>OX578152.1:84507767-84597767 GCA_951213105.1 Amaurobius ferox | reverse complement strand
CCCTGCAAGAATTTCCGACAAGTATTTGATGAAGTGGTCCTAATTTTGGGAATTAGAAAATAAATCTTGTTTCTGCAGCACAATAGTCTCAGGTCGAAGTGGAACTGTTGTGCCTATTCTTCCTTTTTCACGACGTATGTGCGCGTGAATCTTGGTTGAAAATTTGTCACGGTATCCATCAAAGGCAATGGTGGTTTACCATATTTCTTCTAGAAAACAGCAGTGCGGACCTGGCCAACCTCTCGGTTTACAGGTTTAGTTCCGCATCCCTGAGGTTCTTACGGAACCACATGTTTAACGTGATTATACTCCGCGTGATCACGGCGGCAGTATTTTTTTTGCAGCGGAAGGAATCGAACCTGGGTCTACCGAGTGCAATGCCCGCGCGCTGACAACTGGCATAAGAAAAGTGAGCAACGTATTTAAACACCAATACGACAATAATGCAGCATACAGCTGTTTCGACGACGAAGAGGATCCAGCGTATCCTCGAAAAAGCTGTATGCTGCATTATTGTCTTATTTGTGCTTACATATATTGCTTAAGTTTCTTAGCCTTTGCACAAACTGTTTTTTACTTATTGATAACATAACTGGTATATGTCATGACAATCTCATGAAACGTAATATTTACTCTTCAAGGTATGTGTTGCAATAACGAACCACCGTCGACGACACAATGCAATGGCTTATTTGGAAATTCTGCGTATTTCGTCAATTTCTGCATTAGCTTAGCTAGTTGAGATTTTGGTGTCTCCTTCATAAGTCTGTTAAAATCCAAAAAGGCTTGCAGGGATCATGCGCAGTTTAAATGAGAACAGTTTAGATGAATTATTGTTATTTGTATGAGCATACACCAACAATCGTCGAAATAACAATTGTGGATCCACTTGAAAGGAATCATTTACATAATGCACTTTGAGCTTAGAAATCAAATTATGCATTTGTTTATTTCTTTTGAAGATACACTGTTGCTGTTGTTGAGACTCAGACCGTCCGACCTACCAGAAAGGTGAAGATGCACTTTGTCACTGTCTTGCTTGTTACATTTTCCATAATTTCATTTAACTTCTGATTGGACATTGTTAGGTTTTCGTCAGCTGAAGCACCATTGACTATATTACGAGGAACTTCGTTATACTGGAAATTATTCAATGATCTGATAAATTTGATAATTTTTCTGTGTCGTGTCTTCCTTGCCCCTTTTCATTCGAGCACTTGACATGGTCATCTGTTGTTCGCCAGTAACATAAGAAGTTCCCAAAAATGTCTGTAATTGCCTTGTTTATCTGTGAACAAATAGGACATTACCCACAATGCTTGTTGTTGCTCAGTAAGACAGCTCCCACGTGTCACTCCACTATTTCCTTTTAAATATTTCATGAGAACTTGCTCTATGATCGACAAACAAACCACCTTAACAGCGTTCACTTCTTCTAATCATATGCAATCCTTCAGTAAATGTTTTGTGGATATAAGGTGATGAAATCTGCAGCGCCATTATATTATGTAAATATAGATGTGCACTTGTGCCCTATTTGTTGTGGTTACTTGCGGCAAAAAAATGGAGGCGCCTTTCTAATGCAGGCAAGGACTGTAAGCCCCAATTTCCAATACGCTCGGCTTTTATATACACTGCTCAGAACTGAAATCACAACACCATGAAGAAATTGATGTATCCTTATGAAATGCACAGAATATAATTGTTGTAACATGGAGATGTGCAAATGATCAAAAATCATATCTGGAAAATGAAAGCATGGAAGTTTATTGACATTAGATCAATATGGATTAGGTCCACCGTGAGCGACTCTGCAGGATTGAATACGACGAGGCATAACGTCAATGAGATGGTCAATGGTGTGCTGAGGGATGGCATTCCACACAGCATGCAACCGGGCTGGTAACTAAATGTTGTTTGCTGAAGTTAGGACTTCTCTTAATCAGCGACCTATGATGTCCTAGATATGCTCAATTGGTGACAAATCCGGTGAATATACTGGACAAGGCAGGATATAAAAAACCTTGTAGACTATTCATAGTTACCCGTGCAGTATGTGGCCTGGCATTATCCTGCTGAAAAAGCAGTCTAGACCTGGTTGACAGATATAGCTGTACCACAGGTCTCAAAATGTGAGAGACGTATCGTTGTGCCATGATACTGCCAGTAACGTGGACCAAAGGTGCTCGTCCACCGAATGTTATACTACCCCAAATCATGGTACCACTTAGGGGGCTGTGTGGCGACTGATAGAAAAAGCTTCCTGGTGGCGTTGTTGAAAGCACCGCTATACGCGAGTACGGTCATCTTTCATGCCAAAATAGAATAGTGATTCATTCTTGAACAGAATGTTTTGCCATTCTCTCGACCAATTGCCTCTCATTTGACACCACTGGAGGCGACGTAATCGGTGAAGACGTTGAAACGGTAGGTGTCGAATAAGTCGTCTACCTCGGAGTCCAGCGTCATGCAAACGGTTTCGAATTGTTTGCGTCGAAACCACATCACCCGTAGTGTGAGATAAATGTCGTTGTAACACGGTTGCTGTGGTAAACTGCTCCCTTGCAACTTTCTTAGAAGCATACGATCTTCACGTGGTGTGGTACACCTGGAAACTCCACTACCTGATCTTCGTGTCGTTTCGGTATCTCTCACGAACCGTAACATACTCCGCTAAACTGCGCTCACATCAGGACCCAATAGTTCCTGGATCTTTCAAAGAGTCAATCCACACTCGAATAAAACAATGATTTGTAGCCGTTCTGTTGACGACATCTGAATGTATGCAGTACGTCGACGTATTCTCGGCATGCTGTGATGATTTTTACAGCCTGAAACCAATGACGTTACAATTTAGCTGTGATATAGGTCCACCTTGACCTGACGCTTTTATGCTGCTCGCTAGGTGTTACGTCACTATGCGTAACGAAACTGAGATCATTTGCACATCTCACCTTGATGTTTCCATTGCCTGATTTACATAAAGCTATACCTACAACTTTATGGTGGTGCGATTTCAGTTGTAAGCAGTGTATTTCTGAAGAATCTTCATCATACGTATATACTGCAACCATAATGTAGACGTCCTGCATTCAACCAGCGTTGAAGTAAAAGTGGGTATACGGTCTTGCACTTTATTAATAACTGCATACGATGCAATTGTCTCCACATAAACTTCAGAATTGTGCAGTAGTCTATCAAGGATGGTACGTGCATCTGCGATATCTGATTCTTCAGAATTGCTATTAGCTTTTTCAGTAAGTATAGTGACAACTGACGAATGCACAGTAAGATTATCACGAATAGCCCTGGATATGGTCTTCCTGTCAACACATGCTTTACTGTGTTTTCGGCATTCGCCAGAATTGCTTTCAATCCAGATCTAGCCATGATGTGACCAATGCAGCCAATGAAACTCTGAAGTGTATGAAAGCATCCCAGTCTAAGGATCATCTTCTTCAGATGACTGTCTGAATTCTCATTTGCCACTATCCCAAGAGGTTTTAAGAAAAGCGATTGGTCAAACGTCGGAACTGGTGTATAGCTATATTTTCTTGCTTGCTCACTGATGTATTGCAATGTAGAGTAGATACATTAACGTTAATTGAGTCCATGTCTATCATAGTCAAAAACGCAATTGTAGCTTTCCCTGGATGAAGCGCCTGGCACAACCCGAACCTTTTAGGGGCAGGTAATTTCATAACATGTGACAGGCTCCACAATACCACAAGATTTCGTGTTGAATCTGTAAATTTTAAATGTTCAGTTCCTCATACTTAAGAAATCATAAATTACCGCGATTGGGTGGACAAGACCTGATTTTGATATTGAGTATTTTTAGATTTTTTTCAATGTAACAATTTGCAAGGGTATTTTATTTAATGCTTCTACATCTGGTGTAATCATAGCAATCATACGCAGTCCATAAAACATTCCAAACCCATCTAAAGTCGCAGTATTATAGTCCACATTGTCAGCAGCATATTGCTCAAAACTGCTAAGTGTATAATCGTATAAATCACATCCTGTAACTTTTGAAGCACAACATAGGAACTGTGAAACTTCATTACATGAGATTAAGAATCCCAGGTGATTCAGTGTATCAACAAGAAACCGGGATCCAGTATTGTGATGTATCAACACACCTAATCCTAATTGGGGGGTCGTGAGCATGACACTTGGAACTGCCAGCATAAGAGCCTGCCTAATCGCTGAAAATTTTCGCTCCATTTACTTCCCAGTTATCAGAACACATCGAAATATCTTCAGATTATCAAGTACACAATCTACATTCACTGCAGCATTCTTAATATCTTCTATGTTGGGATACGCATTGTAAAATCACTTCCACTCCTTCCATGCCTCTAATCAATTCTACTGGTTTAAGTATGAGGTTCTTCTTACCCTCGCCAAAAACTTCATTAATTTTGTTGTTGTGGTAATCCCATAGCACTCTAGCAGCTGTCTTCAGAAAGTGATAATATCAACAACACCGGCTACTGTAGTAATGATTATTTCATCTTCAAAGTAATCAACTAACTTTTCCCTCATATATCTTGTGCTGTATGACAATAGACTTCCATCCTTTGGTAACTAGTCCTCCATAGCATTAACCAAGGCTCTAACAGTATTCTGTTCTTTATCATTTTCTTCAAAATATTGTGCTACTTTAATGCGTCATGTCGCTGCTTATCTTCTGGACGATCTGCAGCATCTGGTACGCTTTTGTGAACTTATTTGGGATCCCTTTGTTAGTTCGAAAATAAATATTACACTGTTGACGGTAGCATGCATGCATCTGCTGCATGTAGATTTGGACACAGACTTTGCTCGATGTAAAACTTTATCGCTCCACTCATCATGTCGTTCCTTGCAGAAGACAATAACTGTTTTTCAAAAGGTTCGCACAAGAAAGGCTGTTTTACTTTTAAAATTGTAACGGGTTGTTTCAACTTCATAAAACCAGCATTCCTTGTCGCAGGTAAATGTATTAACTTGAGATCGCAAGGACCTTAAATTATTGTAAGCAGAGTCCGCTAGTCTAGCAATATTGAAGACTTTAAATTAACAAAACGAACCCTACTTTTCTCGTGTACACAGTGTCCAACACTAATGTGAAAAGGACTGAATTTCCTTTGCTTACGTGCACTGAAGATTCCAAAAATGCCTGTTTCTTTCAGTATGGCAATTGCTTCATCATTGTCAAAGATTTTATTACACAGGAAACATTTCTTTTCTGCTCCCTTTACAGACCCATTTCTGTTATTAGATTGACCTGAAATATACACACACACAAGAAAAAAAGAGATATAATATTGTAATGTACCACTAATTACTTATATACAAATATTATTATTATAGAACATATACAAAGAATGATGCAAACGGGTAACATCCTGCGGCTGCTTAACACGAGCATGACTGATTTCACTACTTTTACTTAGTTCTGCGCATATGACGTCATGGAAATTAAAATCGCGTGCATTTTGTTCTCGGGCTCTCACGAGGGACCGATCTTGTTAACTGCTACTGTCATCTTAATTTACCGACGTCACTAAATTTCCTTGGACGTTGTTGGATTTTGTGTGCACAGCACAATTTAAAATTTCGGCGCAAGTTGTTTAAGCATGGCTATTGCCACTTTAAAATTAACAAACAATTTTTAACTGTAATAGTGTGAAAACTTTTTGTGTTTTGGCAACTCCTCTGAAAGTTTACATTAGACAAGGACATCACGATTGACGAAACTTAATTCCCATTATGTCAAGTTGGTAAACTTTTGGTTGCCGGGTTGAGTGCTCAACTTTTTAAAAAACATTGGAAACGCCTAATATGATTTAAAATTAAATCATGGGTAGCAATAAATTTCTGGAA
Organism: Amaurobius ferox; assembly: GCA_951213105.1. NCBI lineage: Eukaryota > Metazoa > Arthropoda > Arachnida > Araneae > Amaurobiidae > Amaurobius > Amaurobius ferox. Next base: position 84,591,893 of record OX578152.1, on the reverse strand, counting down.
AATATTAATGATTATCTAGATTCGAGACCATTCACCCCACAGAGTAAAAAAAAGAAGTGCAGTTTTGAAGTAAATTTTATGCATTTTTATTTATGTTCAGATCAATTCTTATGAAAAATTAGTTGTCTCCGTTATGAAAAATTTGTCCATTTAACATATCCGATATTGCAGCCACATTTTCAAGATGGCGGCTTTTACAGAAATCTCACAGTGGTAGACTTTTCTCCACAGTAGAACCACCGTAGAGCTGTAGAATCAGTTATAGAATTAGTTGATACCAATTCTTTTGCAATTGGTTTCAGTTTGAGCCATAAATTTGCATAATACATATGACTGAAGTATTTGTTCACTTTTAACTTTTTAAATCAAAAATATATTTGCTTATCTTTCAGTAATTTAATTTAAATTTATTTTATTTAAATTTAAATATTTCGAATACATAATTCTTATTTGCCATTTAATTTTTAAATAATTGAAATGTTATGCTCGTAATGTATATCAAAATCTTAGTGTCTCTCAAGTCCCATTTTCTGCTATTTTTAAGTGAGTAAAGAAAAACGGTAATATATCGTATATATCTTTACCTTACATAAAATTTTTTCTCCGTTATACAGTGTTTTTCGTTATAATGATTTCATTATGACATTTACAAATTCATACATTAAGTAAAGACGAACCAAATTATGACATATATATCATTAATCATTAAATCGTTTTTATGTTATAAAGAATTTCGTTATAACGTACTTTGACTGTATACCGAATTTTTATATAAATGAAGGTATTTGTTACCTAGCCGAACAATAAACTACTCAATGCAACGAAATACTATAAAGTAACAATACAAAAAGAAAAGTAACAATATAAAAGTAACAATAAAGAATAAAAGTAACAATAAAGAATAAAAGTAACAGTATAAAAGTAACAATAAAGAATAAAAGTAACAGTATAAAAGTAACAATATATGCCATGAATTTAAATTCGTTAACTTGCAAATCTTGCACTGTAATTCCAGAAATTGCACAAAATCCCCCCTCCCATTTTTTGCTAGGCATCTGCTATTAAATCATTCGTCTATATAGCAACCGAAGTATGAACCATTTTGTTGTCATACCACGTTGCTCTGCCGCACACCAGGGGGTGGGTCACATTGAGCCCTGTAGTCACCGAATTTAGACCGTACCAACTGGACTTGGAAGGAAGGCCTGTGCACATTTTTTTCTGCCCATCACTTCCCGGAGAGATTTTCGGACCTACAGATTTATCGTGTCCATATTCGGGATGGGTTTGGTCGGCGCTGAGGAGCAGGCTCGAGTCTTCCCTGTACGATCCTCTTGCCATAACCACTGGGCTATCCCGGCAACGAATACCAAATAAATGTGACCATACAAACGTAAATAGTGGGCGTTCTTTTTGCCCTACTGCAGTCAATAATTAACGAGCTTAACAACAATGCAGTAATGGCGTTCTTCAGACGACATAAAGTGATATTATAACGTTTTATATCTGCTACATAATGATAGTATTACAATTATATGAAGAGAATGGATGAGTGAGGCGACAATGATGCGGGATAACATAAATTCATGTTGTAATTAGGTTACGAAAGACATATTAAGTCATTAATAAAATTTAATAATTAATAACACGATCTAGCATCACATAATATCTAAATCCCTTAAGGTCTAGAGTACTTAACTATGATTGTATTATGTTGTGAAATTATCGTGTGATTGATATAAATATCTTAAATTTAATGAGTTATTATTGATCTCCACACTAATGAAAATCTCTTAAAATGGAGTTTAAGTATTCACTGTGTTTTGAATGCAGCAGCACAAAATAGGTGGTTTTAATCTAAAGACACAACACAATAGGTAGTGAATTATAACAAGAAATTTCGACAACTTATTTCAAAATTAATAAATTGTTTAGAAATGTATCCTAATGAAACTAACTAATAAATTCGTCACTTTTTGATACCCTGTGTACTATAACGAATTTTGTTAGTTACATTTTAAGATATATAGAGCATTAAAGATACGGCATCGTTAGATACATAAGATATCTATGGATGCGAAAAAATAACTTACTTTCTTTAAGAGGTGGATCAAGTGAAAGAACTTTTGGAATAACTGCAAAAGAAATTCATTGATTTAAGTCATTATTATTTATATGGAAACTTTAAACACCTATGTTTTGACGTTACAGACATACAGTGGGTAACACAAAGCTCTTAACAGCGATTGCAATTGTAAGTCACTTATTTTTCCATTTAAATGTAAAAAAAAAATTTTTAATTATTTTATTTCTGAAATTTCTTATGAATTTTTAAGTGAGTCTTTAAAAGTTACGATTTTCAATTCAAACGCTCGAGTTAAAAGAAGGGCTTTTCCTGTGTTAATGACGTCATAGCTGGGGTGGGACATGCCCGTTGCCATGGAGATATCATACTTTAGATACAAACACAGAGGATTTCAGAGAGTGTGATGCATTTATATAACCAGCCATTGTTAAATTGCATTGTACAAATTTCTTCATTGTGCAATTTCATAGAAAAAACTGATAATGAGGATATTTTTTGTTCTAAACGGGCATTTTTGAAATTGAGTGGTCTTATCTGTATTATGTGCATAGAGAATTATAATTTGGAATTATTTAGAACCCGGACGATGGCGGGTGATTCGTCCTAGTATAAAATAAATGCATAATATGAAGTTTACAAGCTTTTCTTACTTGTATGCAATTCCCTGTTACAGGATAAAAATGGATTCACCTGAATTCTGAACGCTTAGAAATTTATGAAAAATGGGCGGAGTTAAAGTAAAGCTGTGTATCGTTCTTGTTCAGAAGTAAATACATATACTAGAAATATTCTAATATCCTTGCTTTAAGGAGTTTTGCGATAGGTTGTCCTATATCTAATCATCTGTCTCGTGGTGAACAGCAATGGTCCTTGGGTGCAATGGCGTACCGTCATAGAGTGAGACGGAGTGATCGCTCCAGGCCGCCAAACCAAAATGAGGCGATAGACATATTTTTGGCGTATGATCTAAAAGTTTTACATTATGGGAAAGGACATTCTAAAATTCTTTGCTCCATGGTGCCTAAAGTCTAATGACGCCATTATTTGGATAGTGATGGGTGATAAATTGAGCACGTTCTTGCTTGAGACAACGCCTTGTTACAGAGCAGAAGCTAATTCTCTGAAATAAAGTTAAATTATTTTCCTCATGTGAGACCTAAAAGAACTTTTTTCCTTGAAAGTATTGTTTTTCAACGTAATTTATAGACTTCAGGGGGATTACAAGGTTAAAAGGATTATGGAAAGACAGACCTCTGAGGTACCAGAGAACAAGAAGTGTAAGAAGTAGAACTACGAAAACCAAGTTCAGAACCACGAGGAACACCTTCCATCGGCTCCGAGGCCTGTTCGACACTTTCCAGTCGTCTGATTCTCCTTCTGCGATGGGGCACTGAAAAAAAGGAGATTACTTTGTTTAGTGAAATATGGAATAGAATGTGTTTATAAAATGGCAATGTTTTGCTTTAAAATTAATTACACTGGTCAGCATCCATTTCCTCTTCGCTAATTCAAATTCAAATTTATTAAGGGTGAGCGTCAATAAATCTTCTGCCCGAGCTTTGTTAACTTTCGCAGAATACGTTTATCGCCGAAATTCTGCTTAAACAGTTGCGAAATATTTTTTGAAAAATAAAATGCAATGCTTCGATTATATTAAAACTAACTGTAGTGTAAAATGTAGAATATATTTTTTCTTTTACTCTAAAATATTTTTGGTGCTGCCATCTGTCGTCGTAATTTAATTCATACCGACTATTTTTATTTTTTAATGAACATTTTTAAATGTCTATTCCTTCTAATACGCTATTAAATACAACAGATCATACATAATAATTCCACAATCACGGAAAGGTAATTGAACTTGCACATGAAGACAAGGAGCTTGAAGACAAAGCTGCAGTCCCCAGTCATGTACATTCGGATCCCCTTATCAGATTTATAGAATGAGAAATTACCTTTCCACGATTGTGGCATTATTATATATGATCTGTTGTATTTAATACTGTGTTAGAGGGAATAGATATTTAAAAATGTTCATTAAAAAATAAAAATAGTCGGTATGAATTAAATTACGACAACAGATGGCAGCACCAAAAATATTTTGGATTAAGATAAAAAGTATATTCTATATTTTATTGAGTATTAAATTTAGTTTTTATATAATCTAAGCATTGCATTTTATTTTTCAGAAAATATTTCGCAACTGTTTGAGCAAAATTTCGACGAAAAAGGTGTTCTGCGAAAGTTAACAAAGCGCGGATAGGGCAGGAGATTCACTGACGCTCATACAACAAACACGACAATACAGGCTAGCACAACAACAGATAGAAAAACACAACGCAAACACAGAATATAAAATTTTGTTACAATGCGGCCTAGGGATTAGCATGTTTACTAAGGTCGCTACGATAAAAAATAATAAGGAGAAATCGGCAACAGGTGCGATATAATAATAAACAAAAACTGTAAATAATTACTTAGAATAATGCAAAACTACTTCCATATCCATATATGAATATAAATTTTCAGCTTATATACTTAAAACAGTTAGGTAATTCTATAAACACCAGTACATTAAATAATTCATTAGAATTTTTAGGGGCTAGCTGTAAGAATTTCTTATGCAAAATTGTATGATAATTTTGATAGATATTTCTTAGAGATATGTTCATAAACTCGAATGTGAAAATTATAGTTTCATATCACCCACAGTTTAAATGATATCAACTGTGATTTCAGCTTTATGAATGTAACTTTGGTTGAATTTTTACTTTCTTACCCTACACACATATTATAATGTATTACATTTTTTATATTCATAATATAATGTATAAGGGAAGTATTGTGACGTAGTCGAAAATTCGAATTTGAGTTTTTGACGGATTTACACGTTTTAAGCTCACATGAAGTCGAATTAAACGTTTTTGAGGGGATGTATGTGTAATTGTGTGTGTGTGTGTGTTAGCATTAGTGTGTGTGTGAATGTGTTAGTATTAGATAGGGTGTGTGTATATGTGTTAGTATTAGATAGGGTGTGTGTGTATGTGTTAGTATTAGTGTGTGTATGTGTTAGTATTAGTGTGCGTGTGTATGTGTTAGTATTAAATAGGGTGTGTATGTGTTAATATTAGATAGGGTGTGTGTGTATGTGTTGTTGTTGTTGAAACCCAGACCGTCCGACCTACCAGAAAGGTGTAAGGTAACTGTTTGGACGGTCGGGAAGTACCACCCAATTTAGACCGGAACCCAGTGGGGGAGGCATCCACAGGGACCGTACCCTCCTTCCCCTACCACCAACCTCTCGGAAGGACTTTCGGACCCACATGTTTAACGTGATCGTACTCCGCATGAACACGGCGGCAGTTTTGGCAGTGGCTGGAATCGAACCCGGGCTTACCGAGCCTACCGAGTGCAACTCCAGCGCGCTAACCAATGGGCTACCGCGCCCCTGTGTGTGTATGTGTGTATGTGTTAGTATTAGTGTGTGTGTGTGTGATAATATTAGTCTGTGAGTTTTAGTACTAGTGTGTGTGTGTTTGTGTTAGTATATCAGTGTGAGTGTGTGTGTGTCTGTGTTAGTATTAGTGATGTTAGTATTATAGTATTAGTTTGTGTTTGTGTGTTAGCATTAGTGTATGTGCTAGTATTAATGTGTGTGTGAGTCTGTGGGCGCGATATCTCATGAACAAATGAAGCATTTCGAACGTTATTTGATAGAATATTTACAAAATTCGGAACATACTTTCACTTCAGTTATCAGTATTCGTGGACCGGTTTCGTGTTTAGTATGCGCTCGTCATTCTGGAATAACCGATATTCGCAATGGCAGCAAGAAACTTGATATAATCCAAAATTTTTTGCAAAGTTCTACGGGAACTGGTTATTTTAGTAGTTCCACGTAGCTGGCATAATTTACAATTTAGCTCAAGACATATGAAGCTGCAAACGCAAAATTTATAAACAACGATTTGAAGAGCGCATAATAAGCACGAAACCCCGGTCCATGGTGATACTGGTATATGAAATGGGAGTGTTTTCCAAATTTCAAAACCTCCCCTTTATAGTCTGGATTTGTGTTTACAGTTATTACAATCAATGACTATTGGAACCATGTTGATAAATGCGATCAAACGTTCTCATAGCAAAATATTTAAATGATTTTTTGAAAAAATCTTAAAAAAATCAGAACATTCAAAAACGTTAAAGATATAATAATTTTATGCGCAATGTGTCATTCGAAAACGAATGACACTTATTTTATAACTCTAAAATAAACCGTTATTGAGGTATTACACATTTCTCAAAGAAATTGAATAAAAAATACGTGAAATTAAAATTAAAAAAATCCGATGTGGGCAACACATGAATTTCCATATATAATGCAATGAATTTACAACTTTTACAGTAAAAAAATAGGTTTTTCTTATAGTAGATACTTATAATCTTTCCAAGATATTGAATTTTCGGCGATTAGTCGTCATTTTCATTGATTTAGCGCTGTTTCTATTTATGTGGCGAGATTTTCGTTAATTTGGTAACATTTCAAAAAGTCGCCAAGTTGGCGACATTCTGCCAAATTCGTCGCCAAAATCTCGTCAAGCGTTATGGAAGGAGAAATAAGTTATTCTTAAAGCAGATAAATGACTATTGGCTTTCAAATACAAAAGTATTACTCAAAGTATCTTTTCTCATGAATGGAACGAGCTAGATCCACGAGAATGATGTCACCCAATTTATCGCATGATAGTACATATGAAAAGTGAACATGTTTCTCAACAGTTAATATTTTTTTTTAATTTATGGGATTTTTTGATATATTTATTTGAAATATGTGCAATATCTCGAGAACGGTTCATGCTAGCGTTCTAAAGTTTATGTCAATCGTTTTCTAATGAAAAATTACATAAGAAAAGTCTATTTGCGTAACTTTATTAAAGGTTTTGAGTTTTTGAAGATTTTTTCAAAATTTCACTCAAAAATTTATGGGGGTTCTGAACATTCGATTGTGTTTAAAAACAATTGGATTCCAGTAATCACGGATTGTGATTTTTGTACCAAATTTCCGTCGAATTGCCCCATTCGTTCGTAAGATATCGTCTGCACAGATTCACTGACACACACACACACACACACGCACGCGCACAGATATCACTTCAAAAATGTTCGATTCGTGATCAAGGATGCTTGAAACATGCTCTCCCGTCGAAAACTTGAATTCGAATTTTCGACCCCGTCACAATACTTTCCTTATACATTATGTATATAAGGAAAGTAAAAATCAGAATATGAATATTTAAGCCTTGCAGTTAGAGAGATTTTCTTCCTGCTTTATCTTCAAATTCTCGTTTTAAACCACGCGATTAATGCAAACTTTGTTTACAGATACGAGTAGATTAACTGGAGCTGCATTGTATGACCTATAAAGTTAAAGAGAGTTAGTCCCTTTTCTTCCATAGCGACCGAAAATTGAAGCATGAGATAAAAAGTTTGAAGTATTAAACTTGATAAATTGATTCGTTAAACGGTCTAGGGGAGCGTATATTAATTGCGTTATATTAGGGATTGGTATAGAGCATGACCACGAACGTAAATAAACAACCTGCGTAGTAGAATGCGCAGAAGCTTAAGGACAAAAGGACATTATTTTTACCACAGCGTGTCATGGTAAACGAGCGATGATGGGCAATAAAAATTGAAACTAAATCCATTAAACATCGAAATGTATCTTTGTGATGAAAATAAGTTATTTAGAATACCTGAATAACAACATATGTTTAAAGATTTCCTTTGCTAAAGTGCACTAAGTGATTTTAAGTGAATGTACACTACTACTCATTTTTACCGTAGTCACTACCTAGCGTTGTAAAGATTTGCTGGCATGATAGCGTATATATTTACTGGCATGATAGCGTATACATTTACTGGCATGATAGCGTATACATTTACTGGCTAATTCTGCAATGTATATGCGAGCGAAAGATATATAACGAAGGGAAAGATATATAACGATTTTTCTTAAAAAAACACATGTATATTATGTTAATGAAAGTGAATATTTTATTTTCCAGTTAATAAAAAATATCCATTAAAGAAGATAAATTGAGATATATCCTACTAAAATTAATGAAAATTTCCATACTGCTAAGCAGACGAGTATTTTGTTTTGAACGTAAGGGCAAAATTGCCCATGCGACTTTACGTGCGCATGCTCTACGATAGAGAGTCTTATAAGAATAGTAATATTGAACGAGAGGGGTATATGACTCACATGTGTCTGTGGATATTAGGAGCGAGTGGCAGATGGCATATTAGGAGAGGATGGCACCTGCCGCAGCAGGTGCAATGTTTCTGTCGGCGATTTCCCCAAACGCTGGCAGAATTTGATATTCGCAAGTTGTTCTTCAAATGTCATTTCCGTTTTCGACGAACGCGAACGGCTACAGTTCACTGACATGCATTGTCTGGAACAACCCTGCACTGCGGACTTGCTTCTTCCTTTTCACATCTCGCGTCCCATGTGCCTCTACGCCACGGTAAAATAGTTCCCTCTCTCCTCCAATCAGGGTTGGAGATATCAGCATAGTCTCCGAACTTTTTGATTCTACCTTGTAGAACGTAGTTTAAAAACCAGGATATGTCAGTCAGGTATTTTTGTAGCTCAGGAATAAGAGTTAAGTGCAGCAGATAGGTATATTTGGAAAAATAAATGTTAAATCGTATCAGTGTTCATCAAAACTTTTATTAATAGTTATATAACCTGCCTATAGAAGGGCGTCTCTAAAAATTTGCAAATACACTCTTATTGCAAGTACACTATAGTATTCGAGGGTTGATAAACTTGAAACTAGTACATTGATGTTGTTGTTTGTATTAGGAGTGTATTTAAAAAAATATGTATTTTAGAGAATTTCCATTAAATCATATATGTATAAAAAAATAATAATAACAATAATTACATTGTATTTAAATTTCTCATACTCTAGAAATATAGAATATAGTAAGGAGAAATTATTCTTTTCACAAAAAATTTCGAGTTTGAGTGCTTGATTCCAATATAGTGTTTTAGGATCTCCTGAACACGTTTTGACTCTTTTTAGAGTGATGTCCATCTGCCTGTGATTGATCTCTTGTGTATACAATAGCTGTTACAAATATTAATGAATTTTCACGAAACGTTTCATCTGGTTTTGTTAACAAATACTCTGGAACTCAATAGAATTTTATGAAATTCCAGCCAAAACTCTGAAATTTATTTGAAATTTTACATTTTTTTTTAGCATGGCAGCATAAGACAAAATTTGATATAATTATTCATAAAAATGTTATTTGTAACTTAGCTCAATGATCACGAAACTTAACAGGGGGAAAGATACACCTCCGAGGTGTACATTATTAAACTTGCTACCAATCGATACATTTTTAAAGTCCCTTAAAATTAAGGGTAACATGCTTTAATTGTGATCATTTGAACCAATGATACCAATTTTTCAAAATTTGCAAAAAGCAAATAAATAAATAAACTATATAAAACAAGAAAAATCAATCATGCATAAACATTGAATATGAAACACTGAAATGCAATGTTATTTAAACATCTCTAAAATGCGATGCATTCAGCGCTGATATATTTTAAATTATCACAGCACTACAATAATTTATTATATTTGAAAACTTAAAACTTCCTCGAAAAAAAAATATACTTTAATCAAATGACGTCATCGAAATAAAATCGTCTGGCTCTCTCTATGTAAGAGTAGTGAATATTCAATGCATACACTTTTATTCCAGACTCCAGAGTTGAATAATTTTGCGTGAAAAAAATTCAGCAATTCTTATACAACTCATCTTAAAATCACTTGTTTACATTCTGCATCCATTAAAATTAGGTTTCGTTACAGAAATAATCAAGCTTGATGATCATTTAAATTAAAATATATTGTAACTGCGTTGGCACAGAATATAGATGCACAGAAAATGAGCAAAAATAAAGCGGTTTTAGGACGAATGCAGCGCTAAATATAAATTTAAAAGAACTTTAAAAATCACAGTTTTTGCACTGGGAAAAGGTCTGACCGGAAAAGAAACAAAAGTTCAAGGCCGAGCCCGTGCTGTAATATAATGGTTTTGTGTAAAAATGAGCTGATGTATCCATACTTGTGGCTCTTTATCAGTTGCTTTTGTTAACCTCTCCTTTACGTCTGCCTCCATGGTGGCGGGGTCCTCTGGTCCACCTGACGGATCTCCGGAATTCATTGTCTGCTCTAAAATGAAATATAAAATATCAACATTGTCACATGCGTTTTGAATGAGGGCATACACGAGCGAGAATAACAGATGCTTTCAACATTTGTCAAACACAAATTCATTAGAGTAAGGGGAGAGGTGGAACGAACAGGACATTTTTAGAATTTTTGCTGTATTATTAAGGCATTTAAAAAAAATTCAGTTGCTAAAAGTAAAACATTAGAATGTTATTTATCAAAAAAATTTTTTTAGTATAGAAAAAGGTATCTAAATACTAAAAAATCTGATGTAGGCAGCACATGATTTTCCTTATATAAAGTAATGTATTTACTACTTTTACAATAAAAACAAAATAGGTTATTCTTATAGTAGATACTTATATTTTTTCCAAGATATTGAATTTTCTTCAAATAGTCGTTATTTTCATTGATTTAGCGTCATTTTTATCCATTTGGCGAGATTTTCTTTGATTTGTCAACATTTAAAAAGTCGCCAAGTTGGCGACATTCCACCAAATTCGTCGCCTAAATCTCGCCAAGCGTTATGGACGGAGAAATAATTTATTCTTATAGCAGATAAATGACTATTGGCGCTCAAATATAAAAGTATTACTCCAAGTATTTTTTTCATGAATGAAACGAGCTAGATCCACAAGAATGATGCCACCAAATTTACCGCATGATATTACATACGAAAAGTGAATATGTTTCTCAATAGGAAATATTTTTTTTAATTTTATATATATTTTTTGAAAAATGTACAATATCTCGAGAACGGTTCATGCTAGCGTTCTAAAATTTATGTTAATCGTTTTCTAATGAAAAAGTACATAAGAAATGTCTATTTGCGTAACTTTATTAGAGGTTTTTATTTTTTGATGGTTTTTTCAAAATTTCACTCGAAAATTTAGCGGGATTCTAAACATTCGATTGCGTATAAAAACAATAGGCTTCCAGTATTCAGGGATTGTAATTTTTGTACCAAATTTCGTTCGAATCGGTTCATTCGTTCATCTGTTATAGTCTCCACAGACTCACTGACCCCCCCCCCCCCCCCCACACACACACAAACATCACCTCAAAAATGTTCGATTCGTGATCAGGGATGCTTCAAACGTGCTTTCCCGTCGAAAACTCGAATTCGAATTTTCGACCCCGTCACAATACTTTCCTTATACATTATTGTATATAAGGAAAGTAAAAATGGATAAAAATGGACTTCCATATCTTGTTACATTCTTTTAAGATAGGGTAATAAATGGGACCAAAAACGAAAGGAGATTAGAATAAAAGAAATTTGCGGTTATTTTTATATTTTTATTTTCACAGCTTTTACGTTTTTTGTTATAGAGAAATATGAAATCCGCTTTTCTAAATATGGCAATGTATGGCAGTGGAAAGCACGTTAAGCATTTAAACTTTCCTTTCATATCTAATTACTTTAAGGGACCAGTTTTTTCTAACTTGCAGAAAATGATAAAAAAAAAATAGTTGTGCAAATAGTGCCACAATATTCACTAGGTTTAAGGAGTTACTTAATCAACACATATCAACACTTAACAACACATATTGACACTTAACAACACATGCTATTATGTAATCTATGACCATATTAAATATATCTTCATTAGTTGGACAGATGAAACTCAATGATTTGTCTTTTTGTCGGAGAAAATGCATTTTCACTTCATCACCAGATTTCGATTTTTCATAATTCTGCTGACATAGCAAGTTTTCTTGATTGTAAATTTAACCAGTTCAAAATATTCTTCTTTTAAATTGGCGACTATTTTGGAAGCTAAATTTCCGACAACTTTCTAAAATGTCCCGATAACAATCTTAGATTCATCTGAAACCTGAAATTTCTAATCAACACTGGACTTACAACTTGTTTCAATCTCAAATTTTTTTCTGAGAAAAACTTAAATTTCTCCATAGTTTGATTACTAGCTGAATCTTATCATATTCTCTGGCGTTCTTATACTCATAGCAGCTATTTTTTTTTAGCCTTTTAGTAATATTTTTTCTAGGTTGAGCTTTAGAAAAAGAATTATTTTTGAAATAGAATAAAAGCTATGTATCTTATGACACAACATATATAACTATGACTTCGAAGATGATCTAATTATACAAAAAACCAACAGTAGGTTAAACCACGTTTAGGAAGAAAGAAATATATATTTTTAATATTTCGTTTCAATGTGGAAAATGCATGCTTTTTATATGTTAAATATGAATTAAAGTTTTTCTAATAATATTTTCTTTTAATCTGTACTACATTAAAAATTCTTATATTATCAAAAATAATTGGCTTTAAACTTTGTCAAAGTAATGAAAGGGGCTATATCATTCATATCTTCACTTTGTGTCCCATTCAAGACTCCTAGGGGTCTCACTAAGAATTTTCACTTCCGTTTCACTTTCGTAGTTGTCAGTTCCGATTAAAGAATTTACATTCTCCTTGTTACACCAACTTCTATGGATTGGCTATAGATATAGCTTAGATGATGACTGATATGGATTCAGCGTAAAATGTAGGAGCGTGTTGTGGGTTCACCATTGGTTTCCACTTCTGGGTTTGGAGATGCCACTTTCGGTGTTTCTAAAAATTGGCATGGCTGTACGATATAGTAACGCAAAAGGAAGCGCCTTACTAAATTTTGACTTTCTATAGCTGCTCCGGTTCTAGAGAAATTTCTGAAGAACGAGTACATTCCTATGGCGGGCTCAGGACGGGCTAAACAAAATCCAAAGAATTAAAATATGCGACAGAAGACCACAACAAACTAAATTTGGACAGCTGTTCCGATTCTCAATGCATTTCCTCTAAAACGAGTACATTCCTATGGTGGGCCCAAGATAGGATAGTTCGATAAGGTTCAAAATTCAAGGACTTAAAATATACCACGAAAGACAACGACATACTAAATGTGGACTTTCTAGATGCTCCGGTTCTCGATTTATTAACTCAAAACAATTACATTCCTATGGCAGGACAAAGACTGGCTAGTCTGATACAGTTTAAAATGCAAAGGATTAATATCTACCACAAAATATATTGTAAGTTCTCGAGTTATTCTCTAAAAAAGAGCACATTCCTATGTAGGACCAAGACCGGCTAACTCGATAAGGTTAAAACTTCAAAGACTTAAAATATACCACGAAAGACAACAGCATACTAAATTTGGATTTCCTAGCTGCTCTGATTTTTGAGTTATTGACTTAAAACGAATATGACGGGACAAGACGGGTTAGCCCGATAAAGTTCAAAATGCAAAGAATTGAAATATGCCACAAAAGACATTGGTAATTCCCGAGTTATTCCCTGAAACAGAGTACTTTATTTCGGCGGGGTTTTCCACTCAAAATACGTCATTACATTCCTAATTATTCTGTGGATGGAAGCTATGCTCGGAGATGACGTCACAATTGCCACAGTAGTGCACGTGAGTTAAAGTGCTGCATCACTGAGCAAACTCTTCCAGCAATTGTTCAGCAACATCGTATATTTAAATGGAAGGAAAATATGCCACCGAATTGCCGCAATTTTTTGTGTGCAGCAAGAAAAATGATCAATTCCTGAGCTACTATCTAATTACAGGATGAAAAAATTGATATGGAATGACAATTCTATGAACTTTTATCTATTTGAATGAATATACGGTACATTAAAGATCACAATTATATTATAAAAACATTTAGAAATGCTTCGTGGAGGGGAATTGGTAAGATTCTAGTATTATAACCTGGCGCTAAACCTGCTAAGGATGAAGTGGTAAAGTACTGGCAACCCTACGATCAGCTGTTCGAGAGGAGGGCCTCAAAACATGATTGATGGGTGGAATTGCCAAAGTTTCGGCAATAAAATTTGCCCCGTCTAATAGCACCTTTAGGTCCGGTTTACAGGATCTCCAGTTCCCCCTAACTCGCCAGTGCGTTGGCTATAAGTTAGCAACTGTGCGTCAGCCAATGATAGGCTCGAACGCATGCGGTGGTATGTTAGCGGAAAGCAGTCCGTTAGACATGCTTGATGTTTAATTTCTGAAGGAACAGCGTGTCACGTGATCCGTCACCGCGTCACTTCCAGCCCTTTTGAATACAAACAACATGGCCACTACTGCGATTTTCCAAATGCAATACGATATGATTTTTGATGCTCAACGAGCAATATGAAAAAAAGATTCTGATCGGTAAGTAATGATTTATTTATTTAAAAGAAACACGGTAAGTTTACTCTTATATCTACGCCGGTTTGACGATCACTAGATATCACTTGTGTGCTAACTTGTTTATTAGAATGTTTAGTCATAAATTTTTATTTTACTGCATGGATTATCAAATTTGCTAATTTAGAACTATACAATGACTCGATTTGATCAAATTAAAAAATGTTTACCTGTGATTACAGTAATTTCCCCATTTCTAATTTTAAGCTTAAAACTTTCAGCCTAACAGCCTAATTTTAAGCTTAACGCAACCTTTCAGCCTGATTTTAAGCTTAACGTAAACTTTCACCCTAATTTTGAGCTTAACGTTTTCAATGAATAAATGCCTGGGCAAAAGTTAATGCAAAGATTTTATAGAAACATATGCACTCAGTTATTCATTTTTACTTTATCAAATATTTCCATCTCATCCCCTTGTTATACTCAAATTTTACTGCCCTTATAATACATGGTAATGTACATGGCGTATTTAGGAGGGTCAAGGGGGTGCCAAAGCACCCCTTGGAAAATTGATAACTTAATTAGAAGTCATTTCTTACAGAACATTTTGATACCATTACCAGTGATTAGGGTTTGAACACAATTTCGACAAAATCAATAAATATCACAAAAAATCTGATATAAATGGCATGCAATATGAGAGAAAAAAATTCAAACAATTATGGAATTAGAACATTCTGTCACAATTATATGTTTTCTTCCACGTGTATATTAATAGAAACAATTTAAACTTATACCTAACTGGAAAACATGGAAGTATTATTGCATTTGTTATGTTTATGAATGCTAATTTGTTAGTTTGGTTGTTCTGTCTCTCGAAGCGCAGGGTGTTCGGGGGGTGCGAATCAAAGGGGGGGGGGTGCAAATAATTTTAAAGGTGGTGCGCACTAATTTTCAAAAAGTGCTGCATACTAATTTTTAAAGTGTTATACACACTAATTTTTAAAATCTGATGCTCACACCATTTATTCATATTTACTTTATAACAATACATATAATCACCCAGAAATTCTGGATCGTCCAATCAGACGGTATGGTTTATTGTGCGTCTTAGTTTTCATAGATTTCTTATCATGTAACTTTAAAAAGTTTCAATATTTAATTAGTTTTTGTCTTCCTTTTAATTAAATCGTCTTATTTTTATTTTTCAATCCTTTGTTTTACTGTCAAATTTTTAATCAGTTTAGTAATCAAATCACTAAAACTTTTTAAAATTTATTTTCAAAATCTCCATATAAAATATTGTAGAAGTGCACCAGTTTGCACCTCGCTTCCAGACCTGTTTGTCTCTTTTACCCTGTAGGAGGTTAGTTTAGTCTCCGAGATTAAAAGAAATAAATCAGTTGATATCCTAACATTTTTGCTGATAACGGTTTAATCCACAGTAAATTTTTAACTGCAGTTTCAGCAAAGAATTAGAATAAATGCTTGTGATTTGTGATTGTTTATAAAATATTGTCCCAGAAGATACCGGACAATCTTTTATGATAAGAAAATTAAGCAAATGCTGAAGTCTTGCGATTTTTAGTGTGCTCATTTCCCTAACACCACAAATATTTCGGATAACTTTTGAAATATTTGTGTTTCCTCCTCCAATAGAACTTCTGTTTCTGTAAAATGCGTTATGTATCTTTGTGTGTGCAAACACATTAAGCAAGTACAATTATGAATGACTTTCGAATATTTTGGGTACTCGAAAGATAAAAGCAGTATTCTATCGTAGGATTCTATTGATAAATTCATCCTTCTTTTATTTAGAAAAACAAACACAAAGAAACATACCGATAGAGTGATAGGGGGAATTTTTGAAAAGAAAAAAAAAGAAAATCAATGGAATTTTACGTGACGGTTATAATCAATTAAATACAATTAATTGATTAACTATATAACTATGCAACCAGATTACAATTAATGCAAAAATAAAAAAAATCTTATGTGAAAAGTATGAGTAGAGAAGTTTCTTAGAATAGGTGGGGAGGTTTTATAATCAGATTATTTTTTAGAAAGTCTTCAAATTTCCAGAATCGCCGTTTAGTTAGGGAAGATTTAAAAAGTTATGCGGTAATTTTATTTTGTTGCAGAAAACTTTGCACAATGCCCGAGATATGTACGATTTCTCTTTTTAGGACAAACAGAATCTAAATCTGTATCTGTGCTCCGTGGAGCCTCAAAGATTAAGCAGAAGCATAGAAAACTAAAGGACACTTTCACAAAAATTAGTCCATTATTCCCAACGTGCATATGGGCTCTACCTAAAGCACACAGATAAAAAGTGGCAATGGCTCAGTGGGCAATTAATTTCTGAAACAGGGCACAGCGGGACAAAACGTGTGGAAAAGTGGTGGGACAGTCCAGTGGTTAGAGCACAGGGATTGCACTTGGACAACATGATTTAGATTCCTGGCGCTGCCCAAAGTGTCCCGGTGATCACGCGGAGTACGGACGAGTTAAATATTTGGGTCTGTAAGTCCTTCCGAGAGGTTGTAAGTAGGGGAAGGAGGGTACAGTCCCTGTGAAAGCCATCTCCATTAGGAATTATTTTCACCAGGTTTTATTTATCCAAACGGCAATGTTTAGAAACAATTTAAAAAAGACATGTTTATGATGTAAATAGTATCTATGATTAGGATATCTTCAGCTGAAATCTGAGTGTTACGAAAAATGATAAGACTTTGGACGCAAAGAGCATTAGTAACAGGTTTATTCCAAGTAGGTAGAGTAGATATAGAATGCTTTGCGGACTAGAAACAGTTTAGAAACCGATATTTTTAATCTGTATAAAAAATAAACTTGATAAAAAGTGTGTGTATGCATGCTTGCCACGCATAGCTTTCTTATTTCCAGATTTAGGATTAGCTTGGTATACAGCTAAACTTCGCGAATTGTACAAATATCAATTTTATGATCTGCAAATAAAATACTGAAACTTATCCTACTTGATCAGCGTAAATGATTGATTTGCTTCTAAGAGAAATAGTTCGCAAGTTGCCCAATAGATGAAGCTGTCTATAGACTGCAGAAAGACCTCGCCATCTATTGATCGTCTCACGAACTATTTATCTTTGTAACAAATCAGTCATTTACGTCTTTTTCCAGTAGAAGTTTTAGTATTTTAGTTGCACATAAAAAAATATCATGTTTCAACACAAAATAGGTTCAGGCATTATCAAGTTTATTAACGAATAATATACTATTTTGTATTGCTAAGAAATTTAAATTTCCACCTTTAACAACTCGTGCTTTATTCATCCGTCAACAGATTGTATGTCACATTTTCAAGTTTATTAATGAATTATATATTGTTCCATGTGGCTAAAAAAGTGAAGTTTCCACGTGTTTTATTCAGTCGTCAATTTTATTTTTTGCTATCATTTATATTCCACCCAGCTGGGCCGAACCAAAATTTGTTAGTTCCGTTCATCATGTTCGTAATCGTTTAGCTGATAAAATATATGTCATCAAGTAGGGAATGATATTAGGCAAATTATTTTCACCAGGTTTTATTTGTCGAAACGGCAATGTTCAGAACCCGTTTTATTATTCAGATGCGTATTTTCAATTTCAATGACTGAACAAATGAAAAAAAAAATCGTATTTCTTCTTTGTCTAAAATGATCTCTATTTTTTAAAACATATTTTAATTCTCATCTTCCCATCCCCCTACATTTTTACTTCCCCCTCGTTTGCTAATCAAATATAAACGTCTGTATTATTATTCCTGTATTTGGATTTGGGTACCTCTGAAGAATTTTTCAGATAAGTATGTTCATTACTTTTCTTACAACTAAAAAAAATCGAAAATTTGGTCTTTTACTTTTCCTCCTCAAAAAACTATGTGATAATTATACCTCAGTCTCGATGTGTCCGATTTCTTGATACCCCACTCGAATATTTTTGTTCTTTTTCTCCTCATCCCATTTTATTATTCTCTCTACCTATTTTTTTAATTAACCTGAAGTGTCTGTGATATTTTTCGTGTGTTTCGGTTAAGGTTTGGGTTTGTCTCCACACAAATTTTCCGATTTTTTTTCGTTCATTACTTTCCAAAATAAATAAAATTTTTGTTCCCCCCATTTTTCTCCAGTGACTGAGAAAATGTTATTTTTTCTCTTAGTATCGATGCCCGATTTTTTGATACCCTACTCGATTCGATATTTTTTTATCATTTATTTTATTTTTAAACCCTCATATTCTCTCACTCCTTTCTTTTTTTTATTCGACTTCTTTTTATAATCGACCTGTGGCATACCTGTTATTTTTCATATTTAGGTTGAAATTCCTAAAAGCTGTTTCAGAATTTTTCTTTCATTACTTCCTCCAAAACGAAGAAAAAACAACAACAATTTTATGAGTTTTAAGACTCCCCTCCCCCTGTGCAGTTAAAAAAAAAAAGGAAAATTTGGCATTTCCCTCCATGTTTTCATATGTCCTTCTCTTTAATATCCTTTCTTTGACCGATTGTTACCCCTCCACGAAGTTTAAATGTTTCAAATTTTCATCAGTTTGTTTTTGGACCTCTAAATCTAGATTTGCATGCCAATAATCAAGGTTGTTAAATGAACAGGTTAGATATAAAATATGGGTAAATTACAGACTAATACAGGCATCTGTAAACAGGATACTTGTTTTTTAATTTCAAAACTGAAAATGGAAGATTGATAGTTATCTCCAAATTTTGAATGCAGTCGATTTTAGCCCCCCCCCCCCCCATAGAAAATATCCTGCATATGTCCATGGTAATGTATAGAGATAGTATTGGAATCGTGTCGAAATCGCAATTCGAGTTTTCGACGGATCTACACGTTTCGAGCACCCTAGAACCCGAAAAAAATATTTTTCGTGTGTTTCTCTTAGAGACATGTCCTTGTATCTGTGTGACTAGTCTATGTATCTGTCTGTCTGTGCAATTAATGTATCTCCTCCAGCTGAAAAACTAAGGAATCAAATTTTACAAAATTTGGTAGATAAGTCCCTTGTGGGTTACCCTGGTGCTGATTAGATTTTGGTACAATTAAAAAAAGAACCTGATATTTTTTTACGTGATGGCTCATTCATAAATCGTATTTATCTACTCTAGTTAAAGAACTAATTCACCAAATTTCACAAAACAGATAAGATATTTGTAGATTATCTTGGTGCTGATTATATTTTGGTACGGTTCGGAAAGAGAGAACCTTCTTTCTTTGCAAAATGGTTCACAAAAATCGTCAAAAATCTAGAATAAATGATTACGTATACTCAAATATACAAATCATGTGCTTGTTTTATACGTAATAGAATTAAACCAACCCCATAACTCGTTAACTAAATTGTTCTCGAGATATTTTACGAGTATATTCTCGAATTTTTCACACTTTTGCCACGTCGCTTTTGAAAATGCTTCCAGTCGCCAAATGAAAACGAAAATTGAATTAAAACTGAAAAATTAAGTATAATTTCAAGTAATTATCAGTGTTATTTTGTACAATTAAACTCAATTTACAGAAAGATGAAATTCATTTGAGTTTGTAGCGAAAGTCATGTGCTGCCTACATCAGATTTTTGGACTTAAAAATAGGATGGACATATCAAGTTTTGCAATGTTATGCATTTTTCGTAGTTATCATGCAATGTGAGAATTATTACTGCGGCAGTTTATAAATTGATGAAATTCCTTTTAGCTGTAACAGTTTTTCAATAAATTCTAATTAAGTGGAAATGCGAAAACAATGCTTTAGGTAATTATTATTCGTATATTGTGTTTAGTATGTTTTGAGTTATTTTGTTTCCTTATATGTGCTGCTTTTAAGCACACCATATTCAGTTCCCTTATGTGCATGAAGAGTGCACAAAGCACAAAACAACCCAAGCCATATTTTGTTGGAGACTTCACCTAGCATATTTTTTATGTGATGTGCAAATTTGAGAATCTTATAAATCTCCTTAATTTCTTTTATTACACATCTTACTATGTTTAATGGCATATCATTCTTAACACAGGGCCTATGATTGTGTTGGTCCATGATTGTGGAACACAAAAGTGAATAATGTGAAGTATCATTTAACACGATATACAGACTGTAATTGTATATTTGTTTGTTCTACGCAAAATAGTAGTTACACACAATTGTATATTTGCTTGTTTTATGCAAATCTAACAGGCAGTTTTGAAATGCTTTTTTATAAAGAGATATAAAGTGATAATAATTCTGATTCAATTTGTTACAGTTTACATAGGGAGTGAAATTTCCATTTTGAAGGGTCTGAAAAACCTGTAGCTGACACATCCTGACATCTCTTACCATTGTAGAAAAGCTAAGGTATGCTTTTTTACATATTAATTTTAGTGGTTTGCATTTACTATTCCCAGTGGATGTACTGTAAATAAGAAATTCTTTAATTGGTTATTATAAAGTGTGTTTGGGCGATTTTTAAGTAAACATTAAATAATGCTATGCTGTTGAAAGATTTAAATGCTGCTATAGGGAGCTTTGTGGGGTTTACAGTTCTATATTTATAATAGATGCTTGTAACTTTAGTGTAGCAAACACATATAACATTCAAATACTATCCTGTTGCAGTTTTCACAATCTGCAAGTATAAACCCTGTAATTCACTTATCAGAATCTTAATCACACATAGGTTGCTTATGCATTTCCAAAAACTTTCCGATAGTCGTCTGGAAATCTGAGATTTCTTTAATCAATGTGCATGCAAGCAGCTTATTGATTAAAGAAATATTTTGCAATGCAGTGTGTTAGGAAAGTATACAACATAATGTAGACCAAAAATGCAACTACTTTGGCACTCTAAATTTGAAGTTATGTATCAGTCAGAAACTGTATTTAAAAACATATAATGGTTTGCATGCAACAAAATAATGTGAATGTTTGGAAACAAAAGATTTCTATAATGATTAAATTTTTCCTCATAACATATCATATGTGTGACAAGTGTAATACTGATATTGAATTATTAAAGCTGAAAATAAACACTTGCCAGTCCCCACTGTGAAATTAAGCATAAAAATCCGATGACTTAAATAATGCCGACAACTTTCTATCACAACACTCTTCACATTCTTAAATCTCATACTTTTTTCTTTTCCTGAGGTAAGAAACAATCTTAGATAGATATGAATATGATATTGTAGAAAAAATCTTTCTATACAATATTTACATGGTGCTTAAAACTTTACATACTCATAGTCCATAAACGGCTGGAACAGATGACTTGAAACTTGGTATCCGCTGTTAACTTTTGATTTATATACGAAATCTGACGCTAAAATTGGACATTGCTATTTTAAATTTCAAAGTTGGTGCGTATTTAAATATAAAGACGGTCCCTTTGCGAATTTATTTATGCGAAGCATATGAATTTGTAGGGAATGTTATTCCTTATCGAATGGTATGATTTTGCGATACTTCTATAATACTTGAGTTTCTATAATAATATTGATGAACAATTATACAGCCCCTCTAATAATTGTAAAGGGGGACTTGCACTTTACTTTTGCAGAGAGGCCATGCAAGGGTAACGGAAGCCCTGCCTTCTATAAGAAATTAAACTAATCAAAAATCCAGACAATAAAATGTAGCATCATTTAGAAAATAACTCAAGGATTCAATTGTGAATAGCCGATACAAGTATCAATTGTGTATATGGCCACGCCCACATTTGTCTCCCCCCATTTCTAGCATTTGTAGTTTCCTTGGGGCATTGGAATAGTGTTTATTTGCAATAAATATAAACGTGTGCCGTAAATTTTTAAACAGATGGTTTCATCTCAAATCACTATTTTCGTAGATCTTAAAATGGCCGAAGAAAAATACGGAAACTGGAAAAAATTTCCGATCTGATTTTTCTATTGGCACTAATTTTAACAATGTTAAGTCTAAATTTCACATTATTTTCTCAATAGACCGAGAGGTCATAAGTAAATTTTTTCTAACACAGCCATTTGGATATTCCCTCGTTAAGCCTAAAACGGATAACATTATTCTATCTACTCATAGAGTATGAAAAGAATTGAAAGTGAAATAGTTTTGCGTATTATCCTTATTTATGAATAATATTTTTAAAGCATATTTTATATAAAAATATTTTCGTTCGATAAATACTTTTACATAAAAAATGCAGAAATTTGCGTCGGATACATCTGCAGTTAATTGAAACAGGTAATATAAGTAACAGCGGACTATCCTTTACAGAACTGTTGTATCATATTGGCACTAATTTCGCCATTTTGAATCTAAATTTAATTTGACAGAGATTAGTTAAGCTTAAAATGTTAACATTATTCTATCTATAGATATAGTAACCTTGATTCTATCTATTCATAGAGTATGAAAAAAATATTAAAATTAAAACATATTTTTGTATCATCCTTATCCATCAATAATGTTTTAAAAGCATATTTTATATAAAAATTGATTTCGTTTGATCGTAGTATGAAGACTACACCTAGGTGTAGTCCAGGAAAGCTGTCTCAAATACAACCGCAGTTAATAGAAACATGTAAAATAAATAATCGCAGACAAACGTTTACAGAGCTGTTCTGTCGTATTGGCACTAATTTTGTCATTTCAAGTCTAAATTTCATTTTATTTTCTCTATAGACCGACAGGTCATTAGTAAATGTCTTCAACGACAGCCATTTGGAACAATGTTCTTTAATATAAGGTTGGGCTATGAGCTCGACAACCAATCAAAAATTTGTCAGCCTGACGTCGACGAGAGTGGCAAGCATTTCGTTATTCGTGACGTCACGGATTAGGAGTGTTTACAATTAAAATTGTTTGCTAATTTTGTAGTGGCAATATTCAGGCATAAACAAGATGCGCAGAGAGTTTTAATTGTGTTGTGCACCCCTTCCTCAGTGACATCCAAAGAGATTCTCGATCTTTTCAGAGAACCCGAGAAAAAAATGGGCGCGTTTGCTTTTCCCGTGACATCACATGCTCAGAGCCAGAATAAAAAAAAATGACGTCAGTCACGACCGGGATGAACCCCTCCCCCTGATTTGGGGAGTCCTTAGTTACGCCTAAAACGGATAACATTATTCCAACTACTCACAGAATATGAAGAAAAATAAAAGTGAAATATTATTGCATAGCATCCTTATCCATCGATTTTCTATAAAAAATTACTTCGTTTGATCAATATCATTTCCAACCTTCAAATAATAAATCCAGAAAGCTGCGTCAAACACGGACGCAGTTAATTGAAATAGATAAAATAAATTACCGCGGACTATCCTTTTCAGAACTATCAGTCAAAAAGGAAATATTTTGTGTGGCACTTGGAATAAAAATCAACTGTGCACGGTTGCTTAAAATTTCGCGGATGTGAAATTCAGAGAGCAATTGACAGATACTTGGCTATTTTGTAAAGTCATTTAATTATTATACTCGTATATATTACATATCTGTAATTCTGCAGGGCTGTCCGGGAGCTGGCCGTATCCAGAATGTAAACAATCTGAGTCCTAGTACGCTTATAAAAAATTCATTTTAAAAAGTGTAATTTTTTTAACCTTCTACATTTCCAAACATGGTCCATAGTGTCCCATGGTGTAGAGCATTTTACCCCAGCCCCAAGGTATAATGTTCCAATTTGTCATGTGTTATTTTAAAGATTATGCATACACACACACACACACATATATATATTCCCCGACATAGAAAATGCAACACCATGAAGCTTTGGCCATATAATTTTGGCCATATAATTTGGCCATATAATTAAACTTTTTCATAATTATTTTCAAAATCTCCATATGAAATATTGTAGAAGTGCACCAGTTTGCACCTCGCTTCCAGCCCTGTTTGCCTCTTTTACCCTGTAGGAGGTTAGTTTAGTCTCCGAGATTAAAAGGAATAAATCAGTTGATACCCTAACATTTTTGCTGATAAAGCTAAGTAACTTTAGTGTAGCAAACACATATAACATTCAAATACTATCCTGTTGCAGTTTTCACAATCTGCAAGTATAAACCCTGTAATTCACTTATCAGAATCTTAATCACACATAGGTTGCTTATGCATTTCCAAAAACTTTCCGATAGTCGTCTGGAAATCTGAGATTTCTTTAATCAATGTGCATGCAAGCAGCTTATTGATTAAAGAAATATTTTGCAATGCAGTGTGTTAGGAAAGTATACAACATAATGTAGACCAAAAATGCAACTACTTTGGCAGTCTAAATTTGAAGTTATGTATCAGTCAGAAACTGTATTTAAAAACATATAATGGTTTGCATGCAACAAAATAATGTGAATGTTTGGAAACAAAAGATTTCTATAATGATTAAATTTTTCCTCATAACATATCATATGTGTGACAAGTGTAATACTGATATTGAATTATTAAAGCTGAAAATAAACACTTGCCAGTCCCCACTGTGAAATTAAGCATAAAAATCCGATGACTTAAATAATGCCGACAACTTTCTATCACAACACTCTTCACATTCTTAAATCTCATACTTTTTTCTTTTCCTGAGGTAAGAAACAATCTTAGATAGATATGAATATGATATTGTAGAAAAAATCTTTCTATACAATATTTACATGGTGCTTAAAACTTTACATACTCATAGTCCATAAACGGCTGGAACAGATGACTTGAAACTTGGTATCCGCTGTTAACTTTTGATTTATATACGAAATCTGACGCTAAAATTGGACATTGCTATTTTAAATTTCAAAGTTGGTGCGTATTTAAATATAAAGACCGTCCCTTTGCGAATTTATTTATGCGAAGCATATGAATTTGTAGGGAATGTTATTCCTTATCGAATGGTATGATTTTGCGATACTTCTATAATACTTGAGTTTCTATAATAATATTGATGAACAATTATACAGCCCCTCTAATAATTGTAAAGGGGGACTTGCACTTTACTTTTGCAGAGAGGCCATGCAAGGGTAACGGAAGCCCTGCCTTCTATAAGAAATTAAACTAATCAAAAATCCAGACAATAAAATGTAGCATCATTTAGAAAATAACTCAAGGATTCAATTGTGAATAGCCGATACAAGTATCAATTGTGTATATGGCCACGCCCACATTTGTCTCCCCCCATTTCTAGCATTTGTAGTTTCCTTGGGGCATTGGAATAGTGTTTATTTGCAATAAATATAAACGTGTGCCGTAAATTTTTAAACAGATGGTTTCATCTCAAATCACTATTTTCGTAGATCTTAAAATGGCCGAAGAAAAATACGGAAACTGGAAAAAATTTCCGATCTGATTTTTCTATTGGCACTAATTTTAACAATGTTAAGTCTAAATTTCACATTATTTTCTCAATAGACCGAGAGGTCATAAGTAAATTTTTTCTAACACAGCCATTTGGATATTCCCTCGTTAAGCCTAAAACGGATAACATTATTCTATCTACTCATAGAGTATGAAAAGAATTGAAAGTGAAATAGTTTTGCGTATTATCCTTATTTATGAATAATATTTTTAAAGCATATTTTATATAAAAATATTTTCGTTCGATAAATACTTTTACATAAAAAATGCAGAAATTTGCGTCGGATACATCTGCAGTTAATTGAAACAGGTAATATAAGTAACAGCGGACTATCCTTTACAGAACTGTTGTATCATATTGGCACTAATTTCGCCATTTTGAATCTAAATTTAATTTGACAGAGATTAGTTAAGCTTAAAATGTTAACATTATTCTATCTATAGATATAGTAACCTTGATTCTATCTATTCATAGAGTATGAAAAAAATATTAAAATTAAAACATATTTTTGTATCATCCTTATCCATCAATAATGTTTTAAAAGCATATTTTATATAAAAATTGATTTCGTTTGATCGTAGTATGAAGACTACACCTAGGTGTAGTCCAGGAAAGCTGTCTCAAATACGACCGCAGTTAATAGAAACATGTAAAATAAATAATCGCAGACAAACGTTTACAGAGCTGTTCTGTCGTATTGGCACTAATTTTGTCATTTCAAGTCTAAATTTCATTTTATTTTCTCTATAGACCGACAGGTCATTAGTAAATGTCTTCAACGACAGCCATTTGGAACAATGTTCTTTAATATAAGGTTGGGCTATGAGCTCGACAACCAATCAAAAATTTGTCAGCCTGACGTCGACGAGAGTGGCAAGCATTTCGTTATTCGTGACGTCACGGATTAGGAGTGTTTACAATTAAAATTGTTTGCTAATTTTGTAGTGGCAATATTCAGGCATAAACAAGATGCGCAGAGAGTTTTAATTGTGTTGTGCACCCCTTCCTCAGTGACATCCAAAGAGATTCTCGATCTTTTCAGAGAACCCGAGAAAAAAATGGGCGCGTTTGCTTTTCCCGTGACATCACATGCTCAGAGCCAGAATAAAAAAAAATGACGTCAGTCACGACCGGGATGAACCCCTCCCCCTGATTTGGGGAGTCCTTAGTTACGCCTAAAACGGATAACATTATTCCAACTACTCACAGAATATGAAGAAAAATAAAAGTGAAATATTATTGCATAGCATCCTTATCCATCGATTTTCTATAAAAAATTACTTCGTTTGATCAATATCATTTCCAACCTTCAAATAATAAATCCAGAAAGCTGCGTCAAACACGGACGCAGTTAATTGAAATAGATAAAATAAATTACCGCGGACTATCCTTTTCAGAACTATCAGTCAAAAAGGAAATATTTTGTGTGGCACTTGGAATAAAAATCAACTGTGCACGGTTGCTTAAAATTTCGCGGATGTGAAATTCAGAGAGCAATTGACAGATACTTGGCTATTTTGTAAAGTCATTTAATTATTATACTCGTATATATTACATATCTGTAATTCTGCAGGGCTGTCCGGGAGCTGGCCGTATCCAGAATGTAAACAATCTGAGTCCTAGTACGCTTATAAAAAATTCATTTTAAAAAGTGTAATTTTTTTAACCTTCTACATTTCCAAACATGGTCCATAGTGTCCCATGGTGTAGAGCATTTTACCCCAGCCCCAAGGTATAATGTTCCAATTTGTCATGTGTTATTTTAAAGATTATGCATACACACACACACACACATATATATATTCCCCGACATAGAAAATGCAACACCATGAAGCTTTGGCCATATAATTTTGGCCATATAATTTGGCCATATAATTAAACTTTTTCATAATTATTTTCAAAATCTCCATATGAAATATTGTAGAAGTGCACCAGTTTGCACCTCGCTTCCAGCCCTGTTTGCCTCTTTTACCCTGTAGGAGGTTAGTTTAGTCTCCGAGATTAAAAGGAATAAATCAGTTGATACCCTAACATTTTTGCTGATAAAGCTAAGTAACTTTAGTGTAGCAAACACATATAACATTCAAATACTATCCTGTTGCAGTTTTCACAATCTGCAAGTATAAACCCTGTAATTCACTTATCAGAATCTTAATCACACATAGGTTGCTTATGCATTTCCAAAAACTTTCCGATAGTCGTCTGGAAATCTGAGATTTCTTTAATCAATGTGCATGCAAGCAGCTTATTGATTAAAGAAATATTTTGCAATGCAGTGTGTTAGGAAAGTATACAACATAATGTAGACCAAAAATGCAACTACTTTGGCAGTCTAAATTTGAAGTTATGTATCAGTCAGAAACTGTATTTAAAAACATATAATGGTTTGCATGCAACAAAATAATGTGAATGTTTGGAAACAAAAGATTTCTATAATGATTAAATTTTTCCTCATAACATATCATATGTGTGACAAGTGTAATACTGATATTGAATTATTAAAGCTGAAAATAAACACTTGCCAGTCCCCACTGTGAAATTAAGCATAAAAATCCGATGACTTAAATAATGCCGACAACTTTCTATCACAACACTCTTCACATTCTTAAATCTCATACTTTTTTCTTTTCCTGAGGTAAGAAACAATCTTAGATAGATATGAATATGATATTGTAGAAAAAATCTTTCTATACAATATTTACATGGTGCTTAAAACTTTACATACTCATAGTCCATAAACGGCTGGAACAGATGACTTGAAACTTGGTATCCGCTGTTAACTTTTGATTTATATACGAAATCTGACGCTAAAATTGGACATTGCTATTTTAAATTTCAAAGTTGGTGCGTATTTAAATATAAAGACCGTCCCTTTGCGAATTTATTTATGCGAAGCATATGAATTTGTAGGGAATGTTATTCCTTATCGAATGGTATGATTTTGCGATACTTCTATAATACTTGAGTTTCTATAATAATATTGATGAACAATTATACAGCCCCTCTAATAATTGTAAAGGGGGACTTGCACTTTACTTTTGCAGAGAGGCCATGCAAGGGTAACGGAAGCCCTGCCTTCTATAAGAAATTAAACTAATCAAAAATCCAGACAATAAAATGTAGCATCATTTAGAAAATAACTCAAGGATTCAATTGTGAATAGCCGATACAAGTATCAATTGTGTATATGGCCACGCCCACATTTGTCTCCCCCCATTTCTAGCATTTGTAGTTTCCTTGGGGCATTGGAATAGTGTTTATTTGCAATAAATATAAACGTGTGCCGTAAATTTTTAAACAGATGGTTTCATCTCAAATCACTATTTTCGTAGATCTTAAAATGGCCGAAGAAAAATACGGAAACTGGAAAAAATTTCCGATCTGATTTTTCTATTGGCACTAATTTTAACAATGTTAAGTCTAAATTTCACATTATTTTCTCAATAGACCGAGAGGTCATAAGTAAATTTTTTCTAACACAGCCATTTGGATATTCCCTCGTTAAGCCTAAAACGGATAACATTATTCTATCTACTCATAGAGTATGAAAAGAATTGAAAGTGAAATAGTTTTGCGTATTATCCTTATTTATGAATAATATTTTTAAAGCATATTTTATATAAAAATATTTTCGTTCGATAAATACTTTTACATAAAAAATGCAGAAATTTGCGTCGGATACATCTGCAGTTAATTGAAACAGGTAATATAAGTAACAGCGGACTATCCTTTACAGAACTGTTGTATCATATTGGCACTAATTTCGCCATTTTAAATCTAAATTTAATTTGACAGAGATTAGTTAAGCTTAAAATGTTAACATTATTCTATCTATAGATATAGTAACCTTGATTCTATCTATTCATAGAGTATGAAAAAAATATTAAAAGTAAAACATATTTTTGTATCATCCTTATCCATCAATAATGTTTTAAAAGCATATTTTATATAAAAATTGATTTCGTTTGATCGTAGCATGAAGACTACACCTAGGTGTAGTCCAGGAAAGCTGTCTCAAATACGACCGCAGTTAATAGAAACATGTAAAATAAATAATCGCAGACAAACGTTTACAGAGCTGTTCTGTCGTATTGGCACTAATTTTGTCATTTCAAGTCTAAATTTCATTTTATTTTCTCTATAGACCGACAGGTCATTAGTAAATGTCTTCAACGACAGCCATTTGGAACAATGTTCTTTAATATAAGGTTGGGCTATGAGCTCGACAACCAATCAAAAATTTGTCAGCCTGACGTCGACGAGAGTGGCAAGCATTTCGTTATTCGTGACGTCACGGATTAGGAGTGTTTACAATTAAAATTGTTTGCTAATTTTGTAGTGGCAATATTCAGGCATAAACAAGATGCGCAGAGAGTTTTAATTGTGTTGTGCACCCCTTCCTCAGTGACGTCCAAAGAGATTCTCGATCTTTTCAGAGAACCCGAGAAAAAAAAGGGCGCGTTTGCTTTTCCCGTGACATCACATGCTCAGAGCCAGAATAAAAAAAAATGACGTCAGTCACGACCGGGATGAACCCCTCCCCCTGATTTGGGGAGTCCTTAGTTACGCCTAAAACGGATAACATTATTCCAACTACTCACAGAATATGAAGAAAAATAAAAGTGAAATATTATTGCATAGCATCCTTATCCATCGATTTTCTATAAAAAATTACTTCGTTTGATCAATATCATTTCCAACCTTCAAATAATAAATCCAGAAAGCTGCGTCAAACACGGACGCAGTTAATTGAAATAGATAAAATAAATTACCGCGGACTATCCTTTTCAGAACTATCAGTCAAAAAGGAAATATTTTGTGTGGCACTTGGAATAAAAATCAACTGTGCACGGTTGCTTAAAATTTCGCGGATGTGAAATTCAGAGAGCAATTGACAGATACTTGGCTATTTTGTAAAGTCATTTAATTATTATACTCGTATATATTACATATCTGTAATTCTGCAGGGCTGTCCGGGAGCTGGCCGTATCCAGAATGTAAACAATCTGAGTCCTAGTACGCTTATAAAAAATTCATTTTAAAAAGTGTAATTTTTTTAACCTTCTACATTTCCAAACATGGTCCATAGTGTCCCATGGTGTAGAGCATTTTACCCCAGCCCCAAGGTATAATGTTCCAATTTGTCATGTGTTATTTTAAAGATTATGCATACACACACACACACACATATATATATTCCCCGACATAGAAAATGCAACACCATGAAGCTTTGGCCATATAATTTTGGCCATATAATTTGGCCATATAATTAAACTTTTTCATAATTATTTTCAAAATCTCCATATGAAATATTGTAGAAGTGCACCAGTTTGCACCTCGCTTCCAGCCCTGTTTGCCTCTTTTACCCTGTAGGAGGTTAGTTTAGTCTCCGAGATTAAAAGGAATAAATCAGTTGATACCCTAACATTTTTGCTGATAAAGCTTTAATCCACAGTAAATTTTTAACAGCAGTTCCAGCAAAGAATTAGAATAAATGCTTGTGATTTGTGATTGTTTATAAAATATTGTCCCAGAAGATACCGGACAATCTTTTATGATAAGAAAATTAAGCAAATGCTGGAGTCCTGCGATTTTTAGTGTGCTCATTTCCCTAACACTACCAATAAATCGGATAACTTTTGAAATATTTATTTTTCCTCGTCCAATTGAACTTTTGGTTTTGTAAAAGGCGTTATGTATCTTTTTGTTTACAAAAACATTAAGCAAGTACAATTATGAATGACTTTCGAATATTTTGGGTACTCGAAAGATAAAAGCAGTATTCTATAGTAGGATTCTATTGATACTCCATCCTTCTTTTATTTAGAAAAACGAAAACAAAGAAATATACAGATACAGTGATAGAGGGCATTTTTGAAAAGAAAAAAAAAAGAAACCAATGGAATTTTACGTGATGGTTACAATCAAATGAATATAATTAATTGATTAACTATATAACTATGCAACCTGATTACAATTAATGTATTAACTGTTAAAATTAAAAAAAAAATTATGTAAAAAGTATGAGTAGAGAAGTTTCTTGAAATAGGTGGGGAGGGTTATAAGCAGATTCTTTTTTAGAAAGTCTTCAAATTTCCAGAATCGCCGTTTAGTTAGGGAAGATTTAAAAAGTTATGCGGTAATTTTATTTTGTTACAGAAAACTCTGCACGATGCCCAAGACATGCACGATTTCTCTTTTCAGGACAAATAGAATATAAATCTGTATCTGTGCTTCGTGGAGCCTCAAAGATTAAGCAGAAGCATAGAAAACTAAAGGACGCTTGCACAAAAATTAGTCCATTATTCCCAACGTACATGTGGGCCCTACCTAAAGCACATATATAAAAAGTGGCAATGGCTCAGTGGTCAAATAATTTTTAAAACAGGGCTCTGCGGGGCAAAACGTGTGGAAAAGGGGTGGGAAAGTTTAGTGGTTAATGCACAGGGATTGCACTTGGACAACATGATTTCGATTCCTGGCGCTGCCTTAAGAGTCCCCGTGATCGGGCGGAGTATGGACGCGTTAAATATTTGGGCCCGTAAGTCCTTCCGAGAGGCTAGTAGTAGGGGAAGGAGGGTACAGTCCCTGTGGAAACCGTTCCCACTAGGAATTATTTTAACCAGGTTTTATTTATCGAAACGACAATGTTTAGAAATAGTTTTAAAAAAAAACATGTTTATGATGTAAATAGCATATATGATTAGGGTATCTTCAGCTGAAATATGAGTGTTACGTAAAATGATAAGACATTGGACGCAAAAAGCAACAGTGGCGGGTTTATTCCAAGTAGGTAGAGTAGATATAGAATGCTTTGCGGACTAGAAAGAGTTTAAAAACCAATTTTTTCCATCTGTGTGAAAAATAAACATTGTAATTCACCCTGTGAAAACCCTGTAATTCACTTATCAGAATCTTAATCACACATAGGTGATTTATACATTTCCAAAAACTTTCCGATAATCGTCTGGAAATCCGAGGTTTCTTTAATCAATGAGCATGCAATCAGCTTATTGATTAAAGAAACATTTTGCAATATACTGTGCAAAGAAAGTATAGAACATGATGCCGGCCAAAAATGCAACTACTTTGGCACTCTAAATTTGAAGTTATGTATCAGTCAGAAACTGTATTTAAAAACATATAATGGTTTGCTTGCAACAATATAATGTAAATGTTTGGATACAAAAGATTTCTATAATGATTAAGTTTTTCCTCATAACAGATCCAATGTGTGACAAGTGTAATACTGACATTGAATTATTAAAGCTGAAAATAAACACTTGCCAGTCACCACTGTGTAATGAAGTATAAAAATCCGATGACTTAAATAATGCCGACAACTTCCTAACACAATACGTTTCACATTCTTAAATCTCATACTTTTTTCTTTTCCTGAGGTAAGATACAATCTTAGATATTAATATGATATTGTAGAAAAAATCTTTCCATACAATATTTACGTGGTGCTTAAAACTTTACATACTCATAGTCCATAAACGGCTGAAACGGATGACTTGAAACTTAGTATCCGCGGTTAACTTTTGATTTATATACGAAATCTGACGTCAAAATTGGGTATTGCCATTTTAAATATTAAAGTTGGTGCGTATTTAAATATGAAGACGGCCCCTTTGCGAATTTTAAGCATATGAATTTGTAGAGAATGCTATTCCTTATCGAATGCTATGATTTTGCGATATATTATAATACTTGACTTTGTATAATATTATTGATGAACAATTATACAGCCCCTCTAATAATTATAAAGGGGCACTTGTACTTTACTTTAGCAGAAAGGTCATGCAAGGGTAACGGAAGCCTTGCCTTCTTAAAGAAATTAAAGTAATCAAAAATCCAGACAATAAAATGTACCATCATTTAGAAAATTTCACCAGGATTCAATTGTGAATAGCCGATACAAGTATCAATTATGTGTATCGCCACGCCCACATTTGGCCACTCCCATTTCTACCATTTAGTTTCCTTGGGGCATTGGAATAGAGTTTATTAGCAATAAATATAAAAGTGGGCCGTAAATTTTCAAGCAGATAGTTTCATCTCAAATTACTATTTCCGTAGGTGTTAAAATGACCGAGGAAAAATACGGAAATGGGAAAAACTTTCCGGTCTGATTTTCCTATTGGCACTAATTTTGGCAATGTTTAGTCTAAATTTCATATTATTTTCTCTATAGAACGATAGGTCATAAGTAAACTTTTTCGAACACATCCATTTGTATAGTCCGTAGTGAAGCCTAAAGCGGATAACATTATTGTATCTACTCATAGAGTATGAAAAGAATTGAAAGTGAAATATTTTTGCGTGTCATCCTTATTTATGAATAATATTTTTAAAGCATATTTTATTTAAAAGTGATTTCGTTCGATCAATACCTTCACATAAAAAAATGCACCTTTCTGGTAGGTTTCAACATAAAAAAATGCAGAAATTTGTGTCGAATACATCTTCACTTAATTGAAACAGGTAATATAAGTAACAGCGGACTATCCTTTACAGAACTGTTGTATCATATTGGCATTAATTTTGCCTTTTCAAGTCTAAATTCAGTTTGACAGACCTTAGTTAAGCTTAAAACTGTTAATATTATTCTATCTACTCATTGAGTATGAAAAAAAAAGAAAAGTAAAACTTATTCTTGTATCATCCTATCCATCAATATTATTTTAAAAGCATATTTTATATAAAAATTGATTTCGTTTGATCTATAATGGAGTAATAGGGTAAAACGAATCCAGAAAGCTGCGTCAAATATGACCGCAGTTAATTGAAATGTGTAAAATAAATTACCGCGGACGAACGTTTAGAGAGCTGTTCTGCCATATTGGCACTAAATTTCATTTTATTTTCTCTATAGACCGACAGGTCATTAGTAAATGTCTTCAACGACAGCCATTTGGAACAATGTTCTTTAATATAAGGTTGGGCTATGAGCCCGGCAACCAATAAAAAATTGGTCAGCCTGACGTCGACGAGAGTGGCAAGCATTTCGTTATTCGTGACGTCACGGACCAGGAGGGTTTACAATTAAAAATTGTTTGCTAATTTTGTAGTGGCAATATTCAGGCATAAACAACATGCGCAGAGAGTTTTAATTGTGTTGTGCACCCCTTCCTCAGTGACGTCCAAAGAGATTCTCGATTTTTTCAGAGAACCCGAGAAAAAAAAATGGGCGCGTTTGCTTTTCCCGTGACATCACATGCTCAGAGCCAGAATAAAAAAAAATGACGTCAGTCACGACCGGGATGAACCCCTCCCCCTGATTTGGGGAGTCCTTAGTTACGCCTAAAACGGATAACATTATTCCAACTACTCACAGAATATGAAGAAAAATAAAAGTGAAATATTATTGCATAGCATCCTTATCCATCGATTTTCTATAAAAAATTACTTCGTTTGATCAATATCATTTCCAACCTTCAAATAATAAATCCAGAAAGCTGCGTCAAACACGGACGCAGTTAATTGAAATAGATAAAATAAATTACCGCGGACTATCCTTTTCAGAACTATCAGTCAAAAAGGAAATATTTTGTGTGGCACTTGGAATAAAAATCAACTGTGCACGGTTGCTTAAAATTTCGCGGATGTGAAATTCAGAGAGCAATTGACAGATACTTGGCTATTTTGTAAAGTCATTTAATTATTATACTCGTATATATTACATATCTGTAATTCTGCAGGGCTGTCCGGGAGCTGGCCGTATCCAGAATGTAAACAATCTGAGTCCTAGTACGCTTATAAAAAATTCATTTTAAAAAGTGTAATTTTTTTAACCTTCTACATTTCCAAACATGGTCCATAGTGTCCCATGGTGTAGAGCATTTTACCCCAGCCCCAAGGTATAATGTTCCAATTTGTCATGTGTTATTTTAAAGATTATGCATACACACACACACACACATATATATATTCCCCGACATAGAAAATGCAACACCATGAAGCTTTGGCCATATAATTTTGGCCATATAATTTGGCCATATAATTAAACTTTTTCATAATTATTTTCAAAATCTCCATATGAAATATTGTAGAAGTGCACCAGTTTGCACCTCGCTTCCAGCCCTGTTTGCCTCTTTTACCCTGTAGGAGGTTAGTTTAGTCTCCGAGATTAAAAGGAATAAATCAGTTGATACCCTAACATTTTTGCTGATAAAGCTTTAATCCACAGTAAATTTTTAACAGCAGTTCCAGCAAAGAATTAGAATAAATGCTTGTGATTTGTGATTGTTTATAAAATATTGTCCCAGAAGATACCGGACAATCTTTTATGATAAGAAAATTAAGCAAATGCTGGAGTCCTGCGATTTTTAGTGTGCTCATTTCCCTAACACTACCAATAAATCGGATAACTTTTGAAATATTTATTTTTCCTCGTCCAATTGAACTTTTGGTTTTGTAAAAGGCGTTATGTATCTTTTTGTTTACAAAAACATTAAGCAAGTACAATTATGAATGACTTTCGAATATTTTGGGTACTCGAAAGATAAAAGCAGTATTCTATAGTAGGATTCTATTGATACTCCATCCTTCTTTTATTTAGAAAAACGAAAACAAAGAAATATACAGATACAGTGATAGAGGGCATTTTTGAAAAGAAAAAAAAAAGAAACCAATGGAATTTTACGTGATGGTTACAATCAAATGAATATAATTAATTGATTAACTATATAACTATGCAACCTGATTACAATTAATGTATTAACTGTTAAAATTAAAAAAAAAATTATGTAAAAAGTATGAGTAGAGAAGTTTCTTGAAATAGGTGGGGAGGGTTATAAGCAGATTCTTTTTTAGAAAGTCTTCAAATTTCCAGAATCGCCGTTTAGTTAGGGAAGATTTAAAAAGTTATGCGGTAATTTTATTTTGTTACAGAAAACTCTGCACGATGCCCAAGACATGCACGATTTCTCTTTTCAGGACAAATAGAATATAAATCTGTATCTGTGCTTCGTGGAGCCTCAAAGATTAAGCAGAAGCATAGAAAACTAAAGGACGCTTGCACAAAAATTAGTCCATTATTCCCAACGTACATGTGGGCCCTACCTAAAGCACATATATAAAAAGTGGCAATGGCTCAGTGGTCAAATAATTTTTAAAACAGGGCTCTGCGGGGCAAAACGTGTGGAAAAGGGGTGGGAAAGTTTAGTGGTTAATGCACAGGGATTGCACTTGGACAACATGATTTCGATTCCTGGCGCTGCCTTAAGAGTCCCCGTGATCGGGCGGAGTATGGACGCGTTAAATATTTGGGCCCGTAAGTCCTTCCGAGAGGCTAGTAGTAGGGGAAGGAGGGTACAGTCCCTGTGGAAACCGTTCCCACTAGGAATTATTTTAACCAGGTTTTATTTATCGAAACGACAATGTTTAGAAATAGTTTTAAAAAAAAACATGTTTATGATGTAAATAGCATATATGATTAGGGTATCTTCAGCTGAAATATGAGTGTTACGTAAAATGATAAGACATTGGACGCAAAAAGCAACAGTGGCGGGTTTATTCCAAGTAGGTAGAGTAGATATAGAATGCTTTGCGGACTAGAAAGAGTTTAAAAACCAATTTTTTCCATCTGTGTGAAAAATAAACATTGTAATTCACCCTGTGAAAACCCTGTAATTCACTTATCAGAATCTTAATCACACATAGGTGATTTATACATTTCCAAAAACTTTCCGATAATCGTCTGGAAATCCGAGGTTTCTTTAATCAATGAGCATGCAATCAGCTTATTGATTAAAGAAACATTTTGCAATATACTGTGCAAAGAAAGTATAGAACATGATGCCGGCCAAAAATGCAACTACTTTGGCACTCTAAATTTGAAGTTATGTATCAGTCAGAAACTGTATTTAAAAACATATAATGGTTTGCTTGCAACAATATAATGTAAATGTTTGGATACAAAAGATTTCTATAATGATTAAGTTTTTCCTCATAACAGATCCAATGTGTGACAAGTGTAATACTGACATTGAATTATTAAAGCTGAAAATAAACACTTGCCAGTCACCACTGTGTAATGAAGTATAAAAATCCGATGACTTAAATAATGCCGACAACTTCCTAACACAATACGTTTCACATTCTTAAATCTCATACTTTTTTCTTTTCCTGAGGTAAGATACAATCTTAGATATTAATATGATATTGTAGAAAAAATCTTTCCATACAATATTTACGTGGTGCTTAAAACTTTACATACTCATAGTCCATAAACGGCTGAAACGGATGACTTGAAACTTAGTATCCGCGGTTAACTTTTGATTTATATACGAAATCTGACGTCAAAATTGGGTATTGCCATTTTAAATATTAAAGTTGGTGCGTATTTAAATATGAAGACGGCCCCTTTGCGAATTTTAAGCATATGAATTTGTAGAGAATGCTATTCCTTATCGAATGCTATGATTTTGCGATATATTATAATACTTGACTTTGTATAATATTATTGATGAACAATTATACAGCCCCTCTAATAATTATAAAGGGGCACTTGTACTTTACTTTAGCAGAAAGGTCATGCAAGGGTAACGGAAGCCTTGCCTTCTTAAAGAAATTAAAGTAATCAAAAATCCAGACAATAAAATGTACCATCATTTAGAAAATTTCACCAGGATTCAATTGTGAATAGCCGATACAAGTATCAATTATGTGTATCGCCACGCCCACATTTGGCCACTCCCATTTCTACCATTTAGTTTCCTTGGGGCATTGGAATAGAGTTTATTAGCAATAAATATAAAAGTGGGCCGTAAATTTTCAAGCAGATAGTTTCATCTCAAATTACTATTTCCGTAGGTGTTAAAATGACCGAGGAAAAATACGGAAATGGGAAAAACTTTCCGGTCTGATTTTCCTATTGGCACTAATTTTGGCAATGTTTAGTCTAAATTTCATATTATTTTCTCTATAGAACGATAGGTCATAAGTAAACTTTTTCGAACACATCCATTTGTATAGTCCGTAGTGAAGCCTAAAGCGGATAACATTATTGTATCTACTCATAGAGTATGAAAAGAATTGAAAGTGAAATATTTTTGCGTGTCATCCTTATTTATGAATAATATTTTTAAAGCATATTTTATTTAAAAGTGATTTCGTTCGATCAATACCTTCACATAAAAAAATGCACCTTTCTGGTAGGTTTCAACATAAAAAAATGCAGAAATTTGTGTCGAATACATCTTCACTTAATTGAAACAGGTAATATAAGTAACAGCGGACTATCCTTTACAGAACTGTTGTATCATATTGGCATTAATTTTGCCTTTTCAAGTCTAAATTCAGTTTGACAGACCTTAGTTAAGCTTAAAACTGTTAATATTATTCTATCTACTCATTGAGTATGAAAAAAAAAGAAAAGTAAAACTTATTCTTGTATCATCCTATCCATCAATATTATTTTAAAAGCATATTTTATATAAAAATTGATTTCGTTTGATCTATAATGGTGTAATAGGGTAAAACGAATCCAGAAAGCTGCGTCAAATATGACCGCAGTTAATTGAAATGTGTAAAATAAATTACCGCGGACGAACGTTTAGAGAGCTGTTCTGCCATATTGGCACTAAATTTCATTTTATTTTCTCTATAGACCGACAGGTCATTAGTAAATGTCTTCAACGACAGCCATTTGGAACAATGTTCTTTAATATAAGGTTGGGCTATGAGCCCGGCAACCAATAAAAAATTGGTCAGCCTGACGTCGACGAGAGTGGCAAGCATTTCGTTATTCGTGACGTCACGGACCAGGAGGGTTTACAATTAAAAATTGTTTGCTAATTTTGTAGTGGCAATATTCAGGCATAAACAACATGCGCAGAGAGTTTTAATTGTGTTGTGCACCCCTTCCTCAGTGACGTCCAAAGAGATTCTCGATTTTTTCAGAGAACCCGAGAAAAAAAAATGGGCGCGTTTGCTTTTCCCGTGACATCACATGCTCAGAGCCAGAATAAAAAAAAATGACGTCAGTCACGACCGGGATGAACCCCTCCCCCTGATTTGGGGAGTCCTTAGTTACGCCTAAATCGGATAACATTATTCCAACTACTCACAGAATATGAAGAAAAATAAAAGTGAAATATTATTGCATAGCATCCTTATCCTTCGATTTTCTATAAAAAATTACTTCGTTTGATCAATATCATTTCCAACTTTCAAATAATAAATCCAGAAAGCTGCGTCAAACACGGACGCAGTTAATTGAAATAGATAAAATAAATTACCGCGGACTATCCTTTTCAGAACTATCAGTCAAAAAGGAAATATTTTGTGTGGCACTTGGAATAAAAATCAACTGTGCACGGTTGCTTAAAATTTCGCGGATGTTAAATTCAGAGAGCAATTGACAGATACTTGGCTATTTTGTAAAGTCATTTAATTATTATACTCGTATATATTACATGTCTGTAATTCTGCAGGGCTGTCCGGGAGCTGGCCGTATCCAGAATGTAAACAATCTGAGTCCTAGTACGCTTATAGAAAAATCATTTTAAAAAGTGTAATTTTTTTAACCTTCTACATTTCCAAACATGGTCCATAGTGTCCCATGGTGTAGAGCATTTTACCCCAGCCCCAAGGTATAATGTTCCAATTTGTCATGTGTTATTTTAAAGATTATGCATACACACACACACACACACATATATATATATTCCCCGACATAGAAAATGCAACACCATGAAGCTTTGGCCATATAATTAACCATATAGCTTTGGCCATATAATTTTGGCCATATAATTTGGCCATATAATTAAACTTTTTCATAATTATTTTCAACAGCTCCATATGAAATATTGTAGAAGTGCACCAGTTTGCACCTCGCTTCCAGCCCTGTTTGCCTCTTTTACCCTGTAGGAGGTTAGTTTAGTCTCCGAGATTAAAAGGAATAAATCATTTAATACCCTAACATTTTTGGTGATAAAGCTTTAATCCACAGTAAATTTTTAACAGCAGTTTCAGCAAAGAATTAGAATAAATGCTTGTGATTTGTGATTGTTTATAAAATATTGTCCTAGAAGATACAGGACAATCTTTTATGGTAAGAAAATTAAGCAAATGCTGGAGTCCTGCGATTTTTAGTGTGCTCATTTCCCTAACACTACCAATAAATCGGATAACTTTTGAAATATTTATTTTTCCTTGTCCAATTGAACTTTTGTTTTTGTAAAAGGCGTTATGTATCTTTTTGTTTACAAAAACATTAAGCAAGTACAATTATGAATGACTTTCGAATATTTTGGGTACTCGAAAGATAAAAGCAGTATTCTATCGTAGGATTCTATTGATACTCCGTCCTTCTTTTATTTAGAAAAACGAAAACAAAGAAACATACAGATACAGTGATAGAGGGCATTTTTGAAAAGAAAAAAAAAAGAAACCAATGGAATTTTACGTGATGGTTACAATCAATTGAATATAATTAATTGATTAACTATATAACTATGCAACCTGATTACAATTAATGTATTAACTGTTAAAATTAAAAAAAAATTATTTTAAAAGTATGAGTAGAGAAGTTTCTTGAAATAGGTGGGGAGGGTTATAAGCAGATTCTTTTTTAGAAAGTCTTCAAATTTCCAGAATCGCCGTTTAGTTAGGGAAGATTAAAAAAGTTATGCGGTAATTTTATTTTGTTACAGAAAACTCTGCACGATGCCCAAGATATGCACGATTTCTCTTTTCAGGACAAATAGAATATAAATCTGTATCTGTGCTTCGTGGAGCCTCAAAGATTAAGCAGAAGCATAGAAAACTAAAGGACGCTTGCACAAAAATTAGTCCATTATTCCCAACGTACATGTGGGCCCTACCTAAAGCACATATATAAAAAGTGGCAATGGCTCAGTGGTCAAATAATTTTTAAAACAGGGCTCTGCGGGGCAAAACGTGTGGAAAAGGGGTGGGAAAATTTAGTGGTTAATGCACAGGGATTGCACTTGGACAACATGATTTCGATTCCTGGCGCTGGCTTAAGTGTCCCCGTGATCGCGCGGAGTACGGACGCGTTAAATATTTGGGCCCGTAAGTCCTTCCGAGAGGCTCGCTAGTAGTAGGGGAAGGAGGGTACAGTCCCTGTGGAAACCGTTCCCACTAGGAATTATTTTAACCAGGTTTTATTTATCGAAACGACAATGTTTAGAAATAGTTTTAAAAAAAAACATGTTTATGATGTAAATAGCATATATGATTAGGGTATCTTCAGCTGAAATATGAGTGTTACGTAAAATGATAAGACATTGGACTCAAAAAGCAACAGTGGCAGGTTTATTCCAAGTAGGTAGAGTAGATATAGAATGCTTTGCGGACTAGAAAGAGTTTAAAAACCAATTTTTTCCATCTGTGTGAAAAATAAACATTGTAATTCACCCTGCGAAAACCCTGTAATTCACTTATCAGAATCTTAATCACACATAGGTGATTTATACATTTCCAAAAACTTTCCGATAATCGTCTGGAAATCCGAGGTTTCTTTAATCAATGAGCATGCAATCAGCTTATTGATTAAAGAAACATTTTGCAATATACTGTGCAAAGAAAGTATAGAACATGATGCCGGCCAAAAATGCAACTACTTTGGCACTCTAAATTTGAAGTTATGTATCAGTCAGAAACTGTATTTAAAAACATATAATGGTTTGCTTGCAACAATATAATGTAAATGTTTGGATACAAAAGATTTCTATAATGATTAAGTTTTCCCTCATAACTGATCCAATGTGTGACAAGTGTAATACTGACATTGAATTATTAAGGCTGAAAATAAACACTTGCCAGTCACCACTGTGTAATGAAGTATAAAAATCCGATGACTTAAATAATGCCGACAACTTCCTAACACAATAAGTTTCACATTCTTAAATCTCATACTTTTTTCTTTTCCTGAGGTAAGATACAATCTTAGATATATATTAATATGATATTGTAGAAAAAATCTTTCCATACAATATTTACGTGGTGCTTAAAACTTTACATACTCATAGTCCATAAACGGCTGAAACAGGTGACTTGAAACTTAGTATCCGCGGTTAACTTTTGATTTATATACGAAATCTGACGTCAAAATTGGGTATTGCCGTTTTAAATATCAAAGTTGGTGCGTATTTAAATATAAAGACGGCCCCTTTGCGAATTTTAAGCATATGAATTTGTAGAGAATGCTATTCCTTATCGAATGCTATGATTTTGCGATATATTATAATACTTGACTTTGTATAATATTATTGATGA
Organism: Amaurobius ferox; assembly: GCA_951213105.1. NCBI lineage: Eukaryota > Metazoa > Arthropoda > Arachnida > Araneae > Amaurobiidae > Amaurobius > Amaurobius ferox. The sequence continues at coordinate 84,548,844 of OX578152.1, read as the reverse complement.
ACAATTATACAGCCCCTCTAATAATTATAAAGGGGCACTTGTACTTTACTTTAGCAGAAAGGTCATGCAAGGGTAATGGAAACCTTGGCTTCTTAAAGAAATTAAAGTAATCAAAAATCCAGACAATAAAATGTACCATCATTTAGAAAATTTCACCAGGATTCAATTGTAAATAGCCGATACAAGTATCAATTATGTGTATCGCCACGCCCACATTTGGCCACTCCCATTTCTACCATTTAGTTTCCTTGGGGCATTGGAATAGAGTTTATTAGCAATAAATATAAAAGTGGGCCGTAAATTTTCAAGCAGATAGTTTCATCTCAAATTACTATTTCCGTAGGTGTTAAAATGACCGAGGAAAAATACGGAAATGGGAAAAACTTTCCGGTCTGATTTCCCTATTGGCACTAATTTTGGCAATGTTTAGTCTAAATTTCATATTATTTTCTCTATAGAACGATAGGTCATAAGTAAACTTTTTCGAACACATCCATTTGTATAGTCCGTAGTTAAGCCTAAAGCGGATAACATTATTGTATCTACTCATAGAGTATGAAAAGAATTGAAAGTGAAATATTTTTGCGTGTCATCCTTATTTATGAATAATATTTTTAAAGCATATTTTATTTAAAAGTGATTTCGTTCGATCAATACCTTCACATAAAAAAATGCACCTTTCTGGTAGGTCGGACGGTCTGGGTCTCAACAACAACAACATAAAAAAATGCAGAAATTTGTGTCGAATACATCTTCACTTAATTGAAACAGGTAATATAAGTAACAGCGGACTATCCTTTACAGAACTGTTGTATCATATTGGCATTAATTTTGCCTTTTCAAGTCTAAATTCAATTTGACAGACCTTAGTTAAGCTTAAAACTGTTAATATTATTCTAACTACTCATTGAGTATGAAAAAAAAATGAAAAGTAAAACTTATTCTTGTATCATCCTATCCATCAATATTATTTTAAAAGCATATTTTATATAAAAATTGATTTCGTTTGATCAACAACGAAACAATAGGGTAGGACGAATCCAGAAAGCTGCGTCAAATATGACCGCAGTTAATTGAAATGGGTAAAATAAATTACCGCGGACGAACGTTTAGAGAGCTGTTCTGCCATATTGGCACTAAATTTCATTTTATTTCCTCTATAGACCGACAGGTCATTAGTAAATGTCTTCAACGACAGCCATTTGGAACAATGTTCTTTAATATAAGGTTGGGCTATGAGCCCGTCAACCAATAAAAAATTGGTCAGCCTGACGTCGACGAGAGTGGCAAGCATTTCGTTATTCGTAACGTCACGGACCAGGAGGGTTTACAATTAAAAATTGTTTGCTAATTTTGTAGTGGCAATATTCAGGCATAAACAACATGCGCAGAGAGTTTTAACTGTGTTGTACACCCCTTCCTCAGTGACGTCCAAAGAGATTCTCGATCTTTTCAGAGAACCCGAGAAAAAAAATGGGCGCGTTTGCTTTTCCCGTGACATCACATGCTCAGAGCCAGAATAAAAAAAAATGACGTCAATCATGACCGAGATGAACCTCTCCCCCTGATTTGGGGAGTCCTTAGTTACGCCTAAAACGGATAACATTATTCCAACTACTCACAGAATATGAAGAAAAATAAAAGTGAAATATTATTGCATAGCATCCTTATCCTTCGATTTTCTATAAAAAATTACTTCGTTTGATCAATATCATTTCCAACCTTCAAATAATAAATCCAGAAAGCTGCGTCAAACACGGACGCAGTTAATTGAAATAGATAAAATAAATTACCGCGGACTATCCTTTTCAGAACTATCAGTCAAAAAGAAAATATTTTGTGCGGCACTTGGAATAAAAATCAACTGTGCACGGTTGCTTAAAATTTCGCGGATGTTAAATCCAGAAAGCAATTGACAGATACTTGGCTATTTTGAAAAATCATTTAATTATTATACTCTTATATATTACACGTCTGTAATTCTGCAGGGCTGTCCGGGAGCTGGTCGTATCCAGACTGTAAACAATCTGAGACCCCAGTACGCTTATAAAAAATCATTTTAAAATGTGTAATTTTTTTTAACCTCCTACATTTTCTTACATGGTCCATAGCAGTGGCGGCTCGTGAGCGACATGTAGAGGGGGGCGCTCATCTATGTATTTATGTCTATATATATGTTAGTAATATACATATATATATATATATATATATATATATATATATATATATATATATATATATATATATATATATATATATATATTATTTATATATATATCATATATATTATATATATATGTATATATATGTATATATAAAGCATATGTATATACATATACGTATTTTGGGCATAGCAACGGGAGTATTAAAAATATAAACGACGGATGTATTAAGTAAAATAACGTACCTCCCACCTGCTCGCTCGTTCATAAAAAGTCTGGACACATGGAACGTATCTTTCCTAGTGAAAAACATTATATAGTCCTAATTTAAGTAAAATTGTAGGGGCTAATTAAACTAAAAGTTATGCCCAGGGAGTTGACTAAAAAATATGCATATTCTGGCGATACGTACTGATGGTTCAGACACTATAGCCACCTGTAAAATCAAAATCGGGGAATTAGGAGGCGAGATAGAAAATTGGGGGGGGGGGGGGTAACCAAAGTAAGAGTTACGCTCGGAGATTTACCATATTAAAGTTGCATATCCAGGTGACATGTACAAATGGTAGAGAAACTCACTACAGCGACAAGCCGAACCAAAATCGCTCAATTAGAAGCAGATATGTAAAATTCTGGGGACTAGTTAAACTAAAAGTTATACCCAGGGGTTGACACAAAAATATGTGTATCCAATTGAAATGTACAGATGTTGCTCAGACTATATAGTCACCAGCAGAATCAAAATCGCTCAATTAGAAATTGAAATGTAAAATTATGGGGACTAGTTAAACTAAAAGTTAAGCCCAGGGGTTGACGCAAAAAACGTATGTATATTATAACCATCAAATATGTATATCAAGTTAATATGTACATGTGGGTCAGAGACTATAGCCACCATCTGAATCAAAATCGTTTTATTAGGAGTCGAGATGGATAAGTGTGTGTGTGTGTGTGTGGGAGGGGGGTGCTATTTGAAGTAAAAGCTACGCTCAAAGATTTATCAATATAAAGATGCAGATCCAGGTGACATGTGCTAATGGTGCAGAGACTATAGCCATCACTAAAATCAAAATCGCTCAATTAAGAGGTGAGATGGGAAATTGGAGGGGGGGGGGGCGTAACTGAAGTAAAAGTTAATCTCAGGGATTTCTCACAAAGATACATATCCAGGTGACGTGAACAAATGGTGCAGAGGCTATAGCCACTAGCAGAACCAAAATCTCTCAGTTAGGAAACGAGATGTAAAATTGAGGGAGCTAAGCTAAAAGTTACGTCCAGGGCACAAAATATATATTTAGGTGACACGTACAGATGGTGCAGAGACTATAACCATGATTAGAATCAAACTCGCTGAATTAGAAGGCGAGATAAGAAATTTGGGGGCTACTTCAATTTAAATATAAGCCTAGGGCCAATATTATAAGTCTAGAGCCAATTTGGGGGCTACCAATATAGTAGCCAGCGGTCGGGCCAAAATTTCCAGAAAAACGACGTCAGATAAAAGGATCATGTTGAAAATTTAATTTTTAAGTTTTTTAACAAATACTTAGAATTTCTTTAATTTTTAGGCATTTTTTAATGTTAAATAGCTGAAAAAGTAAGACAGCTGGGTAAGTCAACTCAAACTAAATGTCCGAAACAACACATATATGAAAGTGTCATTAAAAATAGCCTATATGTCCCAGTGTGCCAAAAATTGGAAACTCGTGACGTTTAAAGAATTACTTTGAAGTCAAACATATTGAAATTCGTCACCAGCAGATCAACCAGAGCATAGAAATAAATCCCTTCCGGAAGAACAGAACAACAGACAAACTACATCAGAAATGACGAAATGCGAAACAACTTCAATAATTAAGACAGCTGGGTGGGACAAACGATCCCTCAAACTGAGTGTCCTAAACAAGACACTTTATTCACGATGGCCAGAAACCCCTAAAATATCATACACCCCCCCCCCCTTCCCATCACCACACACGTACACTTAATTCTCTCATTTGTTCAAATGTTTATTTAAACTTCCAAATTTATAACAAATACGAGAATGAGAACAAACACATTCTTAAATGTAGAAAATTGAAGCCAAATTAGCGAAACTGAGCCAATTTGAGAAGTCCCTCTTCATGTTTTTCTACTCTTCTGTTTCTTTTTGGCGGGGGCGCGCTCATTCCCGCGACAAAATCTACTAGTAAATCTGCAATGTCTGGTTTTTTTTCAAGCCAAATTTCTAATATTGCTCCTATACCGTTCTTTCACTCAGGAAATGTCGATAGTAGGGACGCGGCTTTAAAAATATCCCTATATTTTCCCCTATGTGTTGAAAATTCTGTGCAATACAGCTTTCGTGAGTCGACGTTCTCCGAAGAAAGGTGTAGTGCTGCCATCTAGTGGCATTTTCATAACTTATTTGTAATAATTCTCCAATTAATTGAACCAAAAATTCAGATTTTTTCAATAGAAATTGTAATAAATCTGTATAACTAAAAAAATAATTTGGGATGTTTACTCAATGGTGTCGCGCGTACTCGCGGCGCCCCCAATGGCCGCCACTGGTCCATAGTGTCCCATGGTGTAGAGCATTTTACCCCATCTCCAAGGTATAATGTTCCAATTTGTCATGTGGTATTTAAAAGATTATGCACACACACACACATATATATATACTCCCCGACATAAAAAATGCAACACCACGAAGCTTTGGTCATATAATTATGTGAACTGTGAGACAAAGACAGCTTGTCGATGTATGCAAGATCTGAAATGAAAATAGGTCACGGTATTGGAGAGCGGCATAAAAGGGGTGGAAACGGCAGATGAACCAATAGGTGTTACTGTCTCTCGCTTACGGAAACCTGTTTTTCGTTTCAGAAGTCATGTGTTGGTGAAGAGATGCCTGACCGACGACGCAGAAGTGCGTTTCAGCATTTGGACGATCGTGCGAGGAGAGTCATTTTAGGTCTAAGTACAGCTGGGAGGTCGTACCGGCGTATCGCCGTTGAAACACACGTAGATGCGTCCACTCTGCAAAGGAGTTGGAGAAGATGTATTAAAGAAGGGCATGCGAACCGTCGAAGCGGTATAGGTCCATCCAGACGTACGTCATCACGCGTTGATCGACGCATTCGAAGGCATGCGGTGGCGGTCCCACAAACAACGACTGTCGACATTCTGCAGAATTTGCAAGGTATATTGGATGTTCCAATATTAGCGGGAGCAGTTTCTCGACGATTGGCGAAAGCGGCTTGCACTCAAAACCGTCCTTTACGAAGACTGCTATTGACTATAAGACTACGATGTAAAAGATTGCAATGGTGTTGGGCCCGAGCCTCGTAGACGACGGAATGGGACAGAGTAGTGTGTTCAGCGACGAGTTCCGGTTCTGTTTGTCGAATGACAGTTGCCGTGTGAGGGTCTAGAGGCGACGTGGAAACAGATCCAATCCTGCTGCGGCTGTTGAACGCCATACTACTTGACAACGCGGCATCATGGTTTGGCGTGCCATCGGCTTCCATAGCTGGTCATCTCTGGTTCGTATCAGAGGCACAATGACGTCACGATGATATGTGAATGAGGTGCTGCGGCCGGTTGCACTGCCCTACCTTCAGCGGTGGAGAAATTCTGTATTCCAGCAAGTTAATTCACGATTGCACACGGCAACCATCAGTAGACAAGTCTTGATAGGTATCCAGGTGCTTCCCTGGCCTCAGCTGTCTCCAGATCTTTCACCCATCGAGCATGTATGGGACGTGATTGACCGTCGTTTGACTGCCCTGCTCCCGCTTCAAGAGGACGACCTGTGGAGGATTGTTGAAGACATATGGTCATTCATCCCTCAGGAAACTATCCGCACGCCCATTGCATTTGTTCCTCGAAGGAGTGCTGCCTGTACCGACGCTAGAGGTAACCCTACTGTCTACTGATCACCCTGTCTATCACATTACTGTATTGTGTTATCCTTCTGGAATTAATATCACTTATTTATATATAGCATGTCTGTGGGTGTGTTCTTTATAATCACACTCTATTCACTTCTTCATGCTGTTGCATTTTACGTGTCGGGTAGTGTATACATACATATATATATATATATATATATATATACACACACACATATATATGTACTCATTTAAAGTGATAGTTTTGTTCATCGTTTAAAGTAAACGTCAAAATGTGCGAAAGTAGTCCATTGTACCCTGGTCATTCCTAGTTATGTCTGAGAAAATAAAAAAAAATATATTTCGTTTTCCTTAAATCGGGTATCGCAACTATATTTCAACGCTAAATAAATTTGTCATTTTTAGTGTAGTCGAAAATGTCAATTTACTAGTGCTAATTAGAATGCTAATCGATTGAATTTTATTTCCCATTAATTAAAAACATACCTTGAAGACATATTTTATTTCACCGTTATTCATATCCGAAATATGATTATTGGATTTCTGAGTTTTATGGCATCACAGACTGTAAAGTTCAAAGATAAAAAGATTCATGTACAACCTCGACACCAGAGGGTTGTTTTAGTAGAATATCAAATTTGTGTGATTTGTAAGCGGTAAAAATATTAAAACATTTCTTCTTTAATTAGCTGAAACTATTAAATTATACGAATAAAATTATACCTCTATTGCTGAGACGTTAGAACTTAACCTTTTATCGTTTTAAATCGATAATATTTGGTGCAAATATCTCTCTTATTTCCGTATATATTTATACTAGGAAATAAACAGAGTTGACCGAAATAATACTGAAATAAAATTAACGCGGTACAAAATGTAAAATATTTTAGTTATACGTGTGCTCTCTCTATTAATCTTAACAAACCAACGCTCGCTCCATTAACCTTAACAAAACATATATAAATCGGTTGAGTCCCTTTAGAACTATAATGTTTTTATCCTCACGAAGAAGATTAATTTATTAATTTTGAATTTAAATGCCGAACAACATGTTAAATATAAATCATTTTCTTCACATTGATTTATGAGGGGCGCGATAGCCCAGTGGTTAGCGCGCAGGAATTGCACTCGGTAGGCCCCGGTTCGATTCCCGCCACTGCTATAACTGCCGCCGTGTTCACGCGGAGTACGATCACGTTAAACATGTGGGTCAGTAAGTCCTTCCGAGATGTTGGTGGTAGGGGAAGGAGGGTATGGTTCCTGTGGATGCCTCCCCCACTGAGTTCCGGTCGAAATTGGGTGGCACTTCCCGGCCGTCTAAACACCTTTCTGGTAGGTCGGACGGTCTGGGTCTGAACAACAACATTGCTTTATGTCAAAGAATTAAACCCTCCCATTTTTTGCTGACTGCAAATAAAACACCATGGATGCTTATGCTCCATTCTAAAGGAATTCTATTATAGCGGAGGCAAGTAATTATTACAATTAAATTTAATCTATTTATTATTTACACTTAAATTTCACGCTAATACATTCATAGTTAAATACTCTTAGGGTATTTAGAAATATGTGATGCTAAGACCAGAGTTATTAACTTTTGTTATTGACCTAAATGTATACTTTATACACTTTATTACAATATTATTATGAAGTGTATACATAACCCCCAATTTTTAAGCAGATGGTTTCATACCAAATCACTATTTTCGTAGGTGTTAAAATGACCGAGGAAAAATACGGAAATGGGAAAACTTTTCGGTCTAAATTTCATATTGGCACTAATTTTGTCATTTCAAGTCTAAATTTCATTTAATTTTCTCTATAGACAGGTCATAAGTAATTTTTTCGACCACAGCTATTTAGACAGTTCTTAGTTAAGCCTTAAACGGATTTTTGTGTATCATCTATATCAATCGATAATATTTTAAAAATATATATTATATAAAAAATGATTTCGTTAAATAAGTGTCTGCAACCTGCCTATACCAAAAAAGTTAAGAAAGCTGTGTTAAAAGCGGCCGAAGTTAATTGAAACAGTTAAAATAGATAAAATAACCTTGAAAATAAATAACCACAGACTATCCTTTGCGGAACTATCAGTCAACAAGGAAACATGTTGCGCGGCACGTGGCATTAAAATCCATTATCACGGTTGCTTAAAATTTCGCCAATGTTAATTTAGAGAGAAATTGATAGCTACTTCGCTATTTTGTAAAGTCATTTAAGTATTACATATATTAAACGTCTGTACTTCTGCAGGTTATTCGGGTGCTGATTCTATCCGGACTGTAAAATAATTCTGTCGCCTGTGAACCCAGTACGCTTATACATAAATCATTTTAAACAAATATAATTTTTTGAACTTTTTATATTTTCTAACATAGTCCATAGTGTCCCGCAGCCATTGTATCTCGCCCCCGTGGTACAATGTTCCACTTTGTCATATGTTATTTAATTAATTAAGCAGCAAAATGTAATTGTAACCATTGTTTTTATCCAAGTATAGCACACACACACACACATATATATATATATATATAGTTTTGTTCATCGTTTAAAGAAAACGTCAAAATGTGTGAAAGTAGTCCTTTCCGACGTTGTGTCAAAGAATTAAACTCTCCCATTTTCTGCTGTTGCAAATAGAACACCATGTATGCTTACGTTCCTTTGTAAAGGAATTTCATTATTGGGGAGGCCAGTAATTAATTACAATTAAATGTAATCTTTTTATTATTTATACTTAAATTTTGCACTAATACAGTTATAGTTAAATACTCTTAGTGTATTTAGAAATATGTGATTCTATGATCATAGTTATTAAATTTCGTTATCGACCTAAATTTATACTTTACACTTCATTACAACATTGTTATTAAGTGAATATTTAACCTCATACATTGCTGCTGCTCTGATTCTGTCTGTGCACATTGAGGCAGGACCTATGTCTTGTAACATTTTAAGATCAATGGTGTGTGTTTACGCTCACTTTACAGTACTAGGATTTGTGCTTGTTCTGTTATTTCATATGACTTTCCGTATTTGCATACTCTCACCAGGTCATCATCTTTGCATCTCCATCGCCATCCCCGTCTTCATGTCCATCGCTGCACGGCAATGACTGGCTATTAATAACCCGTTATCAACTTTGGTTGGCTTCAGAGCCTACTACGTAATATAACGTATTATCAGCTTGTGACGGTTTCCTTTTAGGCAGTTGTTCCACATGATTTTCATTATGTCATAAATATTTACATGATATATTGCCATTTTATTCATCTGAGAGCCGCCACCATTGTATTTTTGTTGGGAGCCTTTATTGTTAGTACAATGACAAATACCACAGAAAGCACATACACTATCTAAGTTTCTATGTCTGTAATTGGAATTCAAACACTTTCTGACTTCACAGTTTGTTGTTGTTGAGACCCAGACCGTCCGACCTACCAGAAAGGTGTAAGGTAACCGTTTGGACGGTCGGGAAGTGCCACCCAATTTAGTCTGGAACCCAGTGGGGGAGGCATGCACAGGGACCGTACCCTCCTTCCCCTACCACCAACCTCTCGGAAGGACTTACGGACCCACATGTTTAACGTGATCGTACTCCGCATGAACACGGCGGCAGTTGTAGCAGCGTGCAAATCCAGCTCGCAAACCACCGGGTTACTGCGCCCGAAATGTGCCAACAGCACGCGGTGTTCCCAGGTGGTCACCCACCCAAGTACTAACCGCGCTCTATGCTGCTTGACTTCGGTGATCTAACGAGAACCGGTGTTTTCAGTATGGTAGGGCCGTTGGCTGGCTTCACAGTTTGTGTCATGTTTGAAGCAAAGTTGCGATATAGACACTGATGAGTCTTTATGAAAGCTGTAGCGCAATGCACGCTACAGCTTTTCCTAAGATGTATATTTCTGTCAAAATATCGAAAATTAAAAAAATACTTTCTTTAGAAGGGGGTAGTAAAACTTTCAAACTCTGGAAAGCATTCATTAAAATCTTTCAAAGAGATAGTTCTTACAAATGCTTGAGAAGCCACGAAAATCTTTAACTGCTTGAAAATTTTATTAAGTTTTGAAGTATTATTTAATTAGCGTATTCTAATTTATCCCTATTTAACATTTTCTAAAAACAGTTTCTTTTATGCTATAAAATGCCTTCGGAACAACTATGAAAAGCTCTTTCCGTCACAGTCAGAGTTTTAGAAAATATTTAAGAACAGAATTCTTCGAATTTTAGAATGAATTAATCATCTTCTTTCTCTTTTCTGAGGATTTCTTTTGGTCGAAATGTTTTAAACTACAGTGTTTGAATTTTTTTTTTGTTACTATATTCTACGGATAAACGTCTAAAAAATATTATTTATTTAGTAGCTTTATCTTTTGAGTTTAATTAGTGATTGGGTGAGTTTTGTGTTTTAAAAAATTTAAACACTATCTTTTAAAGAATATCACTATTTACAAAGGAGATTAAAAACGTTTTGCCAATTGCAGACTGTTGAAGAAATTATGTGAAAAGAAATTGAAAATGCAGCCTGATTATGTAAATTTTCTACTACCCAAAATATGAGGATCGAGCTTTCATTTTAGATAACATCAATTTGTATGGACCGTTTTCGGAAGTATTAAATTATTTTTTAATTCTATCCTAACTTTGGGAATATTAGTTTTAGGCGAGTACTAAAAGTACTCGGAAAATAATTTTTATATACAACTACCGGTCACCATTTTAACGACCACTTTTTTTCTTTTTTATCAATCACTTAAAAAAAAATGCGCCCGCTATTCGAGTGCGCTGACTTGCCTTTCAGTCCGGTCCTCGATTTTTAAATCTTCAGACAAGGTATTTATCCATTGAGCTAATCAGACTAGTGTGGCCAACGCTTCAAAATAAACCATGTCTAGATTCAGACAGAAACATTGCTAGAGTGCCATCTTTTATCCCTTTGCGGGTGGTTGATGCACCCTCGTGTCGACTGCGAACTTGCATTCTAGGACGGTCGTCACGCATTCGCGTCGGAGAAAACTAAAGGACTGCCATCACGGATGCGCGTTTTCATAGGGCACGTTTATATTTTAATTTACTTGTCTACTAGATGGCGTTAAATGTCCATGCGAACAACTCCAAAGTATTTTGCAGATACTTGACCTTGGCATAGGGGGGATCCAATGAATTATTGCTCCGTCTGGAGCGGTGAAACATGGTTTTGTAATATAAACAAAATAGAGCACTTCTCGTATCCTCTACTATTTTATAATTGAGTTTCCGTTCTTGTTTTGATTTTCGCTTTACGATTTCGTTGGTGAATCATAGGAATATAACAGAGTATTTTTTTTAAGTTTGGGTTTTAGAGGAATCTGCGGCAGTGAAATTATTAGGTTATTTCGGATAAAAGAATGGCTGGGTCAGGACGTTTTCTTTCTGTGGAAGAATATACTCGTATGATAAACGAACCGAGCAGTAATGAAATTGATACAGATAGTAAAGATTTGTGGAACTGTGGTATTTCTGAAGATGAATATGAAAATGCAAGTGGTTCTTCATATTCTGAGCGTACTATTATTACAACTCCGCCAGCTTCAGTATCTGTTTCTGCAAAAATGATGTTTGGGCAGGAGATTTGAAAGATTTGAATTCTTTTGAGTTTTTTAGCATACTTGGAATCAATCACAATATTATGCCGCCTAATTTAGATAAGGAAATTAATTTTTTTAGCATACTTTTTGATGATGAATAGTAGAATTCATAGTAAAAGCAACTAACGAGTATTTTGTATTGTGATTCGTATGTAAAATATAGATCAAATAAAAAATAAGTATTTCTTTTATTCCTGAAAAAAGTAGATTGCTGCGTTGAACAGGTGATTTTTAATGAATTTTTTTCGAGAGTTAGGCTTAGCGCAAAAAATTAGCCGTCCTTTGGGAACAACAGTTCGGAAGCGAGGCGCTCCGTCCTTTGAGCCACAGTAGTTCCGGAATGCCGCCGTCCGCAAAGGGTTATGGTTAAAAACAGTTTTGAATTTTCCTTTTAAAAATAAACTTAAATGGCGCTATCAGTACAAAAGTAACATTTAGCGAACCGCGATAAAATTTTGCCTCACTGAAAGAAATATATATACATTGCTGTATACATAAAAATATACACATTTATTCCAAATATAATTTATTATTTTACAATTGTCACATAAAAGATAGGAATATGAATTATATTCCATTTCTTATAACTTGATGTTAATATTTTAAGCGATAAACAAAACATATAACAACGAAGATCCTGAAAGGAAAGCCAAAATATAGACCCAGAAAGAGGAGCTAAAAACATATACATATGACAAAATCATTAAAACAATTTAGATGTTATAATTTTGACACAAAGTTATTGTAGTACACTACCACTACTTTTTAATGAACTAGAACAAATTATCCGCCGTTGCCCGGGATTTAAATAAGCGTCTGCGGCTTACATAATAGAGATACAGACAACACAGCTCAATTTCCTAACCGCCTATTTTGAACTAAATTCATTCCCGCGCTCAATTTTATCTATGCACAACCATGCCAAATATACAACGAGGGCATAATACACCTTTCATAAGTTATTTTGATACGCCCTAAATAAGTACTCGATCGCTGATCGTTGGCAGAACGGCACAATGGAAATACTTGAAGTAGTAAAAAAGAGAAAAATTCCTTCGCGAACTAAAATTAAAAAAAAATATTGCTCTTTCAGCGAATTGTAATCCAATTTAAGTCAAATGTTAGCACAATACTCATAATGATAATGTAATACTAAATAAAAATAACTAAGTTGGAATTATTTAAATTCGCAAAGTTATAAATTAAATGCTTTTAGTGTGCTCTACAACTCAACAAATTCGGGCTGCCAATCCTATATCTAAATTTGCCTTTAAATATCTTAAAAAAAATTACAAAATATCATCTAAAATTCTAAAATGACAAAATGTCATGTAAAAAGGACAAAAAAGAAAAAAAAAATATAGTCATGTTGCAAGAGTATACCTTTTATTCACATTCCTTCAAATTTCTTGATGTGTTACCAATTGACTATTGTGTCTTTAAACTGTGAAAAAGCCAGTTTTCTAAATGCAGAGTTAAAGAATCTAACGTGAGCAGCACATGGTTTTCCCTACATAAGGCAAAGACTTACTTCACTTGTTTTATAGCAAACTAATGATGTGCAAGTTCCATATTACTATGTCTTTAATGATGAATTGTTTCTTAATATTTGGCGCTTTTCCGTATGACAATGTAACTACTTCAAAGTACAAAAGTAACTTCTATTTTGCGCAGATCAAACTTTACAATAAGAAATATAGCTTTCATCCTATGAGTAATATGGTTCATATATTAAACGATTATAATAATTAGAAACTAATGTTTTATTATTATCTAAAACTGACGGTTTGAGCTCCAATCAATAGATTCCTAAAATTCAAAATTGCAATTCTTATAATGAAAAAATCTGATGTGGGCAACACATGACTTTCCTTATATAATGCAATAAATTTACTACTTTTACAGTAAAAAAAAATAGGTTTTTCTTATAGTAGATACTTATATTCTTTCCAAGATAGTGAATTTTCGACAATTAGTCGTTATTTTCATTGATTTAGCGTCATTTTAAACCATTTGGCGAGATTTTCGTTAATTTGACAACATTTCAAAAAGTCGCTAAGTTGGCGACATTCCGCGAAATTTGTCGCCAAAATCTCGCAAAGCTTTACTGACGGAGAAATAAGTTATTCTTATAGCAGATAAATTACTATTGGCGTTCAAATACAAAAGTATTACTCGAAGTATTTTTTTTCATGAATGGAACGAGCTAGATCGACGAGAATGATGTCACTAAATTTATCGCGTGGTATTACATATGAAAAATGAACATGTTTCTCAATAGGATATATGACTTTTTGATAATTTTTTTGAAAAATGTCTAATATTTCGAAAACGGTTCATGTTAGCGTTCTAAAATTTATGTCAATCGTTTTCTAATGAAAAATTACATAAGAAATGTCTAATTGCGTAACTTTATTAGCGGTTTTGATTTTTTGACGATTTTTTCAAAATTTCTCTCGAAAATTTAGGGGGATTCTGAACATTCGATTGCGTATAAAAACAATAGGCTTCCAGTGTTTAAGGATTGTGATTTTTTCACCAAATTTCGTTCGAATCGGTCCATTCGCTCGCCAGTTATCGTCTCCACAGACTCACTGACACACACACACACACACACATCACTTCAAAAATGTTTGATTCGTGATCAGGGATGCTTGAAACGTACTCTTCCGTCGAAAACTCGAATTCGAATTTTCGACCCCGTCATAATACTTCCATTATACATTATGTATATAAGGAAAGTAATAAATAAATAACAAATGAAAGTGAAGAAAGACTGATGTTTAGAAAAATTTAGAATAAAAAAATTGAAATTAGATTTTGGTATGATTTGAAAAAAGAATAATCCTTGTAGCAATCCAATGTTAGTCCAATATTGGCAGCTAATGTGAAAAAGTGGACATTTTGGCGGAATTGGCTCAATATTGGCATAAAATATTGGGACGACATTACGCCACTATTGGGGTTTCATTGGAAATATTTCCAATGTAATATTGGCGTAATATTGTAACGAAAATATTTAGCCAATATTGGAGGCCAATGTAACTCCAATATTGTATATCTTGGCATTACATTGGAAATATTTCCAATGTAATGCCAAGATATACAATATTGGGCAAATATTGAACCAATATTAAATGCTATTACCCAGCCTTCTTTTTTACTTTCCTTATATACATAATGTATAAGGAAAATATTATGACGGGGTCGAAAATTCGAATTCGACTTTTCGACGGGAGAGCACGTTTCAAGCATCCCTGATTGCGAATTGAACATTTTTGAAGTGATGTCTGTGTGTGTGTGTATGTGAAAGTATGTGTGTGTGTGTATATGAAAGTATGTGTGTGTGTGTGTGTATGTGAAAGTATGTGTGTGTGTGTGTGTATGTGAAAGTATGTGTGTGTATGTGTGTGAAAGTATGTGTATGTGTGTGTGTGTGTGTGTGAAAGTATGTGTGTGTGTGTCAGTGAGCCTGTGGAGATGATAACTGGCGAACGAATGGACCGATTCGAACAAAATTTGGTAAAAAAATTAAAATCCTTAAACACTGGAAGCCTATTGTTTTTATACGCAATCGAATGTTCAGAACCCGCTAAATTTTCGAGTGAAATTTTGAAAAAATCTCCAAAAAATCAAAACCTCTAATAAAGTTACGCAAATAGACATTTCTTATGGAATTTTTTATTAGAGAACGATTGACATAAATTTTAGAACGCTAGCACAAACCGTTCTCAAGATATTGCACATTTTTCAAAAAAATTATCAAAAAATCATATAAAATAAAAAAAAAAATATTTCCTATTGAGAAACATGTTCACTTTTCATATGTAATACCCTGCGATAAATTTGGTGACATCATTCTCGTGGATCTAGCTCATTCCATTCATGAAAAAAGACACTCTGAGTAATACTTTTGTATTTGCACTCCAATAGTCATTTATCTGCTGTAAGAATAACTTATTTCTCCTTCCATAACGCTTGGCGAGATTTTGGCGACGAATTTGGTGGAATGTCGCCAACTTGGCGACTTTTGTAAATGTTGCCAAATTATTGAAAAACTCGCCAAATGGACAAATATGACGCTAAATCGATGAAAATGACGACTCATTGACGAAAATTCAATATCTTGGAAAGAATATAAATATCCACTATTAAAATAATCTATTTTTACTTTCCCTGCAATACATGGTAATGTATAGGGAAAGTATTGGAATCATACCGAAAATCACAACTCGAGTTTTCGACGGATCTACACGTTTCGAGACCTCTAGAATACGAAAAAACCATTTTTAGCGTGACGTCTGTGCGTGTGTCTGTCTGTCTGTCTGTGTGTCTGTCTGTCTGTCTGTCTGTCTGTGTGTCTGTCTGTCTGTCTGTCTGTGTGTCTGTCTGTCTGTGCAGATTTTGTATCCACTGTAACTAAAAAACTAATGGACCGAATTTCACAAAATTTGGTAGGTAAGTCACTTGTGGGCGGGGCTGGTGCTGATTAGTTTTGGGTACGATTCGGAATAAAAGAACCCGCATTTTTTTGCGAAATGGCCCGCAAAAGCTTGTATCCACTCTAGCTGAAAAACTAATGGACCGAATTTCACAAAATTCGGTAGATAAGTCACGTATAGGTCACTCTGGTGCTGATTAGATTTTGGTACGATTCGGAAAAAAATAACCTGCCTTTTTTTGCAAAACGGCCCGCAAAAATCTTCAAAATCTAAACTAAAGAACTAGGTATACTCAGATATATCCATAAAATGCCCGTTTAATACGTAATGTTTAACGACGAAAAGAATAAGACCAACCCCATTACACTAGGACTAGCCGTTCTCGAGATATTTTAGTTTTTCGTACTTTCCCTACGCCACCTTTGAAAATAAGCCCGGTTACCGAATGAGAACGAAAATTGAATAAAAGTGAAATAAATGTAATTAAAATAAAGAGAACGTGGATATAAGTCTGCAGGGAAAGTCATGTGCTGCCCACATCAGATTTTTTTTTACTGTAAAAGTAGTACAATCATTGCTTTATATAAGGAAAGTCATGTGCTGCCCACATCAAATTTTTTCAATATAGATAAACATTTAGTCAAAATTATTGGATTTCATTCAAGTTAATGACTAGAAAATGGCTAATTCTCAACTGCAAATGGTTAGGTTTATGGTTAAATGGCTTGAAACGAATATTCATGGATGTCTTTAGGAATAGTCACAAAATGGCTAAATTGGCAAACCATATGGGGGCGGGAACAGCAATTTCACCAATGCTTCTTTTTCTTTTTTTTTAACTTTTCCTACAATTCATAATATATAAAGGGGAAATATTGCAATGGAAAATTCGTCTTTTGGATTTATATACGCTTTGAGTATCCCAGAATGCAAATCAACAAATTTCTCTTTTTCATATTGTTGTATAGTGAAAGTATTATTCTCCAGAATATTTTCGAATTTGAGAATTTAACAGATAATCAAGTTTTAAGACATCCTGAACCCATTTTGAGCGCTCTATGTTCATCTGTGTGTATGTGTGCGGTGGACTCGATAATTCAGGAACGAATGCTCCCACCGATATCAAATTTTGATACATAATATGCAGACTAGATCTGGATAAAAATTTTAAGAATTTGTTATAATTAAAACTCGAATTAATCTCAAATTAAAAAAAATGATTATAGTATTATTTTCTATGGAAATTAAAATTATTTCCAGAACAGTGATGGTAATATGCAGTACTAGGATATAATTGATAATTTGAACCACTATGGATGTGAATAATCTAAAAATAGTTTTAATACTATTTTTAAACACATCAGTTAGCGTTAATTAACTGTTTCTAATTGAAATTCCTTTAAAGCAACATTGGACACAAAATTAATAGTGTCAAGGCAAAGTTGTGTTAAATGTAGATTTAGATGTAATGTTTTTAGTTTTATTGCATTACTTAAATATGAAAAAATAATAATTTGAGCACGAAATTTGAAAAAAAAATACATCATTTTTAATTCTGATACTGATTGTGATATAAGTGGAACTATACGCTATGGAATATGAATGAGAAAGTCGAGTGGAGACTTCCAATCTAGGTATTTTTACTTTCCTTATATACATAGTATAATCTATAATTGGAGAGTATTGTGACGGGGTCGAAAATTCGAATTCGAGTTTTCGACGGGAGATCATATTTCAAGCATCCCTAAGCAAGAATCGAACGACTTTGAGGTGGTGTGTGTGTGTGTGTCTGTGTGTGTGTGTGTGGGCGATAGATATCTCCCGAACGAAATTTTTTACAAAAATTGTAATCAGTAAATATTGAAAACCTATTGTTTTTAAACGCAATCGAATTTTCAGAAGCCTCCTAATTTTCGAATGAAACTTTGAAAAAATTAACCAACCATCACATTCTTCAAAAAATTTACTTAAATAATCAAATCTTGAATTACTTTTCATTAAAAAACAATTGAAGCAAACTTTAGAGCGATAGCATGAACTGTTCTCGAGATATTGTACTTTTTTTAATAAATGTATCAAAAACTCATATAAAATTATTAACGATTGCTAAATATGTTCATTTTTCATATGCAATAATATGAAATAAATATGTTAATATCATCTATGTGGATCTAGCTTACATTAAAAACAATCTAACATTAACATTAAAAACATTCTGCCTTAGATCTTATACATCATTTTTTGACTGTGAAAGAAATAAATTCATTGTATTATACTCGTACAAGAAAAATCATGTGCTGCCCACATGAGATTTTTTCAGAAAGCAATAGACTATGAAAATGCAAAAATATTTCTAAATACTAATAAACGATCCATTCAAATTTTATAACAATTCACTTATCTTTTACACGCAGACCCTGAAATTAAATTGTTTCTTGATGTTTGACTTGAGAAAAGAAAAGAACTTTCCCTCGTCGGAACAATGACGCTGAAAGAGCCATGAGAACAGCAAATCCCTTTTCAAATACTTTTAAGAATAAATTTATTCCAGACAGACGGCGAGGAAGATATTCCTTTGACCCTTTTGAAACAAAAGCACTTTTTTCAAATGATTCTAAATTACATTTTGATTTTTTCATCTCCGCAATAGTCGCAGAGTTTTTTTTTTGAGATGACATTTTACTTACATATATATATATATATATATATATTATTTTATTTACAGAAAACGAAGTTGAAATTTTTTTTAAATTTGCTGCAGCCGTACTTTCCATATCCTGTCCTTAAATTTTATTTTCTCATTCTTCTACTGCATGGAAAAAAATCTGATGTGGGCAGCACATGACTTTCCTTGCAGACTTATATTCACGTTCTCTTTATTTTAATTACATTTAATTCACTTTTAATTCAATTTTTGTTCTCATTTGATAACTGGACTTCTTTTCAAAGGTGGCGTAGAGAAAATACGAAAAACTAAAATATCTCAAATATCTCGAGAATGGTTAGTCCTAGTGTAATGGGGTTGGTCTTATTCTTTTCTTCGTCGAAAATTGCGTATTAAACAAGTATTTAATGGATATATTTGAGCATATGTAGTGTTTAATTTTAGATTGGTGATTTTTTCGGGCCATTTTTCAAACACATGGCAGGTTATTTTCTTCCGAATCATACCAAAATCTAATCAGCACCAGATTGTCCCACAGGTAACTTATCTACCGAATTTTGTGAAATTCGGTCTATTAGTTTTTCAGCTAGAGTGGATACAAGCTTTTACGGGCCATTTCGCAGAAAAAGGCGGGTTCTTTTATCCCAAATCGTACCCAAAATTAATCAGCACCAGACTCGCCCGCAAGTGACCTACCTACCAAATTTTATGAAATTCGGTCCATTAGTTTTTTAGTTAGAGTGGATGCAAACTCTGCACAGACAGGCACACAGACAGACAGACACACAGACTCACAGACACACAGACAGACACACAGACAGACACACAGACACACACACAGACGTCACGCTAAAACTAGTTTTTTCGTATTCTAGAGGTCTCGAAACGTGTAGATCTTTCGAAAACTCGAGTTGCAATTTTCGGCTTGATTCCAATACTTTCCCTATACATTACCATGTAATGCAGGGAAAGTAAAAACCATTGTTTTCAGCAAAATTTTAGAATCCAAGCTTTTAATGAAAAACACATTTTAAGATATCTTAAACACGAGATTACTTGCAGCGTTCACTTTGAAAAGAAGAGCTTGCAATTTCGCGCCAGTAACTCAACAGAAGAGCGTCGGTTGGCTAGTTAGGAGATCTAGGGTGCGATTTCCGGTTGGGGCAGCAAAATATTTATAATGGCGCCCGAGCAAATCCACCCTGTAGGTTAGTGCAAAGGTTTCGGAGGTTTCGTCTCATGTAGAATAATTTTTCATCTCCGATCACTGTATGTTGCCTTATTTTTAAAGTTTTCAGACATTTTAAGCTAAAAATAAATTAATTTTAGTATTATTTTTAAATAGTTTGATTTGAAGAATAGTCAGCAAGCGTTTTCGGGTATTTGACTGGACCACCACAGTTGCCACAATGAAATCAAAACTTTAAATAAATTTTATGATAAAATACAATAAAATATCGTATGCTATAACTATAAATTAAAAAAATCTGATGTGGGCAGCACATGACTTTCCTTATATAATGCAAGGATTTACTAGTTTTACAATAAAAAAATAATGCATAAGATCCACGGCGCTGTGCTTTTATCGTTGAATTGTACATTAGGCGATTTTCAGGATGACAACATGTAAAACTATTTCAAAATACTCAATTAACTTATACTTCGCACAACAATCATCCATATTGATAGCATTCTCAATAAGCGATGCAGTCCATATATTAGAATAATTTAATAATTACTTCATCTACTCGTCAGTTTCATTGATTTAGCGTCATTTATATAATTTGGCGACATTTGCGTTAATTTGGCAACATTTAAAAAAGTCGCTAAGTTGGCGGCATTCCGCCAAAATCTCGCCAAGCGTTATGGACTGAGAAATAAGTTATTCTTGTAGCAGATAACTGACTATTGGCGTCAAAATACAAAAGTATTACCTAAAATATACTTTTTCATGAATGGAACTAGCTAGATCTACGAGAATGATGTCACCCAACTTATCGCATGATATTACTTATAAAAAGTGAACATATTTCAACAATTGGTAATATTTCTTTTAATTTTATATGATTTTTTGATAAGTGTTTTGAAAACTGTACAATATTTCGAGAACGGTTCATGCTAGCGTTCTAAAATTTGTTTTAATCGTTTTCTAATAGAAAATTACATAAGAAATGACTATCTTCGTAACTTTATTAAAGGTTTTGATATTTTGAGAATTTTTTTAAAAATTTCACTCGAACATTTAGCAAACTCGATTCTGCAATGTTTATATAGATTAGATTCTACAATTTTTTATATAGATTAGGTTCTACTAGGTTTATATAGATCGAATTCTACAACGTTTATACAGACTAGATTCTACAACGTTTATATATATTAGATTCTATAACGTTTACATAGATTAGACTCTACAACGTTTATATAGATTTGGTTCTAAAACGTATATAGAAATTAGATTCCGCAACGTTTATATAGATTAGATTCTACAACGTTTATATAGATTAGATTCTACAATGTTTATATAGATTAGATCCTACAACTATTATATAGGTTAGATTCTACAACGTTTATATAGATTGGATTCTACAACGTTTATGCAGGCTAGATTCTACAATGTTTATATAGATTAAGTTCTATAATGTTTTTATTAGATTCTACAACGTTTATATAGATTAGATTCTAAAACTTTTATACATATTTGATTATACAACATTTAAATATAGATTGGATTCTATAACGTTTATGTAGATTAAATTTTACAACGTTTATATAGATGGATTCTACAACGTTTATATAAGGAAAACTAGAGCAACTTGAATAAGCACAAATAAAACAATAATGCAGCATACTTCTGTTTCGAGGATACGTTGCATCCCCTTCGTCAGTGCACACCCGAAGTCCAAAAGAGGAATGACTCACTCCTCTTTTGGTCTTCGGGTTTGTTAGTTCTCTTGCACTAACGAAGGGGATTCACCGTATTTTCGAAATAGCTGTATGCTGCATTATTGTTACATTTCTGTTTATTTACATTGCTCTAGTTTTCCATTTCCCTCGCACAAAGTATATTTTACGTATTGAACTTTTATATAGATTAGATTTTGCGAAGTTTACAAATGTACAATTGCGCATCCTTCCTTTTTAACATGGATTCTATAATAAAATTAAATTTCTATTCGCCATTTGACTTAATGAAAAGAGTTACCTTTTCTCAACCAAAGAATAGATTTAAAAGAACCGTAAAAGTACTCCTGTCACTCCTATTAAATAAAACGCTTTAGAAATCCTTCAAGAGCAAATTTGTTCGAGCCTGACGACAAGAAAAGTGTTCTTCTGCCCTTTTATATGCGGACTTTTTTTTTTTTATATATATATATCAAACGCTTCTAAATTGAGTTTTGATTTTTGCATCTCGGCAGGAAAATTCTTTTATAGAACGGCATTTTAATTACATTTAGCCATTTTTATTTTCGGAGTTAACAAAAGGGGAAATTTGAAGATTTTATGAGTGTTTTTCTCTTGCGTTCCTTTATGTTTCACTTCCGTCAAATTTTGTTACGTCAAGTATTGCAAAGAAATTAGAAGTACTAGCTAAAAGCCGGGCCCTGAATGGGCTCGCACATGTGAAGTATGCGAGCGGTTAAATATTTCAAACTAAAACCTAATTTAACAAATAGTTAGGAAATTAGAAGTATAAAAATCGTATTTCAATATTTGAGATTCCTAATA
Organism: Amaurobius ferox; assembly: GCA_951213105.1. Lineage (NCBI taxonomy): Eukaryota > Metazoa > Arthropoda > Arachnida > Araneae > Amaurobiidae > Amaurobius > Amaurobius ferox. The sequence continues at coordinate 84,526,323 of OX578152.1, read as the reverse complement.
CAAAAGTGCATATATGTTTTTAGAATCTGAATATTAAATTAAACACATTAGGATACAGTAAAACAGTGAAATCAAAGTAACACTTTTAAATCACAAAAATGTATTTAATACACAGTAATTATACAAACATATTTAATACGTAATGATGTGGGAAGCGTAGTGAACATGCGCAGTTTGTTATATAACTTCCCAAAGTGATGTCACGATAGACCTCTGGTTATGTAAGCTTACCAGTTTTAGCTAATGAACAAATTCTATAGTATCAATCGCCTCTATTAAGTACGTTAGTGTGTAATATATAAATATTCTAAAACTGTCAAAGAGCAGGGAAACGTAGTTTATCATGCGGAGTTTAAAAATGGGCGTTTCACCCTGTCACAGTCCAGTTAAGTAATTGAAATTGTGATTGTGTAAATCTGCGAGCAATTTCACTCACGCATTCAAAATTTCATCTTTCTACCTATTGCAGTTTTCGAGTAAAAGGAATCACAATATTTAGGAAAATGTTGATTTCGCTTCGTTAGGAATGGAGAATGGACTTCGCTTAGCTCGTTCATAGTAATACTAAGAAATATTAATATTTTTAAAAGAAAAATGGAAGTTTAAAAATTATGAAAATTATGGTAACCCACTCCTCATGAACGGGGTTTTCCGCACGGAAGTAGAGAAGAGCCATATCAAATTAAAAAAAAATTCCGTCTAAAATGGATGCCTATTTGTATGCGGAACAAATAAACAAATAAATGGTTTCGAATTTTCATATATAGATACTAACATAATTGTTCAAAATTCAGTTATTAAAATATAGTTTTTCAGCTAGAGTGGATAAAGGCAACTTTTGCGTGCCGTTTTGCAAAAAAGGCGTGTTCTTTTATCCCGAATCGTACCAAAAACTAATCAGCACCAGGACCACACACAAGTGACTTACTTATCACATTTTATGAAATGTGGAGCACTAGTTTTTGAGTTAGAGTGGATACATGCATTGCACGGACAGATGCACAAACAGATGTCACATTAAAAATAGATTTTTCGTGTTTTAGAGGTCCCAAAACACGTAGATCCGTCGAAAACTCGAGTTGCGATTTTCGGCATGATTCCAATACTTTCCCTCTACATTACCATGCCTTGCAGGGAAAGTAAAATTTGGTGCGATGTTGATAAATTTCAAACTTAATCAACCTCAACTTTTTTAAAGTTTCTCTCTTCGCATCCATAAAGATGACAACAAGTATGGGGAGAAGTGGCATGATATGGGACATGTTATGAATGGAATATTGGCCGTAAGTCCTCAACTAAATGTAGTTTTAGTTTTAGGTTTGGCCAATATTTCCAGTTTTGTGCTATTGTTCGTCAAACTAACCAGGAGAAAAATAGCTGCTTAAGAGATCTGAAAAATTAAAGTTTTGTGTTTTCAAGTCTAAAAATCGGACACACACATGAATCAGCACATGACTTTCCCTGCACACTCATATTTACGTTCTCTTTATTTCTTTAATAAATCATTATATTGAGTTTAATTGCACAAAATAATGTTTATTATTACTTTAAATGCCACTAAATTTGCACTTTTAATTCACTTTTCGTTCTCAATTGTTAACTGAACTTTTTTCAACGGTGGAGTGGCGAAAATGCGAAAAAACTAAGATATCTCAAGAATGTCTAGACCTAGTGTAATGTGGTTGGTCTTATTCTTTTTTCGTTAAACATTACGTATAAAACAAGCATTTAATTGATATATTTGAACATACGTCGATTTTTATTTTAGATTTTGATGATTTTTGCGGGAGCCAATTCGTAAAAAAGGCAGGTTATTTTTTTCCGGAACGTATTAAAATTTAATCAGCACCAGGGTAACGTACAAGTGACTTACCTACCAAAGTTTGTGAAATTTGATTTATTGGTTTTTTATATAAAGTGGATACAGACATCTTTTGCGGGTCATTTCTAAAAAAAAGGCGGGTTGTTTTATCCTGAATCGTACCAAAAACTAATCAGCACCAGGGTCTTACACAAGTGACTTACCGACCAAATTTTATGAAATTCGGTCTATTAATTTCTGAGTTAGAGGGGATACATATATTGCACAGACAGACACACTGACGGACACACAGACAGACTCACAGATAGACATACAGGCATCACGCTAAAAATAGTGTCTTCGTGTTCTAGAGGTACCAAAACGTGTAGATGCGTCGAAAACTTGAGTTGCAATTTTCGACATGATTCCAATACTTTCCCTGTGCATAACCATGTATTGCAGGGAAAGTAAAATGTAAGTAATTATGAACATCTTTGTGTTTAAAATATACCATTTAAGATATTTCCTAAGATCTGAATAGTTATAAAATAATGATCCTTATAGATGTAATTAAAGGCATGGCTAGATTAATTTAGTTTTTAATCGTGTTACATACTTTTGATTTTGAATTTTATAATCGAATGCATGAAAGTCTTGAATGGGAGATAAAATGAAGTTATGAATGGGAAAGAACCATTCATTACTTTGAGTAAGTTTAAAGCCAATTATATTTGTTAATACTCGAATTTTAAATTCAGTATAGAACAAAAAATTCATAAACCATTGTTAGAAAATCTTTTACATATATTCAGCATATTAAAAGCATTAATTTTCCATATTTAAACAAAACATTAAAATCATATTACTTCTTTTATTCTGAACTTGCTTGAGCTTATTATTGGTTTAATGTATAACTATAGTATCTCATAAATCGTAGTTAGATAAGTCATGCCATGGGCTACGTAGCTTGCGCTTTACTTTTAAACTACCCCCTTTTATAAAACACAGATTTAGAAAAATAATACTTAAAGATCAAAGAAAAAATATCCTATGATTACAGTAATATTCAAATAAATAATTCCAGTATAGAGAAACTTAAACGTTTTTCAAAGTCAAGGAAATTAGAGAAAAAACAGAAAAAGTGACTGAGTCAAGTAGTGAGTCTAGTGAGTTGATTTAGAATTTTAGGATTCAGATGAATTTTAGATTGTTGTCGAGATACCTTAAGGAAGATTAAATTCCCTTTCGTGCCTGTTAAATTACTTACTAAATAATACTTAAAAGAATTTCCAATCAAAGATCTTCTATGATTGGAAATGAGAAGATCCAGATAGAAAATTCCAATATAGAGAAACTTAAACGTTTCTCAAAGTCAAGGAAATTAGAGAAAAAACAGAAAAAGTGAATGAGACAATTAGTGAGTCTAGTGTGTTGATTTAGAATTTTAGGATTCATATGAATTTTAGATTGTTGTCGAGATACCTTAAGGAAGACTAAATTCCCTTTCGTGCTTGTTAAATTACTAAATAATACTTAAAAGTATTTCCAATCAAAGGTATTCTATGATTGGAAATGAGAATATTCGAATAGAAAATCCAATATAGAGAAACTTAAACGTTTCTCAAAGAAATTAGAGAAAAAACAGAAAAAGTGAATGAGACAAGTAGCGAGACTACTGAGTTGATTTAGAATTTCAGGAATCAGATGAATTTTAGATTGTTGTCGAGATACCCTAAGGAAGATTAAATTCTCTTTCGTACGTGTTAAATTACTTACTAAACAATACTTAAAATCCAAAGAAAATATCTCCTATGATGGGAATATATCTGAGAAGATTCAGATAGAAATATTCAATATATAGAATAGGATTTCTTACTATCGTACTTGTTAAGTTTATCACCTCTCCCTCCGAAAAAACAAACAAACTTGCATATGTTACGTCGTTAGAATTATGATAAAATCGAAATTTGGTGATGAACTGAAAATTAAATTTCTATGAAGAAAAGGTAAATTCATGCGTTTCAAATGTCCAATCATTGAAGATACAGCTGATGCGTTGATAAGTGAGATAATTTTAAAGCTCCCTAAATTTAATGAATGCACCGTTCGTACAAGTATTTTTTTTATTCCTTCTCTGCAAATGTTGAAAGATTTGAAGAAAAAAATTGAGCCCAAAAAATAATTCGATGTGAAATATATATTCAGATGCTTTATGTGGTGTTCAATATTATAAACAGACATTTTTATATTAGAACATTTCCTATTTTTCAAATTAAAAAAAGAAAAAAAAGCTTGAAAGTGGTTTGTGGAAAAAAAGGAATAAAAATAACCGCAATGTCTTTTGTTCCATTCATGACTTTTTATTGTCCCATCAATTACCCTGTCTGGAATAAATGGGACAAAATAAAGAGTGCATATTTCTCAATTATATATCAGTATTAAGCCACTTATTTTCTACTCTAAATTTTTTTATGGTAAATAACTGCAGTATAAATATTTACTTAAAAAAGGTGATCAAGCACCAAAATATAGTGTAAATTTTATTTAATAAGTACATATAAGTAGTAGTCGCAATAACTTACCAAATTTACCTCACAAGTGCGAGCTCACTTACCTTTGCTAAAAACCAACAGATTGATCATTAAATATGCAATTTATCTTTAAAATTATATTTATTTTATGTACACTCAATTATTATTACATACATTATCACTAGAACTTTTAATAATCAATCAATTTACAATAGTCGTTGATTTAAATTCTTAATTCTCTTAGAAAAGGCTTAGGAAAAACTTAGGAGATTAATGTAAGACCGTGGTTAAATTTGAACATTGAAAAGGCTTTAAGCTCGGCCATTTTCAGTATTATAATTGCTGGTACGTACCTTGTATATTGCAGTAACACTGCATCAATGCACAGGATTTGACTTGCGGAAGTTGCTGCGCTAGTAATTATTTTATTACATTCCCTTATTTAGGACATTCTCATTTTCGTCTCACACCACCATTTATACTGTTGTCGACCATTTTTGCGACTACATCGCTCCACTTATAGTCACTAACTCTGTCGAACTTGGTAAAATATATTTAATTGAATCTTGTTTCGGGGAACCACGCCTTCTCCAACTCTGATTGGCCTTGCTTTCTGTGCGATGTGCATCCTGATTGGATCCCCCTTTTTCGATAGATTCTTTGGAGCTTGTGCTAGTCTTGGCCAGAAGCATCGTTTACGTCCAATGTCGCCATCGAGATTTTTCCAGTTAATGATGTCATGGGTTTATGGGTCGTAAACATCTCCGAGCAAAACTGTCAGCCGTGCCGTCGCTGGCCTGAGTTCTTTGCTTAGGCTGTATTGCTGTTGTAAACCTTGAAGTAAAACTGCCTAAAAAGTCTCACGATAACATTCTAATGTTTCACATCTAGCAATTAAAATTTACAAAAAGGTCTTAATAAAACGGCATAAAATTCAGAATATAAAAATCCATCATTCATGGCACTTTTCCCCCTATCAATAAACGCTACATTTAAATTGTAAAATTCTGCGAATCTTTTTACGACAGACAGTAAAATTAAATTGTTACTTAACATCTGACTGGATAGAAAAATAAAGTTTCCCTCGACAGAAGAATGGTTCAAATGTGAACGACTCCTGTCGCTGCTATTAAATCAGATACTGTTAAAATTCTTTAAAAACAAACTTGTTATAAGCAGACGATGGAAAAAATTTTCTCATGGCTTTTCTCATGCAAAATCATTTTCTATTCAAATGCTTCTAAATTGCATTTCGTTTTTCACATCTCTACAGTAACACAGAATATTTTTCATTTGTATTTTTACCTTTAACATTTCTTAATACATTTTTTTGTTTAGAAGTTGAAAATATCATAAAATATGGCGCTCCATTCGAATTGAATATACATTGATACTCACATTTCGGATATTCTATTTAATGCTTAAGCAATGATTTTAATGTAGATATAAAACCTTATTTTTGAGTATCTCATAATTTTTAAACTTTGTTATAGCTCGGGAAGATTTAGATTCTCTTAATCGCATTGCACGCATACTGTCATTTTTACTCTCTTTACAATACATGGTAATGTATAGGGAAAGTATTGGAATCCTATGGGATACTCGAGTTTTCGACTGATATACACGTTTAGAGTCCTCTAGAACAAGAAATAACTATTTTCTGTGTGACGTCTGTGTGTCTGCGTATCTCTGCAATGAATGCATCCATTTCAGCTCAAAAACTATTCGACGAAATTTCACTAGATTTGGGAGGTAAGTTATTTGTGGTTTATCCCAGTGCTGATTAGACTTTGGTACGATTCGCAAAACGATAACCTGCCTTTTCTTGCGAAATGACCCGCAAAAATCATGAAAATATGTAATAAAAACTACTTATGCTTAATTGTATTGATAAAATAGTTGTTTTGTGCGTAAATTTTGACGGCAAAAGTAATAAGACTAACCCCATTTCGCTACGACCAGCAATTAACAATATATTTAATTGTTTTTGGTTATTTTTGCAAACTGGCGATGCTTCATAATGCGATAAGTCGTTAAATGAAAAAAAAAGCTTTATTATTTTACATATAATTGAATATAATTTCAAATAAGTACACGTGTAATTTTGACTAAGTAAACCCAATTCAATGGATTATGAAAGAAGTTAAGAAAAAATTTGAGCCTGTAGGGAAAGTCGTGCGGCCTGTGGTGAGGTGAAATTTCCATAAATACACTACTACTACTTACCCATAGTGTCCTCCAGTTGAACCAGTAAACTTATAGTAGGATCCGGAAGGATCAAAGTACATTGCGTTACACTAAAATAACCAGTCAATTTTTGTGGCCACTACACATTTATTAAACACATAAAATATTCAACATCGACAATAATAATAATATAATAAACACAGTTATATCACACTCAAATCTGAGCTGGACCTCAGGGTGTACGGGCTAATTAGTATATTGATATTAATTTTTCATTAATTTTAAATGCAAGTAGTGCAGTGCGGAAAATTTCCACAACTTAAATTAGTACTACCACTTAGAGTATCTTAACACACAATAACACATAACAATACAATTGAACTTAAATATTACAATACCTCCTCCCAGATAAAATGCTTTGTAATCCAACATTTGATCTATCACAGAGCCTGATGAAGAGGTCTCGGTTATTCAATTAAAAACACAGTTCGTAAGGATGCACGGTTTATTGGAGTTGTTGCTGAATTCTGAATACCATCGCGGATTATCACGGAATCAGTAATCAGAGTTCGCTACAATCTCTTCCCAATTGTCGATTTGGCTCAGCGATTCCCGGTGAACAGGGAACTACGTATAGGCCGATGCCGCTTGGGTCATATCCCGAATACTTGTGGTTGTTGTCTCACACAGACCGCACCGATGACGGTTGACGCTCTCAGCCGACGCGTGTCGTACACTGCATAGGGGCCCAGGATTGACGCCCTGCAAACACTCTGTCCAGGTACACTCGTCTGTGAAGTGAGAAGTACACTGAGCGGTCGATTTTGTTCTTGCAGTCCACACAGTTGTCACGGTTTAACTGTAGTTAAAGGGTCCAAAGGGTAACCCACACTACGTCGTCTATATTCAGAGCTATGAGGTACTGCGTAGCAAAAGTGACGACTTCCTCGCTGCTTCAATGATCGGCACCGCCCGAAGAATGCAATACTCGGTCTGGCTCCGTCCTAGGCGATTTTGCTAAGAGCGACCATAGACTTAAATTGCGGAATAGATGGGTCTGGTTACGCGCTACCCTTGAGTATATGTACGCGTAGCCAGGTATAAAATGCGCTGGTTCTGTACTGTTGGCATGGGACTGCCGTTCGGAAAAAAAGTGGCGACGAATACCGTGCCTAAAAATGCGTCGCAATTTTCGAATCGGGCTTCAAACAAGTGCATAGCCACACTTGGAGACTTTTCTTCACGAGGAGGAATTAAGTCTAAATTTTACATTTTAAAATCGAGTTCCTTCAGATTTTTGAAACGGGGAACAAAAATGAGGTGAAAGTCACCTCGTCTTCTCGTTCGATATCTCACTACTGCGCGAGAAAAGGGCGGTTCCATTTCGACTAATTTTACTGGCCGCCCACATCAGATTTTGTACTTTCCCTACAATACAGAGTAAAGCATAAGGGGATTTTTTTGAAATACGGGAATCGAACAGAAATGGGCGACATCCTAGAGTGTAATTTAGTTACTGCAGAAGACATTTTAATACCTGTACGTAGCGGGTGTTTAGTGGAAAGAATCCGGGAAGGCCTAAGAACATGTGGAGTGGCTGTAAAAGGTTTACCGTGTCCAGAATATAAAGATAAAGAAATTGTTATGAATTAGTGTGTCTGCGGCTCTTGTGGATATTTCAAGAGGTTACGTACCTAACCCAGTCGCAAACGTCAGTGATCAAGGGAGCAGTTAGCTTCATGTTCTGTGGTGGTCAGCGTGATCCACGGTGGTAAGAAAGGAAGAAACAGTAATCCCACCATCTTAAGAAATCCACTTGGACTAAATAGAGTAGAATAGGAGGCATGTAAAAGTTTCATATCTGAATTCATTGAAATCTTTTTGACTGCTTCAAGAGACATAGAAGGCTAACTTGACATGGGATCGACACGGGGTTTCCGATAAAATAAGCTCCCTAGATACTTCCACTAGCTGAGAAAGAAGAAGTAGACAAGCTTCTGAAAGACATGCATGAAAGTGACATACGTGATCATCGTAAAGTCCTTGAGCCTCACCAATTGTTTTAGTGAAGAAGAAAGATGGTTCTACAAGATTTTGCGTCGGCTATAGAAGACTCAACTCCATGACAAAGAAATACAGCTAACCACTGCCAAGAATAAACGACACTTTAGATACTCTCTCCGGGAGTAAATGGTTTTCAACTCTAGATCTTAAGAGTGGTTACTGAAAATTGAAAATCCATCCCCATGATCGATGGAAAACAGCTTTTACTACCGGTCAAGCAATTTGAAGGTTGAAGGTGATACACTTTGTATTTTGTGATGACATTTGAACGTCTAATAGGAACGTCTAATACGTGCTGAAAGGACTCCCGTGAGTCCTGCTTCGCCTATTTGGAGCATGCAATTCTTGTTATGAAGCGATTTGAGGAACATCAACAAAATCTTAGGCAGGTATTTGAAAAATACGCACACACACACACATACGAGCGCACACACACACACACACACCACTTTGAAAACGTTCAATTCGAGTTCAGGGATGTTTAAAACATTTGAAGATTTGCAATCAAATTTTCTATCCCGTCACAAGACTTTACTTATGCTTATATTATATATGTAGGGAAAGTAAAAATCAAAATATGTTAGTTTCAAGGAAAATTCATATGCCTTTTTTTAAAACATGAAACATTTTTAATTACACTTTGCCTTTTATCTGCGGTGTTAAAGAATGGCGAACTTTTTGGCATCTAATTATTCTACTCTTATCCGTTTCTTAATTGTTCCTTTCAAACTACTTCGCCTTCAAAGAAAGCAAAAAAAAAAAAAAAAAGAAAAAAAAGAAGCTATTATGTGCGTGATACGATATTAAAAAAAATTCAAAACTGTGGTGTGGTGGAAAGAAGAGAAATTTGAAAATGATGATACATTTTTTAAAACTGATATGCTGTATCTGTAGAATTACCGCTTAGACGTTAAACGAAACTGAATAATAAATTTTAATTATATTGCGTTAAAAGTTTTATTCAAATGTCTGGGGTTGTAAAGGGAAATATAAAATCTGACGAATTAGATTTTCTCCACATGTTAGAATTATCTTTTGTTATTTAAAAAATGATGTAAATGAGAAAAATAATTTGTTAATTTTGTTAAATTTAAATATTGAAAATTGATCCGTTACAATGCAAGTTAGTTTGAGTATTTGAACTATGAGGATCCAATTGACTTTCTTTCCGGGTTATTTTCTTAACTATTTTCTAGAAAATTCATTGAAAAGTGGAAATGGGCCAATACTATCGATGAGTACTCGAATACTTCAAATATAACATCATTAGAAGAAATACAACACTCAAATACCTCGGGGCCAACGGCCCTACCGTGCTGATAACACCGGTTCTCGTTAGATTACCGAAGTCAAGCAGCATCGGGCGCGGTTAGTACTTGGGTGGGTGACCACCTGGGAACACCGCGTGCTGTTGGCACATTTCGGGCGCGGTAGCCCGGTGGTTTGCGCGCTGGATTTGCCCGCTGCCACAACTGCCGCCGTGTTCATGCGGAGTACGATCACGTTAAACATGTGGGTCCGTAAGTCCTTCTGAGAGGTTGGTGGTAGGGGAAGGAGGGTACGGTCCCTGTGGATGCCTCCCCCACTGGGTTCCGGTCTAAATTGGGTGGCACTTCCCGGCCGTCCAAACAGTTACCTTACACCTTTCTGATAGGTCGGACGGTCTGGGACTCAACAACAACAACTCAAATACCTCGAATATTTTGCCATGATTAACAGCAGGTTCCGGAATAAAATATCAGGATATTCCATAAGAAGAAATTTGAAAGTTGCAAGAAGAAAGTTTACTTCCACAAAATGAAATCGTTTTTGATTACTAGAAAATAAACAGTTTGTGTCCTCGTTTGACAGAATTATTGTTGAAGTACTTAATCGCGCTGCAGTCGGCGATTTTTTAGCAGCAATTATTCAGTATTTCTGAAATTAATAATTTATATAGTCGGTAAAGAACACTGTTGTTCCAACCGGGAATCGAACCATGGATCTTCGAACTGGCCAGCCGACGCTTTACCGTTGAGTTACCGGGACGAAATTGCAAGATTTTATCGAAGTGGACTCTGTAAGTGTGACATCCGACAAATCGGAAAATTTGGTAATTCGGCACCGCTGAATTCTCGAACATGCCGGGTGTTTACTAAGGTAAGTGACCCAAATATGGGCACTACACCTAATATGAGCAATGGTGTAAAAAAGACAAAGATATTCATCAATTATCTATCTCCGATATTTTAAAAAGACCAATAGAAAAAAGGCTTTAAATTATCGAGCTGTAAGACTGGTGAAATCGTTTTTTCCAGAAAAAAAGGTACCCAAGCATAAAGCAGCTGGTAAGTCTAAACGAGCAGATAAGCCGAAACCAGCACCCAAGCCTAAACCCAAGACAAATATAATATCAACTGTTGCAGCTCAGCCGTCCTGCAGTGGTGTATGCAGCTCAAAAGAGTCCTGCTATTGTGTACTGTGTCGTCAAGAAAAACAACTAGACATAATACAATGCAATACGTGCCGTGTTGTTGTGGCCTTACAAGAAAGGACAAATTTTATATTTTTGTATGTCCATCTTGTGCCGACTCTGATTAAAGTTTTAGGTTGATTTAAGGTTTTTTTAGCATAATTTTTAAGGGTGCCCATATTAGGTGCAAAGGTTCCAAATATGGACATAGATTCCCAACATGGACACTTTCCATTATTAGCACCTATCTGATGTTTTTAACTCAATTATAATTTTTTCCTTGTTACCCCCTGCAAGGAGAACAAACACATCCACCAATTTTCAAATTTTTATCTGCTAGAACAAACATTATAATAATTAAAATGCTTAGAGGTGCCCATATTTGGGTCACTTACCTTATATATAAATTTCAGTGTTTTTGGATTCAGAGGTGATAACAGTTTCAAGAAACAGAAGATTTTTCCTAGTTTTCAAAACTTAAACCCGTATTTTAAATGATGTTCAGGACATAACCAAATTGCTATTATACTTGCATAGTATTCTAATATAAAACGTTTTAACCACGTTTTCAGAGAATTTTAATTAACATTTAATCTTCCGGGCTGCGGTTTCATTGCCTGCATGGAAAAGACCGGCTAACTCAAGTGCAGATTTTCGCCTAATACCGGTTTGGTTTTGCTTATCGTGTGAGGTATTGCAGCGATAATACCAAATAATGTTTTGTTTACCTTATAATATCACTATCGGCACTGTAATCGCGGCTATGATTGCTCAAAGTACAATTAGAACACTCTGACAAAGAATCTAGAAAAATTTCCTTGCTTTCATTATCAGGATTTATTTTGTCGGGGTTTTGGTTCAAAACTAAAGATTATTTAAATCTACAAGGACACGCGGCCAGTACTCATGTCGTCTTAAATCAACTAAAGAAACTGCACATCTACGTTTTAAAAGTTACTGCAAGAAACAGCACTTGCAAAAACTAATGGCTCACCGTTGATAAGCGTTGGCACCTAAAAGCCAATTTTTAGGCTTGCGATAAATAAGCGTTGGCACCAAAAAGCCTATTTTCAGGCTTGCGGTAGATAAAGTGTTAAGAAACAAAAGTGCTTCTGAAAGCAAAAATCAAACGCAGAATAAGAGCTGAATAATTGCTCATTTAAAAACCTTGATAAAATTGCAAAGACGTAAAAACCGGAAAGGAAAAATAACTTCAATGAAGTCATCAGGGTATAAAGAACAGAAAAAAAATATATTATCTAAAAGTGCTATAAAAATCTTTTCAATAAAAGAAATACTTAAGTTATGATTAGTTACGAATTTGTTCTATAACAATTTCAAAAGATTCTATGAATGTGTGGACTCTTTGTGATATGGATAAGAATCTTTTCAGAGATATTACCCGCTAAGTACTCTTCCATTGGAAAGGTTCATTTTCTTTACTATCGAATTAAATATCAAGGAGAAATTTAATTATAGAATTGAAGATAAAAATGGCTGGAAAGCAGAAGTATTTGGCGCATCGGTAGATTGTTTAGATAATTTTATCATTCATAAAGGCGCGTTTCGATAAGCTTTTAGGGGTATTCCTTTAGAATTCCTTTTGTGAAGAAAGACATCATGGATTTTTTATTTTCTTTCCATACTTGTATCATCTATAGGAAATGTAATTAACAGTCATATCTCTGATATTTAAATTCATGGAAGGGAAAGCATATAATGGGTTATAATATTTTACTTTTCATACAGTATATAGTAATGTATAGGGAAAGTATTGGAATCGTGTCGAAAATCGTAACTCGAGTTTTCGACGGATCTACACGTTTCGAGCACTCTGTAGTCCGAAAAATCTACTTTAATGTATGTTTATCTATCTGTCTGTCTGTGTGTCTGTCTGTCTGCTTGCCTATGTGTCTGTCTGTGTATCTGTCTGTCTGGTTGTCTGTGTGCCTGTCTGTCTGCTTCTCTGTATGTTTGTCTGTGCAATGTATGTACACACTCTGGCTGGAAAACTAATTGACCAAATTTTCCAAAATGCAGTAAATAAGTCAGTTGTAGATTACCCTGGTGCTGATTAGATTTTTGTACGATTTTCTGAAAAATAATTTGTCTTTTTCTGTGAAATGATCCGACAAAATGGCCCAAATCTAAAATAAAGTACTGCATATGCCCCAATGTATCAATTAGTTGCTTGTTTTATATGTAATTTTTGACTACGATAAAACGACCAACTCCATAACTTTAAGACTAACCGTTCTCAAGATATTAAAGGTTTTTTGCACTTTTGTCACGTTTGAAAATACGTCCGGTAGCAAAATGAAAATAAAGTTGAATTTGTAACTAAGCATAATCTCAGAAAAAAAATGATAACACTATTAAGAGATGACTTGGATTAAGAGATAATAACAGTTTTAAAAAACAGAAGATATTTTCGTAGTTCTCAAAACTTAAATCCTTATTACAAATGAGGTTCAGGGCATAACCAAATTGCAATTATTATTACAGAGTATTCTAATCTAAAACACTTTAACCGCCTTTTTAGAGAACTTCAATTAAGAAACAAAAGTGCTTCGGAAAGCAAAAATTAAACGTAGGATAAGAGCTGTATAATTGCTCACTTTAAAACATTTATAAAATTGCAAAGACGTAAAAACCAGAAAGGAACAAAAAATTCAATTAAGACATCAGAGTATAGAGAATAAAAGGATATATTATCTAAAAGTGCTATAAAAAACTTTTCAATAAAAGAAATACTTAAGTTATGCTTAGTTACGAATTCGTTTTATAACAGTTTGAAAATATTTCATGTTTTTATGGACTCTTTGTGATATGTGTAAGAATCTGCTCACATATATACCCGCTAAGTACTCTTTCATTGAAAAAATTATTTTTCTTACTGAATTAAATATCAAGTAGTAATTTAATTTTAGATTTGAAGATAAAAATAGCTGTAAATCAGAAGTACTTGGAGCATCGGTGGATTGTTTAAGTAATTTTATCATTCATAAAAGCGCGTTAAGCCTTTTGGAGTATTCTTTTAGAAATGATTTTGTGAAGACATCATGGATTTTTTAATTTCCTTCTATACTTGTATCATCTATAGGAAAGTAATTAAAAGTCATATCTTTTATATTTAAATATATGGAAAGGAAAGCACATAATAGGCGATTGAAGCATACCATGTGTTGTTATTGTTGAGACCCAGACCTTCCGACCTACCAGAAAGGTGTTGAAGACCCAGACCGACCGGCTCGTCAGCAAGGACATGAGCAACCGATTAGTCGGCCGGTACCAGAAAGGTGTAAGGTAACTGTTTGCATAGCCAGGAAGAGCCACCCAATTTACACGGGAACCCAGTGGGGAGGCATCCACAGGGACCGTACCCTCCTCCCCCTACCACCGACCTCTCGGAAGAACTTACGGACCTATATGCTTAACGTGATCGTACTCAGCGTGAACACGGCGGCAGTTTTAGCAGAGGAAGGAATCGAACTCGGACCAACCGAGTTGAAGACCCAGACCGTCCGAGTTGAAGACACAGACCCAACCGAGTGTAATTTTTGCATTCTAACCACTGAGCTACCGCGCCCCAAGCGTACCATGTATGGCATTTTACTTTTCTTACAGTACATGATATTGCATAGGGAAGGTATTGAATCGTGTCGAAATTCGCAACTCAAGTTTTCAACGGATCTACACGTCTTGAGTATTGTAGAGCCTGAAAAACTATTTTAACATGGTGTCTGTTTATCTATCTGTCTGTCTGTGTGCTTGTCTGTCTGCCTGTTTGTGCGTCTGTCTGTGCAATTTAAGTATTCACTCTATCTGAAAAACTAATTGACAAAATTTCCCAAAATGTGGTAGAAATGTCAGTTGTGGATTATCCTGGTGTGGATTTGATTTTGGTACGATTTGCTAAAACAGAACTTGCCATTTTTTGCAAAATGACCCGCCAAAATCTGAAATAAAAACTGCATATGCCCAAATGTATCAATTAAATGCATGTTTTATATGTAATTTTTGACGACGAAAGAACGACCAACTCCATAACTAACTAAGACGAACTGTTCTCAAGATATTAAAGGTTTTTTTTGCAGTTTTGCCACGTCGTCTTTGACAATACATTCATTCGTCAAATGGAAAAGAAAGTTGAATTCGTAACTGTATGTCATAGTGAATATGACATTTTGCTTAATTTTAGATGATTCACTTATTTTAAACCCTGTTAACTCAAATTTTAAATCTAATTTTGCTTTTATCTTTAGCTCAAAATTTTAAATTCACATTTTCTTTTATTTTACATACAGTAGCTATGTTGAACAAGTTTTTATTTTAAATTCCTTTCTGACGCTGAACTGACATCTGCAGCATGGTTTCTCCACAACTGCAAATACACGAGGGTAGTCATAAGTAACTCCCACCCCCACTAAAATAACCGCAAGGTTTTTATATGTTTTTATTCACAACGGTCAAAATTCCTAAACAGACAAAATTTCAGAATTCCCACAGGAACTTAGAACCTCTAATTCAAGTCACTGCCCGATAACATTGTTAGTTCTCTTAAGAAACCTTTTATTTCTATCAACATCCAAAAATAGTGTGTGACTCCTACATAATACACTTTGGATAAAATGCGCAGATGTGTCCACGTTGCCCCAAGGGGGCGGGGCAAGATTGTATCCCTTCATTTTAGTGTTACCAAGGCTATGACCAATGAGAATTACTCTTAGACCACTCCCAGCCAATTACGCGAGACCTTTGTCTGGCGCCAGCTTAACGCATACTGCGCAGATAGAGACGTAAAAAATGTAAGCAGATTCGTTGCAAGTGTGGTACGGCCTTGTGCCGTCCACTATTGGCCTTTTTGTGATTTATTACATTTAAAATTTTGGTGTGGTACAGATATATGAATTCTGACTCCTAGTTGAGCGACTTCTAGTCAGGACATGGGTTCTGTTTTACTTAACCGTACCATTAAAGGCTTATACCATCAGTAGAGACTTGGCTCCAAGCTTTAGCTAATTATATTCAGGACATGGGTCCTATTTTCTTTTGAGCCGTGCTATTCCGGCCCACGAACGCCACTGGCATGAATACGACTGAATGAATACAACGGTTTCCGGATGGCTACAAATCCAGAGACACAACCACATATATTGGCCGCTGACACAATAATGTCTTGGGTAATATAGGAAAAATTGCCAAACAGAGCTGCTGTCCCATTACCTCATTGAGAAATCAACTTATCGTCTGAGAGGCATAGGTGCATGATCATTGCTGACGAGATAACTCAATCTGTGTGATTTAAGAACTGCCAATTTATAAGGTCGTCGCTTGTAGCATCAGGTTTACAGATTGTACCCAAAATGAAGTCACCTTCTTAATTCATTCTTTTGCATATAAGCAAATATAGATACTGAATCAGAATATCATATTTAACAGCAAAGTAAAGAAATTAAGGTTTTTCATTTAAGAAAAAAATATTGAAAACATTTTAGACAATTTTGAGTTTATTACACTATAGCATTTTGCTATGCAATGATTTATTGTATTATTGATCTATAAATCATAAATAATCTCCCAGACTAGACCTCAGAGGAAGAATATCAATTATTTTTATAATGCCATATAAACGCGAAAGTGAAATAATGTGATACTTCAACTAAAGAGAGATGAGATACCATTTGTAAGGTATTTAAGTAGCGTTATGTTGATTATGCTTTATATTATGCTGATAAAACAGTGTTAATAATTACAATAACTACTATGTTTTTGCATATATATATATATATATATATATATATATATATATATATATATATATATATATATATATATATATATATATATATATATATATATATGTATATATATATATATATAATATATATATATATAAATATATATATATACACACACACCCACACACACATATATATATATATATATATATATATATATATATATATATATATATATATATATATATATATATATATAAATATATATATATACATAGACATATATAAATATATATATACATATATATATATATATACATATACATATATAAATATATATTAAATATATATATACATATATATATATACATATACATATATAAATATATGTATACATATATATATATATATACATATACATATATAAATATATATATACATATATATATATATATACATATACATATATATATATACATATATATATATATATATATGTATACATATATAAATATATGTATACATATATATATATACATATATATATATATATATATATATATATATATATGTATACATATATAAATATATGTATACATATATATATATACATATATATATATACATATATATATATATATATATATATATATATATATATATATATATATATATATGCAATAAACCTTTTGGGTTATTTTTTTAGAAATACTTTTGTGAAGACATCCTGGATATTTTATTTACCTGCCATATTTGTATCCTCTATAAGAAAATTAATTAACAGCCATATCTCTGATATTTAAATACTTAATACATGGAAGGGAAATCATATAATGGGCGATTGAAGCTTAGCATCGAAAAGTGAAATGATAGAAAAACACACTTCGCGATAAGCTCTGAGGAGAAAATCGATAAAACCTGAGAAGAAAATCGTATATATTATCTATCATTTGATAAAAAAAGGCAAGAAGAGTAGAATTTTTCAACCATTTTATTTAAGTGGGTGGGTGCACAACACAGAAACGTCCGACAATGAAATGATAGAAAAACACACTTCGCGATAAGACCTGAGGAGAAATGGATAAAACCTGAGAAGAAAAACGTATATATTATCTATCATTTGATGAAAAAAGCAAGAAGAGTAGAATTTTTCAAAAATTTCATTTAAGGGGGTGGGTGCGGTGCACAACGCAGAAACATTCGAAAAGTGAAATGGTAGAAAAACACAATTCGCGATGAGATACATACTTTATATTTGACGTAATTGTAGATAGTTGGAAAAGAAGAATGTAGACAATTTCAGTTCTCCATAATGTGACACTTTAGGGTGCTTGCTTGCTATACGCTAAAAATGTTCGATTTGCCGAATAAATGAAGAACGCCTTTTTATGAGAGATAGAGTCTTGCAATTTGGTACACAAGTCAATCGTTCAATAAAACCCTCTGGAAAAAACGAGTTTTTCGAAAATGTTCTGCGGAGGATGCTCCTGACCAAACCGTTCGAAGCATGAAATGATAGTAAAGCGACTTTACAATAAGATAGACTTTAAAATTGGTGCAAAGATAGACAGTTAGATAGGAATAAAGTGCATACTTTCAGCTTTCTAAAATTTGCTAATTTAGGGATGCCGCACACTTAAATGTTTAATTAGCTGAAAAAATGGGAAATGCCCAGTCTGAAGTGAGACAGATATTTGAAATTTGGTGCACAGGTGAACAGTGTGAAAATAATCACTGGAAAAATCGAATCATTCAAAAATGCACTTTATTTAGAGGTTGC
>OX578152.1:84237767-84502767 GCA_951213105.1 Amaurobius ferox | reverse complement strand
GAGGGTGAAGATTATAAGGCCAGATATGGTTAGACCATCAGTTGGCCAATTCGAAAATATTGCGTTCCATCCCCAACTGAAGCAATGAGACCCTATATACACTAAGAGGTCAACTTATTATCAGTGTCTAGTTGGTATTTCTGCTTCTGTATTCCATACGATCTGTAGTTCGTTTGTGAAAACTAACTTGAGAGACCGGCTGACTTAGCATCTGATTCAGATTATCTGCAACTTGACGAACTGCTGTTCATTTGCACATCCGGTAATCATTGACGAACACACGTCTTAAGCCCAGACCCGTTTTATGTCTACAGCAAATCTACTGTCTGTAAGTTCTAATAATTGCTTCTGTAGAACAATTTACAAGTGAATGCTATGAGTTTGCTAATGCTCATATTATTAAATTTAGTTCATTGTTGTGGATGTTAAATCTCTTTACAAAGAAGCTATGAAAAAGCGTTTTTAAATATATATATCTTTAAAAAAATGCAGCCGCTTATTAACGAGATATAATCATTGGAGAAACACACTCAAAAGTTACTTTTTTTTAAATATCTACAATAGTTTTTTCCATTGCAAATAAGTGTTGGAAAATTAATCTGAAATAAAAAAAAATACTTCGTTAATAACAGTATGCACCCTCTCTTTACCTTCGATAACTTTGTATAACATTAATTTTGGACAATGTTAAGATTTATATACTACTGTTTTAAATTGGATCTGGCAACACAATCGGTTTTATTCCGTTTCGTGCTTGATTAAAATTTGCTTTCTATTGCGCCACTATTGTGTAAGAGAGGATATCGAAAAAATTATTAAGTATTTTCTTAGTTTATTTTTTACTTTTTATATTTCCTTTTTTTTGGCGTATCTTACATTCAAATACCTATGTAATATTATACATGGACCGATACGTTAGAACCGAGAGAATATTTTATATGGAGATTAAACCGTAATTCGCAACAGAAAGAGAAAATGCCAAAAACATAGCCATCATGCGTGTAAATGACGTTTGAGGTGTATGAAAACGTCTTCGTCAGGGCAAAATAAATAAACAGAAGAATAAATACACCGGGATAGGCCACAAGTGACTTACTTAACATATCTTGAGAAAGCTCAAAGTATAATTTTGGAGGTAGAGGGGATACATGCATTGCACAAACACATAGACAAACAGATATCATGCTAAAAATGGTATATTTGTGTTCTAGCGTGCCCGAAACATGCCGATAATTCGAATAATTCCAATTTTTGGTATCATTCCAATACCTTTCCTATACATCCCTAAGTATTGAAGGGAAAGTAAACACTGAATACTATGGTAATTATACTCACAGTATAGACGAATAACACACATGTATTTAAATCATTAGTTTTGGAACAGTGAGCAAGCATATTTATTTTGAACTTATATGAAGTGTAAAAACATTTATTCTTCCGTTTGGATATCTATATATGACTAGCACAGCTGTTGTTACTTTCCTTATATACATAATGTATAAGGAAGGTATTGTGACGGGGTCGAAAATTCGAATTCGAGTTTTCGACGGGAGAGCACGTTTCAAGCATCCCTGATGACGAATCGAACATTTTTGAAGTGATGTCTGTGTGTGTGTGTTGTTGTTGAAACCCAGACCGTCCGACCTACCAGAAAGGTGTAAGGTAACTGTTTGGACGGCCGAGAAGTGTCACCCAATTTAGACCGGAACCCAGTGGGGGAGGCATCCACAGGGACCGTACCCTCCTTCCCCTACCACCAACCTCTCGGAAGGACTTTCGGACCCACATGTTTAACGTGATCGTACTCCGCATGAACACGGTGGCAGTTTTGGCAGTGGCTGTGTGTGTGTGTGTGTATGTGAAAATATTTGTGTGTGTGTGTGTGTGAAAGTATGTGTGTGTGTGTGTATGTATGTGTGTGTGTGTGTGTGTGTGTGTGTGTGTGTGTGTGTGTGTGTGTCAGTGAGTCTGTGGAGATGATAGCTGACGAAAGAATGGACCGATTCGAACGAAATTTTGGTACAAAAATTACAATCTGTGGAGAAACTATTGGAAGCCTATTGTTTTTATACGCAATCGAATGTTCAGAACCTCCCTAAATTTTCAAGTGAAATTTTGAAAAATTCGTCAAAAAATCAAAACCTGTAATAAAGTTACGCAAATAGACATTTCTTATGCAATTTTTCATTAGAAAACGATTGACATAAATTTTAGAACACTAACATGAACCGTTCTCGAGATATTGCACATTTTTCAAAAAAATTATCAAAAAATCATATAAAATAAAAAATATTTCCTATTGAGAAACATGTTCACTTTTCATATGTAATACCGTACGATAAATTTGGTGATATCATTGTCGTGGATCTAGCTCATTTAATTTATGAAAAAAGATACTTTGAATAATACTTTTGCATTTGAACGCCAATAGTCATTTATCTGCCATAAGGATAACTTATTTCTCCGTCCATAACGCTTGGCGAGATTTTGGCGACGAATTTGGCGGAATGTCGCCAACTTGGCAACTTTTTTAAATGTCAAATTAACGAACATTTCGCCAAATGGATAAAAATGACGCTAAATCAAAGAAAATGACGACTAATTGACGAAAATTCAATATCTTGGAAAGAATATAAGTGTCTACTATAAGAATAACCTATTTTTTTTACTGTAAAAGTAGTAAATTCATTGCATTATATAAGGAAAGTCATGTGCTGCTCACATCAGATTTTTTAGATGTAACCGTAAGCATTTATCATTTCCATTAAATACTCACTGCACCATGTGGAAATGCTGAGTACCTCAGCTTTGTTAGACTCTTCGGCAGAAGCAGCATTTTATTTCACCAAGTAGGCGAGACTTAGACAAGAGGAGATCGAGTATTACAGCATTGCAAGAAAAGCATTATTTAACTATATGGAAGTTGATATTGGATCTAAGTAATATTTCAATTAATATATGTGAAATATAAGAAACGGAATACATATTCACATGTCGCACAGCACAAATAATGTTTGTTATGAACTAGGATGTAGTCTGGAATTAGACGTAATCTAAACATTTAATATTTTGTTGATTTATTTTATCAGGTTTGTCTGTGAGACGTGCATACGGGAGCATAAGCTGAATTCAAAAATTTGGCTTTCGCCCTCTTTTTTTTACATCTCAGATGTTTTTTAGAGGATATATATTATTACTATATATTTGCATGTATGGTTTTAGTCATAGTCATATTATATTATTTTTTTTACTGTGTGGCAATATTAGGCTACTACTAACAGCTGCTATTAAAAGCTGCTACTAACAGTTGCTACTAAAAGCTGTTACTAACAGCTTCGCTTAGAATATTCCATGCATAGAATAGGTGAGATTTTTTTTTCTGGGTTTAGAATTACTTCGCTTTTTCAAGTTTTAGAATTTTTTTTTTCGAGTTTTAAAATTATTTGTTTTTCTAGTTTTAGAATTATTTTGTTTTTTCTAGTTTTAGAATTATTTTGTTTTTTCTAGTTTTAGAATTATTTTCATTTTTCTAGTTTTAAAATTATTTTGTTTTTTTGGTTTGAGAATTTTTTTTTTTTTCTTTAGTTTTATAATTCTTTTGTTTTTTCTAGTTTTATAATTATTTTGTTTTTCTAGTTTTATAATTATTTTGTTTTTTCTAGCTTTAGAATTATTTTCATTTTTCTAGTTTTAAAATTATTTCGTTTTTTTAGTTTGAGAATTATTTTATTTTCTCCAGTTTTATAATTCTTTTATTTTTTCTAGTTTTGTAATTATTTTATTTTTCTAGTTTTAGAATTATTTTTCTTTCTAGTTTTAGAATTATTTTCATTTTTCTAGTTTTAAAATTATTTTGTTTTTTTAGTTTGAGAATTATTTTATTTTCTCTAGTTTTATAATTATTTTGTTTTTTCTAGTTTTATAATTATTTTGTTTTTCTAGTTTGAGAATTATTTTGTTTTTTATAGTTTTTATTTTATTGTAATGATGATATATTTCGTTCATTAAGCTTTTTAGAATACATATTTTAATACAGTTGCATATATTTAATTAATAGGAATTAATGAAAAAATGATGCTGTTTAATTATAAAATTGTTAACATCTGTAGAAATAAAATTGCAATCCTGCTCCTCTCTGTCTGTCTGTTTGATATCTCAGCACGGGACTCACTTCTTTCCTTTTTTGATAAACTTATTTAGAAATTTCAAAAAGAAAGACTACATTTTAAATGTCCGCTCCAACTGCAAATTAAGTTTCTTTACATTTTATATTTATTATACATATTATATACTTTACATATTCGAAGAATGGGTATACATCTAGTTACTTCTTTTATATATAGTATAATGTATAGGAAAATTCTAATTGGAGTTTTCGGCGGAAGAACGCATTTCAAATATCACTGAATTCGAATAAAACGTTTTTGATGCAATGCTTGTGTATATGTGTGTGCGTATATATGTGTGTCCAGGAGTCTGTGGATGAAATATATCACGAACGAATGGAGCGTTTCAAACGAAATTGGGTACAAATATTCCAATCAGTGAATACCGGAATCCTCTTGATTTTAAACGCAATCGAATGTTTGGAAAATCCCCAACTTTTCGAGTGAAATTTTGAAAAAGTTCTTAAAATACCACAACTTTCAATAATGTTACGCAAGTGATTATTTCTTATGTAATGTTTCATTAAAAAAATAATGACACAAACTTTAGAACGCTAGCACAAACCGTTCTTGAGATATGTCACGCTTTTCCAATAAATTTATAAAATCACATCAAATTAAAAAGTATTAACTGTTGTGAAATATGTTAACTTTTCATATGTAATGGTATGCGATATATGGGTTAACATCATTCTCACAGATCTAGTCCATTCCATTCCCGAGAGAAGATACTTTGAGTAATAGTTTTGTCTTGTTGTTGTTGTTGTTGAGATCCAGACCGTCCGATCTACCAGAAAGGTGTAAGGTAACAGTTTGGACGGCCGGGAAGTGCCACCCAATTTAGACCGGAACCCAGTGGGGGAGGCATCCACAGGTCCTTATCCTTTATTCCTTATCCTCCTTCCCCTACCAACAACCTCTCGGAAGGACTTACGGACCCACATGTTTAACGTGATCGTACTCCGCATGAACACGGCGGAAGTTGTGGCAGCGTGCAAATCCAGCGCGCAAACCACCGGGCTACCGCGTCCGATATGTGCCAACAGCACGCGGTGTTCCCAGGTGGTCACCCACCCAAGTACTAACTGCGCCCAATGCTGCTTGACTTCGGTGATGTAACGAGAACCGGTGTTTTCAGCACTGTAGAGTCGTTGGCGCTTAATAGTTTTGTGTTGTTGTTGTTGTTGAGACCCAGACCGTCCGACCTACCAGAAAGGTGTAAGATAACTTAATAGTTTTGTGTTGAGGACCCAGACACCGTCCGACTCACCCTGAGGACTTGAGCAACAAATTGGACGGCCGGGAAAACAATATACCGGGAAAACAATAATAGTTTTGTGTGTAGTAATTCGTCAATATTAATTTTTATATGTGAAAAGCTCTTCTCTCCGTTTGTTTGCAACGTATGGCGATAAATTTGACGAACGTCGTGTTATTTCGTCCCAGATTGATGAGAATACGGTCAAAATTGTAAAAATGACGCCAAATTAATGAAAATGATGCCAAACTGATGAATTAATTATTGAAATATTTTTACATATGGACTATGTTGTTTATTGCGGAAGCTAGTAATATTGATAATTGCCAGTTTAGAGTTGCGCGAAATGTACGTTAATTGGGTTAGTACCTTAAGTTAATACTTCCTAGTATATAAGAAATATTTTTCTGTTTATTCTTAACACTTGCTGATGTATTTGGCGAACTTGGGGAATAATCTAGGGACGTATCGCCAATTTGGCGATATTCTACCCCAGATTGACGAAAATATCGTCAAAATCGCAAAAAAGACGCTAAATTAATGAAAATGATGCCTAATTGATGAATTAATTATTAAAATATTTTAACATATGGACTATATTGTTCATTGCGGATGCTAGTAATATTGATAATTGCCAATTTAAAGTTGCCCGAAATATAAGTTAATTGAGTTAGTACCTTAAGTTAATACCTCCCAGTATATAAGGAATGCTTTTCCTTCCGTTTATCTGTAATACTTGCTGATGTATTTGGCAAACTTGGCGAATAATTTAAGGACGTATCGCCAATTTAGCGATATTTTACTCCAAATTGACTAAAATATCGTAGAAATTGCAAAAATGACGCTAAATTGATGAAAATGACGCCTAATTGATGAATTAATTATTAAAATATTTTAATATATGAACTATGTCGCTTATTATAGAGTTGCGCGAAATATAAGCTAATTGGGTACTCCGAAATAGTTTAAATGTTGTCATCTGGAAAAATGCCAAATGTACGATTCAACGTTGTGACGTGGAGTATATACATCATTTTGTCAGAGTGAAAGAAGTACATTCATTGCATTTATAATATAAACACCTTGATTTATTAGTCTGTTTTATCTATCTATCTCTGAGTAACGCTGTTACAAAATAATGCCAAACGTGTTTCAATCACGGATAAATATTTCAATTTAGATACCAATCCAGACCATCAGCATTTTCATAACCCTTCACGTGAACACTAAATTTTTCCGATCACCCATAGACCTTCCACGTTCATTGCTGAGTGGATTTAGTGTTCATATTAAAAACCGGAGCGTTCCTCTTAGCTAATTAAATTTTTTGCTTGAACGCGGTTTGTTTTTTTCTTATTTTCCTATTTTTTCCCTTTGAGTGGTGTCAGCAGATTTAAATTTATATTTAAAAAGATTGAACAAAAAAAAAAGTTTTTGACATTTAAAAAAAGTTTTATTTCACAAACGTGTTGGTCAATAGAAAAAGAAGAGGATAGAAAAAAAAAAAAAAAAAACCGTCGGTTAAACAGAGAAAGAGTGAGAAGATGGCGAGCACGCCAAAATCAAGAATATTTGGAAAATATTCGACAAAAAAGGCCGAAGCATATAGGTTGCAAATTGAGCTAGAAACTCTACAGTAATCTCTGATCTATCGCCAAATTGATAAAAATGACGCCAAATGGGAGGTAATGATTTGCAAATTTTGAATTCAGTCGTATAACAAGCATACCTTTCAGTTATGTAAGAAAAGTCATGTGCTGCTCACATCAGATTTTTTACAATAAATGCTGGTTTCAGGAATCGTCCTAGTTTCTAAGACTGACCAATAAAAGAAAAAAAATTAAAAACAGACCAACTTGTATTGACCTACGTCATATTTTGACCTCATGGTAACATTCGATCTGAGGAGATCTAGGCATCTATGATTACTTTTTGTTTCACGGTAAAATAGCAACGGTATAGTTGAGATAAAGAACGAAACTTTTTTTCAAATAGTGATAAATGACGGATTCGTAAATTTTCTTCACGTTATAAAACTTCAGAAGGGTAAACTGAAAAAAAAAATCTATATCGGAAAGTATGATTAATCTCCCCGCAAAATTGAAGGAAAATAAATGATTAGTGGCCGAAAGCTTTAGGGATCTGAAAATATTTCTTCCTGACAGGTTATATATTTTGTCATAAATTTACGCGTTTATCAATTTCACCAGAATGTATTTCTATCATCAAATTTATGAATGAACTGTCTCCTTGTATATTTCTATGTAAAGGGCGGAACTTTGGAGTTTTGCGTAGTGTATGACATCAGATACTAAAAGTGAGTCCATGATGTGGGCGCACCGCCGTTCCTTACATAATGCAAATGCCTATACTTCTTTCATAGCAAAACACTGCGATGTAACCATGGAGGAACGGCGTACACTGTAACTTACACTGTACAACATGCACACTGAAAAACATTTGCAAGCATGTTACTGAAAGTTTCAGGGGAATCCGCTGTCTGTAATGGGGAGTAAGGTTTCTGATAGTTATGATAATATATATAATATATATATATATATATATATATATATATATATATATATATATATATATACATATATATTTGAAATATGTAATAATAAGAATTATGTAAAAATAAAATTAAAAAAAAATATATAAAAAACAATTCAAGTAATATTAACATCACCATAGAAGCAAATTCACGGCCCCAATGCCGATAAGAGAAAAGAACAGCACCGTCCCAAATTCGATGATTAATCAGAACTAAATTCATCTTCAGGTTTGAGTATTTAATTCTAATTAACCCAAACAAATATACATATATATATATATATACATATATATATATATGTATATATATATATATATATATATATATATGTATTTATATATATATATATATATATATATATATATATATATATATATATATATATATATATATATATATATATATAAATACAAAAGTAACGCTTCATAAGACGATCTGCTCAATATTTCAGAAATGAAGCTGGAATTTTCATGAAAGCCTGTCATTGTAGCTTTTCTTATCAGTTTGCCGAAATTATCAACGAAGTAACTGAAAAAAATGAGCAAAGGTTGCAGAATATTTTACAATGTGGTATGTATTACAAAAGTTTTAGATACATCGCATTTTTTACAATAAAATCTCAAACATAAGAATTACTTGAAGAACAACATTCTTGTAGGCTGTTTTCCTAAAAAAAAAGAGTTAGATAGACAAACTTATTTAGACAAACTTGTTATAGACAAACTTAGGTAGATAAACTTGTTTAAATTTGGGAGCCCAGGGCGCGACCCCGGAGGTTCGTGTGTTAATCAGGCCTTGTGTAGAATGCAGTGGGTAACTGAGATTCCCTTTTGAGGAGGCATGACCTTTTCAGGACTCAGGACCTTGGTTTTGTAGCCCTGGTCCACCCTCACTAAAGAGAAGACGAATTCATGATGGTGACGCGATAATAAATGACTCGAGTGTTCCACGTTCTACGGACCTGATTTTGTAATTTGTTTCCAAAGCTGTCAGCGATTGCCTGGTAATCATTCTTCAGACCCTGCCAGGTAAATATTTTATTGACCGTCGCGGCTTTACAGGAAGAAGACATTCACGACCTTGAGAACTGGTATGTTTAGTTGATATAAATAATAAATAAATAAATAAACTTTATTTTGCCACACAATAGGTACAATTTCATCGTATAAATGAATGTATAACAGCGGGGTAAGGAATTGCTGAAAAAGGCGCTTTAGTTGGGCCTGGCGATTTCATATCCCCCAGCCAAATTGGCAATACGCTAGCATTAAATCAATAGACAGTAGCAGAACAAAAGTCATAACAAAATAGACTAGAAACAACTAGTAGGAATGCAAGTAACAAAACAGATAGAGAATTGTTCGGCAAACCGGTTAAAATTGTAACTGAAATAACTTGAAGTACCTCTTAAAACTGTTTTCGTAGTTCAATGATTTTAACCTTTTACTTACGGGTGGGACAGTGTCAATCTTAAACGAAGAACCTCTCAAAAAGACAGGTATTTGACATACCCTATTCCAAACACCTGTCTTTTTGAGAGGTTCTTCGTTTGGGATTGCCGCTGTTACACCCGTGAAAAAAAGGTTAAGAAAGGAGGAAAAGAATTCAATAACCTTGAGCGGGTAGAATTTATAAACCGCTCGCCGGTTACCGTTTCAGACTTTTAGTTGACTGACTGGGGGTTGGATATTATCAAAATTGGAAATTTCCCTGAACATTCCTACGATTTATGGCAGCGGTTTGAATTTAAGGAAAGTTATGACGAACACATCAACTGATACCATCTTATAGATTAATGGTCTTCAACCATTCATGAACTAAGTGCCAAATTTGAGCGAGCAAGATATTTGTGGGCTTAGAAGTTCGTTGGCAGTGTATGTTTCTGTATGGAAGTGTGTGTGTTCTGTAAAAACTGGCAAGACACGTATTTGTTTGCCCCATTAAACTCGCATATATTTGATTACTCAGTGAAATACATAACTACTACTCTTGCCCAGAAGCAAATTTATTTAAAGATGACAAAGGATCAATTATAGCAGTTTGAAAAATCTACTTTCGATTTTCTGTATTACTCTATATACAAAATTGCCTGTTGCAGCAAGAGTAAAATATTTAACAATAAATATATGGCCATGATGTATATCAACACAATAAAGAAGTAAGACAAATTCTTAAAAAAATTCAGTTGGCTGCACAAAAGTATCGTTGGGCCGCAATTAAAGACGAATGTTATAAATAATTTTCATTCTTTCTTAAGGCACCTGCACATTAAATTTTATAGAAATGCGACCCTTCGTCTATGAGTTATCATGTCTGCAATTCATAGATATACATACATACGCTCACCACTCACAGATTAACATATACAGATATTTCACTCGACCTCAGCGTCCTCAACCGCCAACCAAAATATCAAGGTTGGCAGGCTTGGCGATGGTCTGTGACGGTTTTCGCCAAGACGTTCTGCTAATATAACCCTATTTGGCACTGAACGAAACACTTGGAACTTAGAACTTTGTTGCTTTGTTCTATCATCGCATGCACATCGCATGCTGTTTACACGTTTTAAATATATTTTCGCAGCAATTTTATGGATTACTAAAAGAAAAGGAATTACGTTTAAAAGGTATGTAATTTATTTTTATTTAAATAAAACATTATGCGTTATCTATCCCATATTTCATCTTATGCACGTGTTCATCATAAGAAATTGGTGCAGTATTATCACTTCCGCCTAGATTAAATTCTAAGAAACAATGGCATTATTAGTTTAAAAACCTTTTCCGCATTTATATAAAATGTATAAAAATTGATATTTAGATAGCTTTTTCTGGAGAAAGTTGAATATAATATTGGATGTGTATATATTTTACATGCTTTTTACTAATTGACGTAATGTGGAAAATAATCCCCCCCCTTCTAATTAACGATTAAGTTCGACACCTTTGATAATGCATTTATGTAAATTTGTTATTTAGTATAAAAATATTAGTGTATTTAAAATATATATATATAATAACAGCATCCCAGAATAAATTAAGAACTAAGCAATTTAACTATCTACACGCTAGTATACTTTTTAGGCTGAAAATATTATGTAATATTTTAGTCATTTGGGTATGTTAGCTTGTAATTTTTGGTGTATAATGATTTACAGTGATGCAATGCGTCAATTTTTTATTCAGTTTATGATTGTATGAATTAAATATATATCTGTGTTTATATATTTAAAGTTAAACATATTACAGATAAAAGTATTTTTAAATGCTGATCATGTTTATAGTTTAAAAAATTATAAAAGTACAGTTCCGTATTTTTTTTTTTTTTTTTTTTTGCCGCATTAACTTAAAATCGCCAATTGAGCGATAGTCGCTAAATCTAGCAGTCGAGAATGGTTGGCTCATCGAACGCTAGTGTCTATGCGAAATCCTATGTTAACGATGTTGCCATAGGTTCCTATGGGAGTGAACCTTCTGAATATAGTATTCTGTGCATACACTCATGTAAGAGCAGATTTGATTTGCATTTAAAAATTTATCTTAACTTTTAATATTATAAAAAAGTGGTAACAATTCAGAATATCTCATAGTGTAAATTCAATCATCAAAATATTAGGAATTCACAAACTGCAAATCCGTTTGAGCATTCACTTTATTGAATACTATTCACCTCTTTACAGCATAATGCGAGAGATATTTGATTTTACATTAAGTGCGGCCGAGGCAGAAATTTCAATTAATTTATATCAGTGACCCCAGAATTAGAAAGATAATAGAAAATTAATCAACTTACTTTTGGAATTTCTTCCTCTTTATTTTTTTTCAATTTTTCAGTGCAGTGGTCATGATGCTAATTAAACGAACATTATCATCACAAGTGCAGTAGGATTTTTTTTCTATTTGAATTGAATGGAATTTCAATTTAATTGATGTTTTCTTTACTATTCTTCGCACCTGGAAAAATTTTAAATAAATATATGTATGAAAAGTGCAACTAAAGCTGCAAAATGTACATGTATTTTTACTCTAAAAATGTATTGTTTAGAAAAAATAGTTTTAAAATTTTTTTCCCAATTCAAGACTTTGACGTAAAGGCTGTGATGTCACATTAGCTATTTTGTTATTATTTCCTTCATTTCGATTTAATGTGTGATTTTTCTGTTAACTAGCGGCCTATTGGAGCTTCAGATTTCAAGGACCAATCACGGTTTAGATCAATCAGATCAGTTTTATAAGTGGCTCGCTCCCAAAAGCTTGTGTGCGTGGAAAGTTTTGTTCGTCAAGTGAATACCTTGAAGTGAATACCTAAACTAGACAAACGGAACAGACAAACAAACAAACAAACTGACTTTCAATTTTATATGTATAGATTTTGTACTATGAAAATATATCAAATAAAACTAGATAGCATTCAAGAAAATCGCTCCAACAAAATAATCAGCGTTAGTGTATGATATTTTTGATTTAGTGCTCTTCAGCATCGAATAGCCGAAATTAGTTTGAAGAATGCAAAAAAGTACGAAACTCGTCAATATATGCTTTCGTTGCATTGGAAACGTGATATCTAGCTCTAGGAACGCCTTATATTGGTGGTCTAATTAACCTTCTATTACCTTCAAACGAATTACCTCTTTAATATCAACTTCATAAGACTTCTAACAGAATAAGTAATAAAATCCCAATGAATATCTCGCTGTGATTTTATTACACTCGCTATGACTTTCTTAAAAGGTTTCTAATTGAAAACAAATGAACGAAGCTCAAGAAAGAACTTAGTAAAAACTCAAAGAGGGATCTTTTATGCATTACCAAAGTCAAAAGGTTATTTTAAATATGAAATATTTATTCTATTTAGAATATTTAATGTTACTTTGGCTTTATTTTTCTATTAATTACAAGAAGGAATTAATTTTGTCAGCATTTCCGAATTACTTTAATTATTACTTCGTCTTTAGTATCGAAAAAAAAAATCAAGGTTCATTTCAAAGAAAGATAATTTTGGAACCGTTTCGGAATTTTCAATTTTATTTCGTTTTATTTTTAGTTGATTCTTTGCAATAGAAGCACGATTTCTAGCTCTAGAAATGTCTTTTATTAGCGATCTAATTAACCTTTTATTACCCTCAAACGAATTACCTCTTTAATATCAACTTCATAAGATTTCTAACAGAAAAACTCATAAAAGCCCAATGAATATCATGTGATTTAATTACACTAGCTATAATCTCTGTGATTTAATTACATTAGCTATGACTTTCTTAAAAAGATCTTAATTGAAAAAAAAAATGAGGGAAGCTAAAAAAAAAAAATATATAGCTTACTGAAAGCTCAAAGAAATTTTATGCATTACTAAAGCAAAAACATTCTTTCAAACGTGAAATATTTTGTTTAGAATATTTAACGTTACTTTAACTTTGACTTTATTTTTCTTTTAATTACAAGAAAGAATTAATTTTATCAGCATTTCTGAATTGCTTTAATTGTTACTTCGTCTTAAGTGTCTATGAAAAATGAAATCAAGGTTCTTTTCAAAGAAAGATAATTTGGGAAATGTTTCCGTGTTTTCAATTTTGTTTCGTTTTATTCTTAGTTGAATCTTTGTAATAGAAGTGCGATTTCTAGCTCTAGAAACGCCTTTTATTGGCGATCTAATTAATCATTTATTACCCTCAAACGAATTACCTCTTAAATATCAACTTTACAAGACTTCTAACAGAATAACCAATAAAAACCCAATGAATATATCTCTCTGATTTAATTACTATCTTGCTGTGACTTTCTTAAAAAGTTCTTAATTAAAAAAGAAAGTAAACGAAGTTCAAGAAAAAAAAAAAGCTTAGTGAAAGCTCAAGGAGGGTTCCTTTATGCATTACCAAAGCAAAAACGTTCTTTCAAACATGAAATATTTTACTCAGAATATTTAATACTACTTTGACTTATTTTTTCTCTTAATTACAAGAAAGAATTATTTTTGTCAGCGTTTCTGAATTCCTTTAATTATAACTTCGTCTTTAGTATCTATGAAAAAAAAAATCAAAGTTCATTACAAGGAAAGAAAATCTGATGTGGGCAACACATGATTTTACTTATATAATGCAATGAATTTACTAGATTTACAGTTGAAAAAATGTTATTCTTATAGTGGATACTTATATTCTTTCCAAGATATTGAATTTTCTTCAGTTAGTCGTCACTTTCATTGATTTAACGTCATTTTTATCCATTTGGCGAGATTTTTGGTAATTTGGCAACAATTAAAAATGTCGCCAAGTTGGCGACATTCCGCCAAATTCGTCGCCAAAATCTCGCCAAGCGTTATGGACGGAGAAATAAGTTATTCGCACAGCAGATAAATGACTATTGGCGTTCAAATACAAAAGTATTACTCAAAGTATCTTTTTTCATGAATGGAATGAGTTAGTTCCAAGAGAATAATGTCACCCAATTTATCGCATGGTATTACATGCGAAAAGTGAACATGTTTCTTTCTCAATAGGAAATATTTTTTTTTTATTTTATATGACTTTTTGATAATTTTTTTGAAAAATGTACAATATCTCGAGAACGGTTCATGTTAGCGTTCTAAAATTTATGCCAATCGTTTTCTAATGAAAATTTACATAAGAAATGTCTATTTGCGTAACTTTATTAGCGGTTTTGATTTTTTGACGATTTTTTTAAAATTTCACTCGAAAATTGAGGGGGGGGGGTTCTGAATATTCGATTGCGTATAAAAACAATAGGCTTCCAGTGTTTACGGTGATTTTTGTACCAAATTTCGTTCGAATCGGTCCATTCGTTCGTCAGTTATCGTCTCCACAGACTCACTGACACAAACACACACACACACACACATAATTTCACACACACACACACATACTTTCACACACACACACATACTCTCACACATACACACATACTTTCACACACTCACACACAGACATCACTTCAAAAATGTTTGATTCGTGATCAGGGATGCTTGAAATGTGCTCTCCCGTCGAAAACTCGAATTCGAATTTTCGACCACGTCACAATACTTTCCTTATACATTATGTATATAAGGAGAGTAATAATTTTGGAACCGTTTCCGTGTTTTCATATTTATTTCGTTTTATATTCGGTTAATTTATATATAGTAAAATGAATCTCAATAGACTATTGTGACAATACAGAATTTAATCAGATAATGATAAGAAATATTCCTTTGGTGTAGAATATGTTTTGTTGAAGAACACAGCAAATTGAGACTATAAGTGCCCTAGTCTGGACTGTGCGTAAAAAGATTCGTGACGAAATAGTGATTTTTTAACATTTGGATTCTGATACGATTCCTTTGCCGCGTAGAGGAGACTTTGAACCATGGAGGAGAATTGAAGGAGTTGAAACGTCATGTCAGGGAAACACCAAATCCATTTGAGACAATAATACAGATAGAGCTGGAGTAAAAAAATCTGATGTGGGCAACACATGACTTTCCTTATATAATGTAATGAATTTCTACTTTTACAGTAAAAAAATAGGTTTTTCTTATAGTAAATACTAATATTCTTTCTAAGATAATGAATTTTCGACAATTAGTCGTCATTTTCATTGATTTAGCGTCATTTTCATCCATCTGGCGAGATTTTCGTTAATTTGGCAACATTTCAAAAAGTCGCCAAGTTGGCGACATTCCGCCAAATTCGTCGCCAAAATCTCGCCGAGCGTTATGGACGAAGAAATAAGTTGTTCTTACAGCAGATAAATGACTATTGGCGTTAAAATACAAAAGTATTACTCAAAGTATATTTTGTCATGAATGGAACGAGCTAGATCCACGAGAATGATGTCACCCAATTTATCGCATGGTATTACATATGAAAAATAAATATGTTTCTCAATAGGAAATATTTTTTTATTATTTTATATGACTTTTTAATAATTTTTTTGAAAAATGTGCAATATCTCGAGAACGGTTCATGTTAGCGTTCTAAAATTTATGTCAAATTACAAAAAATTACATAAGAAATGTCTATTTGCGTAACTTTATTAGTGGTTTTGATTTTTTACGATTTTTTCAAAATTTTATTCGAAAATTTAGGGGGGCTCTGAACATTCGATTACGTATAGAAACAAAAGGCTTCCAGTGTTTACGGATTGTGATTTTTGTACCAAATTTGGTTCGAATCGGTCCATTCGTTCGTCAGTTATCGTCTCAACAGACTCACTGACACACACACACACACACACACACACACACACACACACACTTTCACACACACACACACACACACACACACAGAGACATCACTTCAAAAATGTTTGATTCGTGATCAGGGATGCTTGAAACGTGCTCTCCCGTCGAAAACTCGAATTCGAATTTTCGACCCCGTCACAATACTTTCCTTATACATTATGTATATAAGGAAAGTAATAAGTTCCACTGCATAGTATGTAATTCTGAGTTAGAAAGGCTCGTATTGGATTAAATACTAATCATTTAAATGGTTATTTTGCAGAAATAAAATATCACTGCAATGCAAATCAGAACTCAAACAATAAAGAATTTTTCTACGTACTCAAATTTATTATGGCCTTCAATTTATTACTTTCATTATATATATAATGTATAAGGACAGTATTGTGACGGGGTCGAAAATTCGAATTCGAGTTTTCGACGGGAGAGCACGTTTCAAGCATCTCTGATCACGAATCGAACATTTTTGAAGTGATGTCTGTGTGTGTGAAAGTATGTGTGTGTGTGCGAAAGTATGTGTGTGTGTGTGTGTGTCAGTGAGTCTGTGGGGAGGGTATCTCACGAACGAATGGAGCGATTCGAATGAAATTTGGTACAAAAATCACAATTCGTGAATACTGGAAGCCTATTGTTTTAAAACACAATCAAAAGTTCAGAAACCCCCTAAATTTTCGAGTGAAATTTTGAAAAAATCATCAAAAAATCAAAACCTTTAATAAAGTTACGCAAATAGACATTTCTTATGTAATTTTTCCTTAGAAAACGATTGACATAAACTTTAGAACTCTAGTATGAACCGTTCTCCAGATATTGCACATTTTTCAAATAAATTTATAAAAAAATCCCATAAATTAAAAAAAAAATTAACTGTTAAGAAACATGTTCACTTTCATATGTAATATTATGCGATAAATTTGGTGACATCATTCTCGTGGATCTAACTCGTTCCATTCACGAGAAAAGATACTTTGAGTAATACTTTTGTATTTGAACGCCAATAGTCATTTATCCGCTATAAGAATAACTTATTTTGCCCTCCATAAAGCTTGGCGAGAATTTGGCGAGGAATTTAGCGGAATGTCGCCAACTTGGCGACATTTTATAATGTTGCCAAGTTAACAAAAATCTCGCCAAATGAATAAAAATGACGCTAAATCAATGAAAATGACGACTAATTGAAGAAATTTCAATATCTTGGAAAGAATATAAGTATCTACTATAAGAATAACATTTTTTTAACTGTAAAAGTAGTAAATTCATTGAGTTATATAAGGAAAGTCATGTTCTGCTTTCATCAGATTTTTTTTTGTCTATTTCTGTAACTCTGTTAATCAAATAGAAACATAGCACTTACTACTTCTATTTGTAATTAGGGCACAATTAGAAAATGAGATAAAAATATATACAAAATAGTATGCTTTTCTATTCGGTTAAATGAAAACTGACGGGAAGCTACTAACACTAACAACACCTAGATATAATTATCGAAGAATTAAGGTACTTTCAAGTTTTTCTTCCATAGGAGAAAATTTTCCTTCTATCTAATTCCATGCCTTGGCTCTTGAAAAGTGATGAGACAGCCATTATAACTTTTATTCAATAAATAAATATTCCTTTGCTATATGAAGTGTGAAATTATTTTACATAAACAGTTACGTGAGGAAGAAATTTATTTTTTTCTTACTGCGCTAAGATATACGTTATTCTCAAAAGGTGTTGATGGTGGACTCTAATTTTGTCAAAACAGTGTGTGGTGCCACTAATAAT
Source organism: Amaurobius ferox (assembly GCA_951213105.1). Taxonomy (NCBI): domain Eukaryota; kingdom Metazoa; phylum Arthropoda; class Arachnida; order Araneae; family Amaurobiidae; genus Amaurobius; species Amaurobius ferox. The sequence goes on along the minus strand of OX578152.1, from coordinate 84,484,787 downwards.
AGCTCAACCAGACTCAATTCAAAAATTCAATATAATTATAGATATGATTTCATTTTAACTTTCAAAAATTATATTACATACTAAATGCGATATCTATATTCTTAATGAAAGTTTTGAATATCAAAAACTGTTTCAAATTTAAATATAACAAGGAAGATTAATCATGCATAAAGCATTGATTACGAAACACTTTCAAACTGAAATGCAATTTTATTTAAACATCTAAAATGCGATACATTCAGCAGTGATATTTTTTTAATTATCACAAAACTACAATAATTTATTTTACTTGAAAAATTAAAACTTCATCGAAAAAAATGAACTTTATTCAAATGACATCATCGAAATATGAATTGTCTGGCTCTCTATGTAAAAGCAGTGAATATTTTATTCATGCACTTTTATTCCAAACTCCAGAGTTAAATAATCTTGCGGGAAAAAAATTCATAGATTCTTATACAACTAATTTATCTTACAATCACTTGATTTATTTACACCCTGCATCCATTAAAATTAGGCTTCGCTGTAGAAATAATCAAAATTTGATGATCATTTAAACTCAAAAATATTGTAACTGAGTTAGCGCAGAATGTAGATGCACAGAAAATATGCAAAAATAAAGCGGTTTTAGAAAGAATGCAACATTAAATATAAATTTAAAAGAACTTGAAAAATCAAGATTTTTGGTCTGGGAAAAAAAGATGGATGCCATATCTTATTTTGAAGTGGGTCACGTGACCTCTTCATATAACACGGGTGTTATTATTATTTTAATTTTTATTTGAAAAACTACCGAACATATTGTGCTCAATTTTTTTAAATATTTTATGGGTTAATTTGAATATTTCCCAAAATTTTAACTTCGCTTCAAAAATGCTTGAAAAATTAGGTCCCATATAATTCAATGCATTTTACTTTTCAATCCAAAACTAATTCAAAACTTCAATCCAAAACTAATTGGGTGATATTATTTATTTGCATTCCCATATGTCCCACAGACCTTCTGAACGACATACCAAAATTTCATTTTGATAAAGCCATTTTTACCATAGTTATCGTGCGAACGGACATACAGACAGACAGACAGAATGAACAATGTCATAAACACTTTTTAATTAAGTGTTAAAAAATGGCTTACATTTTATAGTTAGTTCTGTTATAGTCTCTGTATATGTTACCATTTTTGTTCAACGTCTCTGGACAAATCAATTAATTATAGCATTATTTTCAATTTTTTAGTTTAGAGAACAAACAGCTAACAAGCTTTGGTATTTGAAACGTAACTCGGTTACCATAATTACCACAATGGAATCAAAACTATAAATAAAATTAATTGGCAAAATATAAAAAAAATTATCTGCTATAACCATAAATTAAAATATATATATAAGGGGGAAAAATTAGAAACGTTTGGAAGTCTCCACTAGTCTATAGTTGGTACCATTGTGTTTGTCCAGGTGGCGTTCTTATCGTCAGTGATGGCAGACCCAACATCTCCTTTACAGTCTGGAGACTATCCCGGGATGATCTTATCTTTGAACTGCTGCTGGTTTCGGACTTTTTTGGGATTCATGGGCTCATGGACTTGGCCTAGCTTAGGACTAGGCCAAGCGGAATTAGCAACAACAACAACAAAATATCTCAAGAACAGTTAATTGTACACCAATAAAGTTGATTTAAGAAAATTTAAGACACTTTTTTTATACAGGAGGGTGAAAAGCAAATTTTGTTGTAACAAAAAAGTTCCAAATACATCTATCGAACAAAATTCCAAAATTTTTTATTTTTCTCACTACCTTCACATGTATACAAAATTTCAAGTTTCTATCATTGGTAGTTTGGGCTGTGTAATCCATTCCTTAATCAGCCAGTCTGACTCAGCTGTATGTATATGGAAAGGGAACAATTCCGATGGAGTTTCAAATTTTACTTTTGTATTTTCGAACATCTACCTTTCTGCATGTCAACGAACAGTAAAAAAACTTTTTTAAATGATTTCTGTGTGTTTGATTCAAAGTGAGAGCACTATACGTTTTTAAAAAATTGTAAACAAACTGTGAATTTAGAGGAAATTTAGTACGATTATTTCAAACAGAACCCCCCTAAAGGGGCTAATTGATTTTTCATGAAAATTCCTAGCAAAAGTTTTTAATGTTTCGTGCATTTATTTTTCTAAAATTGAAGAATCATCAAAAATATTATATTCTCTAAAAATGTTAAAGCAACAGTCATTTTACATGTAATATTTTATTTAAAAGCAAATGACACAATATGCAGAACGCTAAAATGCGCCATTTTTCAGATATTGCAGATGTTCATCTGAAATGATAAAATCGTAAAATGTAATCTTTATTATAAGATGATGGGCTTCAAAACGCTTTTAACCAGAACAGAATTAATACGGAATTAAAATTATTAGATTTTGTACACATCAAATTCTTCTTGTTATTAACATCATTGTAAAGTAGGAGAGCGGAAGGTAAAGTTGCCATACGCTATTTTTCATCTTCACTGTGCTGCCACCTATCGGAAATAAGATAAACCAGTTCCAGCAGGGCAAGTTAGCCTATAATGAACTTGAATATTATCATGATGAGTATGAACCATTATGCAAACTAAACAACTACCAGAATGTTTGTTGCTATTTTATTTTTTATGCGTAAATTTGTGTTTTCCTAATTTAGTCATATTCCACACAGTATTCAGCTATTTTTAATTGCCATCTTTGTACTTAAAAATGGAAAGATTGTACTGCTTACTGAATAACATAATTTCGAGTGTGAGTAATTTACATACGTAGTTGTTGTTTGCTGAATGACAACAAATACATGCACATGTTCGACGATTTGTGTTTGTTTACGTTATTCGCTTTAAATAAAGATTTTACGTTTTTACTTTCCTTATATACATAATGTATAAGGAAAGTATTGTGATGGGGGTCGAAAATTCGAATTCGAGTGTTTGACGGGAGAGCACGTTTCAAGCATCCCTGATCACGAATCAAACATTTTTGAAGTGATGTCTGTGTGTGTGTGTGTGTGTCGTCAGTGAGTCTGTGGAGACGATAACTGACGAACAAATGGACCAATTCGAACGACATTTGGTACAAAATCACAATCCGTAAACACTGGAAGCCTATAGTTTTTTTACGAATCGAATGTTCAGATCCCCCTTAAATTTTCGAGTGAAATTTTGAAAAAATCGTCAAAATATCAAAACCGCTAATACAGTTACGCAAATAAACATTTCTTATGTAATTTTTCATTAGAAAACGATTGGCATAAATTTTAGAACGCTAACATGAACCGTTCTCGAGATATTGCACATTTGTAAAAAAAATTATCAAAAAGTTATATAGAATAAAAAAAATATTTCCTATTGAGAAACATGTTCACTTTTCATATGTAATACCATGCGATAAATTTGGTGACATCATTCTCGTGGATCTAGCTCGTTCTATTCATGAAAAAAGAGACTTTGAGTAATACTTTTGTATTTGAACGCCAATAGTTATTTATTTGCTGTAAGAATAACTTATTTCTCCGTCCATAACGCTTGGCGAGATTTTAGCGACGAATTTGGCGGAATGTCGCTAACAAAATATTTTACATTTATTGATATTTAGTGAATAAAAATTACCCGGTGATTTTTGACTAATGCTGACTAGCGTACTTATAATGAACAGCAGTTATGCCTCTTATTTACTATATTATTTTTAAAAATGTGTAAATAATTGTTTTACACTTTCATGAGTTTTAATCCCTACTTTCTCATACTATGTAATATAGTATCGACAAAGTATTGTTTTGACGAAAATTTTCGAATTCGATATTTTGATGCCAATATATGTTTTGGGACGAACACGTTTCGACTGTTTTGGAGTGATGTCCGTCTGTCTGTCTAATGTATGTGGTCGATTTTTGCGTACATGATAGCTACCACAAAAAATCTGATGTGGGCAACACATGACTTCCCTTATATAATGTAATGAATTTACTACTTTTACAGTAAAAAAAATAGGTTTTTCTTATAGTAAATACTAATATTTTTTCCAAGATTTTGAATTTTCGACAATTAGTCGTCATTTTCATTGATTTAGTGTCATTTTTATCATTTTGCGAGATTTTCGTTAATTTGGCAGCATTTCAAAAAGTCGCCAAGTTGGCGACATTCCACCAAATTCGTCGCCAAAATCTCGCCAAGCGTTATGCACTACGAAATAAGTTATTCTTACAGCACATAAATGAGTATTGGCGTTCAAATACAAAAGTATTACTCAAAGTATCTTTTTTCATGAATGGAACAAGCTAGATCCACGAGAATGATGTCACCCAATTTATCGCATGCGTTTACATATGAAAAGTGAACATGTTTCTCAATAGAAAATAAATATATATATTATTTTATATGAATTTTTGATAATTTTTTGAAAAATGTACAATATCTCAAGAACGGTTCATGTTAGCATTCTAAAATTTATGTCAATCGTTTTCTAATGAAAAATTACATAAGAAATGTCTATTTGCGTAACTTAATAGTGGTTTTGATTTTTTGACGATTTTTTCAAAATTTCATTCAAAAATTCAAGGGGTTCTGAACATTCGATTGCGTATAAAAACAATAGGTTTCCAGTGTTTACGGATTGTGATTTTTGTACTAAATTTTGTTCGAATTGGTCCATTCGTTCGTCAGTTATCGTTTCCACAGACTCACTGACACACACATACTTTCACACACACACACACACACAGACATCACTTCAAAAATGTTTGATTCGTGATCAGGGATGCTTGAAACGTCCTCTCCCGTCGAAAACTCGAATTCGAATTTTCGACCCCGTCACAATACTTTCCTTATACATTATGTATATACGGAAAGTAATATTAGTGGATTTTCACGAAACTTCCGGCTTGTCAAAAAATCTAGAACTAGATAGAATTTTTTTTTAAATTCGCGCGAAAACTTGTATTTTTTTTTAGCATGGCAGCATAGAACAAAATTTGACATAATAATAATGCATAAAAAGATTTAGGTATGATCACGAGACTTAATAGTTTTAATCAGTGTTGCGAAAAATAGCTGCGATATAAATTTTTTGATTCGTGACGTCAATAGACCCCCCTTGAGGACAAGTTACCCCCCACCCGGGGAGGAGGTAACTGATATATTGGTATTCGATTGATACATTGTCAAATATGGTATCAATCGAATTATGTTTTCAAGCCCTTTAAAGTAAAGGGTAATACGTTATAGTTGTAATCATTCTGACCTACGATACCGATTTTTGTAATTCGTTTTACCATTATGTGAGCCATTATGTTCGCTTATTTTATGTTCGTTTTACCATTATGTGATATTATTCGTTTTACCATTATGTGAGCCATTATGTTCGTTTATTTTATGTTCGTTTATTATATGTGAGCCATTATGTTCGTTTATTGCCATTATGTTCGTTTTTCCATTATATTCGTTTTTTTGCGATTTTGTAATTCGTTTTTCACATAATTAGTATGAGAAAGTCGAGTTGTGCCACCATTCAGTTTACTTTGTCTTATATTAGTGACTACTTACTCCTCATTATATCAGGTAAAATGACCATTTGATAGATCGATATTCATTTACGGTATACATAAACTATATTCAGCAGATACATAAGCAATAAAGAACTACATTCATGCAAAAATATAAATTTACATAAATCATAAACATAGTATTATTTTAATTTTTCTTACATTGATTAATAAATTTAAAAAACTATTTTTTCTCAGAGAGGCATCTTTTAATCACCTTTTCCCTACCTCTTTTACAGCGCAACTTATTATTATTATATGTTCCTCCCGTGGAGGAGAAAAATACTGATGTGGGCAACACATGAATTTTCTTATGTAATGCAATGAATTTACTGCTTTTACAGTAAAAACAAATAGGTTTTTCTTATAGTGGATACTTATATTCTTTCCAAGATATTGAATTTTCGACAATTGGTCGTCATTTTCATTGATTTAGCGTTATTTTAATCCATTTGGCGAGATTTTCGTTAATTTGACAACATTTCAAAAAATCGCCAAGTTGGCGACATTCCGCCAAATTCGTCTCCAAGCTTTACTGATGGAGAAATAAGTTATTCTGATAGCAGATAAATAACTATTGCCGTTTAAATACAAAAGTATTACTCGAAGTATCTTTTTTTCATGAATGGAACGAGCTAGATCCACGAGAATGATGTCATCCAATTTATCGCATGGTATTACATATGAAAAGTGAACATGTTTCTCAATAGGAAATATATTTTTTTATTTTATATGACATTTTGATAATTTTTTTGAAAAATGTGCAATATCTCGAGAACGGTTCATGTTAGCGTTCTAAAATTTATGTTAATCATTTTCTAATGAAAAATTACAGTAGAAATGTCTATTTGCGTAACTTTATTAGCGGTTTTGATTTTTTGACGATATTTTCAAAATTTCACTCGAAAATTTAGGGGGTTCTGAACATTCGATTACGTTTAAAAACAATATAGGCTTCCAGTGTTTACGGATTGTGATTTTTGTACCAAATTTCGTTCGAATCGGTCAATTCGTTCGTCAGTTATCGTCTCCACAGACTCACTGACACACACACACACACACACACACAGACACACACAGACATCACTTCAAAAATGTTTGATTCGTGATCAGGGATGCTTGAAACGTGCTCTCCCGTCGAAAACTCGAATTCGAATTTTCGATCCCGTCACAATATTTTCTTTATACATTATATATATAAGGAAAGTAATAAGGAGTTAAAACTGCATAGTAAGAAAATCTGATGTGGGCAACACATGACTTTCCTTATATAATGTAATGAATTTACTACTTTTACAGTAAAAAAATAGGTTTTTCTTACAGTATATTCTTTCCAAGATATTGAATTTTCGACAATTAGTCGTCATTTTCATTGATTTAGCATCATTTTTATCCATTTGGCGAGATTTTCATTATTTTGGCAACATTTCAAAAAAGTCGCCAAGTATGCGACATTCCGCCAAATTCGTCGCCAAAATCTCGCCAAGCGTTATGCACTAAGAAAAAAGTTATTCTTACAGCAGATAAATGACTATTGGCGTTCAAATACAAAAGTATTATTCAAAGTATATTTTTTCATGAATGGAACGAGCTAGATCCACGAGAATGATGTCACTCAATTTATCGCATAGTATTACATATGAAAAGTGAACATGTTTCTCAATAGGAATTTTTTTTTATGTGACTTTTTCATAATTTTTTTGAAAAATGTACAATATCTCGAGAACGGTTCATGTTAGCGTTCTAAACTTTATGCCAATCGTCTTCTAATGAAAAATTACAAAAGAAATGTCTACTTGCGTAACTTTATTAGCGGTTTTGATTTTTTGACAATTTTTTCAAAATTTCATTCGAAAATTTAGGGGGGTTCTGAGCATTCGATTACGTATAAAAACAATAGGCTTCCAGTGTTTACGGATTGTGACTTTTGTACCAAATTTGGTTTGAATCGGTCCATTCGTTCGTCAGTTATCGTCTCCACAGACTCACTGACACACACACACACATACTTTCACACACACACACACACACACACAGACACACACACGCGCGCGCACACACACACACACACACACAGACATCATTTCAAAAATGTTTGGTTCGTGATCAGGGATGCTTGAAACGTGCTCTCCCGTCGAAAACTCGAATTCGAATTTTCGACCCCGTCACAATACTTTCCTTATACATTATGTATATAAGGAAAGTAAAAACGACAATATCGTTTGAGACAATAATACAGGTGGCGTTGGGATAAACTAAAGTAGTCCTGCATTGTATGCATTTTTATGGCTAAAGCCTAAAATATTTATTTAAACTGTCTACTTTGTAAAAATAAATTATTACCACAATGTAATGTAGACTGAAACAATAAAGAATATTCCTACGTCTTCAAAATTATTTTACCTTTCAATTTATTTTTTTTTCTCCCTATATTCTGTACTTTATCGTACAACTATGAAAATATATTGGTTACTTATACTCAAAATTAGGGAACACTTAATTTAAAAATAATCAAAAATATATCTACTAAATACTACGCCTTTCTGTTGTGTCAACTAACAATAGCGTCTACTTTACTAACGCTAGCGTCACCTACATATAATTCACAAAGAAAGCATTATGGCATTTTCAAGCGTTTTATCCATAGCAGTTTTATCTCACTCTTTCTATCTCTGGTTCCCCCACTTTCATCTAAATTTTCTCGGAACATTATTATAAAACCCCGTATGTTTCCTACAACACATTGCATTATCTTCTGCCCTCAAAAGCTAATCTGTTCTAGATAAGGGCGCGGAAGTGATAAAACGCTAATAAAAATAGGAAATGACTTGCGGAAGACAATAAAAAGTTTTCAGAGAGGGGGGGGTGTCGGGTAATGTTCGGTAAGTGTTGTTGCACCTACAATTCTCTATAGAAAGTGCCCATGTGCGCCGTTTTGAAGCCAGAAGCTTCAATTTGATCTTGACAAGGTAAGAATACGAATTTAACGGAGGAAATGACATGGAATGGAGAAGAAGTGTGAGAGGATGGAAATAGTTGCCATAGTAACGGAGCTAAACAGAGAGAGGACGGTGGTGTGTTCAGTAATCTATTCCTTTCTGTTTGAAGAGGTGATTGCTTAGGAAAGAAAAAGAGGAATTAGTTTATGATTTTGACATGTTATAGAGACAGAAGACTACTGAGAGTAATTTGGTGATGATATATATCAAAATTTTTTTTATTAGAATTCAAATTTGTCCAATAGGTCCTACAGTAATGTTCACTAAATATTCAAATTTTATAACAGCAACTTAGGATGTGCACTCATTGGTGTACCAGCATCATTAATATTTGCACCAACCTTATACAGGACCAGAGACGAAATTGAAGAGGGGCTGGAGGGAAATTCAAGGGGGACTCAACAGTCTTAAAGGAGGGACTCATTAAAATCATAATTGATCAATAGCATTTAATAACCATATTAGTTACTATTATTCATTTCAATTCATATAAATTATTAATAAATTATTGCATTCTTATATTTGTAGCGAGCTGATTATTAATATTCATATAGCTACTATACACCAAAATTAATATATAATAATTACAATCGATTTTAATGTAAGCATTAACTAGCAATAAAGCTGTTAATAATGTGTAGAAACATTCTGAAAGTTAATACAAGTTAATGCTTAATATTAACTTTTACCTACTTATCAGTTGATTTTTACTCTATACTGTATAACAGTGTAATACAAAATACAATAACACAAAAGTATCCTAAATATGTCATAATTGTTAAATATTTTAAAATTAAATATGTAAATAAATTGACCATTAGTTTAATCACAAATTCAGCTGAATTAAAAAATCTTTAAAATGATGTAATTTATAAGAAAATTTCAAAGAAATTTTTTATGCAAAATTTGTATGATATTTTATATAAATTTCATATCACTACTAAAGACTTAATATATTTAACAGGGGGATGAGTATACCTCTTGGGGGGGGGGGCTTATCCCCCTCTGGACCCTGCCTGACTACGGCCCTGACCCTATATACAAAGCAATAGGTCGAGTAACACTTTAAACATTGCACGAATATTAAATTTTGAGTTATGTTATTATTTACATTGTTATGCCTATTCACCCATTACATCGTCTCTCCATTTTATATACAATGTATTTGACACATTATTTTGACATTCTAAGTGCACATATTCGTATTTGAAAAAGAAAACATTGTTATTGCATTTATAGAAAAAAATATTTTCATACATTCTTGATTTATTTCTTTCACATTTATAATTTAATAGGATTTATCTTTGTTTTACATTTATTACCGTATTCATACACGAACTACATTTCAACATATACAAATAACTGTAATAGTTCATTATGTCCATTGCAACATTTATCCACTCATTAAACTTTATATATATATATATATATATATATGTATAAAATATTTGTAACTTCATTAGAAACATCATCAAAGAATATTTACATGAATTTTTTTAGACGATTTGGACTGAAGCGTTTAATTGTAAATCCATCTGTCTATTTCAACAACGAAAGAGAAATCATAGTAAGAGTAAATATATTTATTTGAACAAGCTGATTATCCTTGTGAAAAAAAACCAATAATTGATATTTTTGTAAGCAAATATTAAGGTATCTAAAACCAAAAAAGTGCTTTAAATACATAGATTTTAGTGTGGGTTCAAATTAGACAATAATTGAGTTTTTCCAGTGCGGATATTGCTCATCATTAAAAACGGGGGAGGGGGGGGGGGTGAAGAGCCAGGAAGCTCTTGAATGCTATATTTCTAATTAGAATTTTATATGAGGTCAAAATCTGATGTAATATTTGCAATTTTCTCTTATAAAGTATAAAGGAAACTGGATTTAACATGTGATTTTCTCCTCATTATGTAATTCTAAACTAAAATATAGCATTTAAGGACTTCCTGGCATTTTTAAAAGTTTTAAATAATGAAAACTTAAATAGTTCTTGAATTGAGTTCATTTCATGATTCAAACGGTTTAGTAGTCAAAGAGTTGTGCAATGAACGGGCGGAACTGTTGATAATGAGTTCCGTCCTCACTTCAAACGCAAAGATTTTTCGATACTTTTAAACAATAAATGAGCAATATTGTCATGTTAATAGCTTTTTAGATCCAGATTTACTCTAATCGTCAATCCAGAGAAAGCTTTATATAGTTAAAATAAAGTATAGCTGCAACGCTATTCGTAGCGTAGAAGTAATGTATTGCTATAGCAGCGTGAAGCGGAGGGTTCTGTCCTGATAATTTTAGTCGCGTTTTTCCCGTGCAATTTTGGAGGTAATTTTATAAATTCTGCTCATCCAGAAAGTATCAAGTATAAAAAAAAAATAATTTTGAAAATAGGTTCGATAGATTCTCTTATTGAATAAAAATTGGCTTTTAATTTAAATATATAGATTTTATCTTCGATTCAAATCAGATGATAATTGAGCTTTTACTGAGTGGGTATTGTTCATCGTTAAAAAGAGAGCCAGGAAGTTCTGGAATGCTATATTTCAATTTAGAACTTTATATGTAAGAGGTCAAAACTTGATGTAAAATTTGCAATGTTCTAAAGTATAATCGAAACTCGACATAACATCTGATTACCCTCTTTATATAATTCTAAATTAAAATATAACATTCAAGAATTTCATGGTATTTTTTTATTTTTTTCATAAAGAAAACTTAAATAGTTCCTAAAAGCAAGAGCTGTGGTGATTTTAACGGTCTAGTGGTCAAAGAGTTGGGCAAAAAACGCACTGATCTGTTGATTGCAAGTTCTGTCCTCACCTCAAGCGCATTGTTTTTTCGATTTTAGTTTGAATAATAAACAACCTATGCTGTCAGGGTAATAATAGATTCTTTTAGGTTCTATCCCAGATTTATTCTAATCACCTATCCACAGAAAAATTTATATAATTGAAATAAAGTAAAATTGCAACGCCGTTCATAGCGCAGCGGTAAAGTGCGCGCGATAACAACGTGTAAAGCGAATGTTTTTGTAGAATGTTCTTTCCCCGACAATTTTAGCTGCGTTTTTTTCCTGCAATTTTGGAGGTAATTCTATATTTTCTGCTCATCCAGAACGTATCAGGTATAAAAAAAATAATTTTGAAAGTAGGTTCGATAGATTCTCTAATTGAATAAAAAAAATGTCTTTTAATTTAAATATATAGATTTTATCTTCGATTCAAATCAGATGATAATCGAATTTTTACTGAGCGGATATTGCTCATCGTTAAAAAGAGAGCCAGGAAGTTCTGGAATGCTTTATTTCAATTTAGAACTTTATATGTAAGAGGTCAAAATCTGATGTAAAATTTGCAATGTTCTAAAGTATAATCGAATCTCGACATAACATCTGATTACCCTCTTTATATAATTTTAAATTAAAATATAACATTCAAGAATTTCCTGGTATTTTTTTTTATTTTTTCATAAAGAAAACTTAAATAGTTCCTAAAATCAATCGCTGTCGTGATTTTAACGGTCTAGTGGTCAAAGAGTTGGGCAAGAAACCCACGGATCTGTTGATTGCAAGTTCTGTCCTCACCTCAAGTACAATGTTTTTTCGATTTTAGTTTTAGTAATAAACAAACTATGTTGTCAGGGTAATAGATTCTTTTGGGTTCTGTCCCAGATTTATTCTAATCACCTATCCACAGAAAAATTTATAAAATTGAAATAAAGTAAAATTGCAACGTCGTTCGTAGCGCAGCGGTAAAGTGCACGTGATAGTAACGAATAAAGCGAATGTTTTTGTAGAGGGTTCGGTCCCCGGCAATTTTAGCCGCGTTTTTGCAGATTATTCAAACGGGCATGTTAAATTGTTAAATTTAAATAGACCGAAATCGAAGCTTTGGTCGTCGCCCTCTTGGCCGAGAGGCTTGGGGCGTCAAGTTTCGGGGATTTAGGCTGGGGGTTCGTTTCCAGCTTGGGTAAAAGGCGTAATATTGTAGTATTAGAGAGTAATGGGTGTTAGCATGAGTCGTCTTAGGTCTTTCCTCTCTAAATTTTCTTATACTTCTTAACATAATTTCTTTCTTACTAATTTATCTGCACGAGATGGAGGACGAGCGGTGGTTGAGCTTCACCGTTGCTGGTGGGGTTTCTCTTCGGGCCTGCTGGCTTCGGTGTCGCGCTTCCACCCTTCCTCGTCCAAAGTTCGTGCAGGGATTGTTTTGCACCACGTGACATGTGTTAACGATGTCTCGAAATTTTATGCATTTTTGAAACAGCGCATCTCTTTTTTCATTGGGTGTTAGTGACGCTTTTCGTAACGAACAGGAAACGACGTCACTTCCGGTACGTCATTTCCTGTGACGTCACTTCCGGTACGTCATTTCCGGTGACGTCACTTCCGTTACATCATTTCCTGTGGCGTCTTGTACATGACGTCATATCCGGCCAACAAAATAAAAAATAAAATGTGCTGTTGAGAAAAGCATACACGGTAAAAGGTCTCGGCCCAGATTGACAGACTCGAAACAACAACCTCTAGAAATAAAAGCAGACAGTATAACCATTGAGCCAGCCATCTCACGTACCGAAAATCCTAATTAATCTATTTATACATATAGGAGTGACTGATCTGAAAAAAGAATTCGCCTGACTCAATGCGAGCTGAAGGGTTCGAACCTGCAGCCTCTGCAACTAAGAGCAGACAACATGTCCACTGAGCCAGCCAGTTCACACAGTGAAGATCCCAATTAATGTATTTAAATTTAAATTCATAGAGAAACTGAACAGAAAAAGTATAGAGACCTCGCTAAAGCAATGCGAGTGGATGGATTCGAACCCACCCTCTCTAGAACTGAAAACTGGTGACTTGACAACTAAGCCAGCATATTCACACGCCAAAGAACCTAATTAATCTATTTAAATTTGGCAGAGCGATTGATCGAAAAAAAAACAACTGATACCGAAGAGACTCGTACCCACAGCCTATAGAACCGGAGAAGAACAACATAACCACTAAGCCATCCAGTTCACCTGCTTCCTATCCTAATCAATCGATTTAAATTTAACACAGGAACAGATCAGAAAAGAAAAACAGATACCGAAATAACACAACTTGCTGTAGTCAATGCAAGCGGACGAACTTGAACCCACGGCCTCTCGAATTGGAAACAGGTAACATGACCACCGAGCCAGCCAGTTTATATAACGAACATCCTAATTAATTTATTTAAACCTAACTGGTCAGGAAAAACACTGGTATTAAAACGTCTCAACCCGCTGCAATCAATGCGAGTGGAGGACTCGTTCCCACAACTTCTGACATTGGAACCAGGTAACACGATCACTACCCCAGCAGGACCACTTAACGAACACCCTAAATAATCAATTTACATTTAATAGAGAGATTGATGAAAAAAATTACAGATGTCGTAAAGACTCAAACCTACAGTCTATAGAATTCGTGACACATACCGAAGACCCTATTCTAATAAAATTTATAGGAGAGACCGATCAGAAAAAACTTTTGCTACATTTAGTGCGAGTAGATGGACTCGAACTCATAGCCTCTGGAATTGGAAACAGGCAACATGACCAGTGAGCCAGAGTGTTCATATGTGAAAGATCCTAATTTACCTATTTAAACTTAAAAGAGAGACTGATAAAAAAAAACAGATATCAAAACGATCCTACTCGCTATCTTTAATACAAGTGGACGGACTCTAACCCACAGCCTCTGGAATTGGAAACAGGCAACATGACCACTGAGAGAGCCAGTTCAAGTACTGTAAATCCTAATTAATCCATATAAACTTAACGGAGATATTGATAAGAAAAAAGCACAAATACTGAAATGACTCAGGTCTTTATAGTCAATGCAAGTGGACGGACTCGAACCCACGACTTCTGGTATTTGAAACAGACAGCATGACTTCTGAATCAGTCAGTTCACCTGCAGGAGGTCCTACTTTATCTACTTATATTTAACGGAGATATTTATAAAAAAAAAACCACCGCACAACTCCATGAACTCGAACGCATAGCCTATGGAATTAGAAGAAGACGGCATAACCATTGAACCAACCAAACCACATAGAGAGTGTCACAATAATTTTATTTAAACATAATGGAGAGACTGACCAGAAAAAGCATAAAATCCACGGCATGCTGTTGTCGGAAAAGCATTTTGCCGGAGGTGAGGATAGAACTCGCTATTAAAAAGTCTGAGGATTCGCTGCCGAACACTTTAACTACTAAGCCGCTCGAGCCGCGAGGGAAACTGAAATTAAGAACTATTTAACTTTTCATTGCAAAAACAAATAAAAAAAGAACTAAGACGTATTTGAATGCCATATTTTAGTTTAGAATAACACGATAAAATCAGGTGTAATGCATATTTCAAATTCTAATTATAATTTATAACAGAAAATTAAAGATATTACACTCGAGTTTTTCCTCTTATATATAAAACTATAAATTGAAATGTAGCTTGAATTGAAATGTTCAATTTATTTTTATCTTCCTATATTCTGGACTCTACCCCACAGCTATGAAAAAATACTGCTTATATATACTCATAATTAGGGAACCCTTAATTAAAAAATAATCAAAAATACATATACTAAATACTACGCCTTTTTGTTGTGTAAACTAACAATAGTGGCTACTTTACTAACACTAGAGACACCTAGATATAATTCTCAACGCATTATGTCATTTTCAAGCGTTTTACCCATAGGAGTTTTATCTCCTTCATTCTAACTCCATGATCTAAATATTTAATTTTTCTGCATAAAAAAGTAGAATCTTTGATCATGACAACTTAAAAAATTCTTTTTAAAATTTTTTTAACTTGATTTAAACGTTTCTTATCTTTGAGCAAATTTGAAAAAACAACTTTTTGTACTTTTTAAAAATATTTCTAATTGATAATAAAAATGTTTATACCTTTTCATAATATAGTATAGATAAAGTATTGTTTTCATGAAAATTTTCGAGTTCGAGATTTTGATGCAAATATATATTGTAAGACCCCCTGAACACAATTTGACTATTTTTGGAGTTGAAGTTTGAATTTTTGGGGTTACGTCCGTGTCTGTGGTCGATTTCATTTGTACACGATAGCGACCACAAATATTAATGGATTTTTATGAAAATTTATTAAAAAAATCTGGAACTAGATAGAATTTTTTTGAAATTCGAACGAAAACTTCTAAATTAATTCGAAAATTTTTATTTTTTTAACATGAGAGCATAGCATAAAATTTGAATTTATCACGCATAAAAGTGTTTATTTATGGTTCAATGATCACAAGACTTCATAGTATCAGTCATTGCTGTGAAAAATAGCCGCAATACAATATTTTTGTTTTCGTAACGTCATTAGTCCCCTCGGGGGACAAGTTTTCCTCCCCGGGGGTACATTGTCAAGTATGGCATCAATCGGAATACTTTTTAAAGCCTACTTTTTAAACCTCTAAGAAGTTCTTGAATTTAGAATTTTATATGAGGTCAAAATCTGATGTAATATTTGCAATTTTCTATTATAAAGTATAAAAGAAACTGGATTTAACATGTGATTTTATCCTCTTTATGTAATTCTAAACCAAAATATAGCATTTAAGGACTTCCTGGCCTTTTTAAGAGTTTTTCATAATGAAAACTTAAATAGTTCTTAAATTGAGTTCATATCATGATTCAAACGGTTTAGTCGTCAAAGACTTGTGCAGTGAACGGGTGGAACTGTTGATAATGAGTTCTGTCCTCACTTCAAACGCAAAGCTTTTTCGATACTTTTAAACAATAAATGAGCAATATTGTCGTGGGAATAGCTTTTTTGACACAGATTTACTCTAATCGCCAATCCAGAAAAAGCTTTATATAGTTGAAATAAAATATAGCTGCAACGCTATGCGTAGCGTAGAAGTAATGTATCGCTATAGCAGCGTGAAGCGGAGGGTTCTCTCCTGACAATTTTATCCGCGTTTTTTCCCTGCAATTTTGGAGCTAAATCTATATTTTCTGCTCATCCAGAAAGTATCGAGTATAAAAAAAAATAATTTTGAAGATTGGTTCGATAGATACTCTAATTGAATAAAAAAATGGCTTTTAATTTAAATATATAGATTTTATCTTCGATTCAAATCAGATGATAATCGAGCTTTTACTGAGCGGGTATTGTTCATCGTTAAAAAGAGTGCCAGGAAGTTCTGGAAAGCTATATTTCAATTTAGAACTTTATGTATAAGAGGACAAAATCTGATGCAAAATTTGCAATGTTCTATTATAAAGTATAATGGAAACTCGACATAACATCTGATTACCCTCTTTATATATTTTTTATAAATAAAACTTAAATAGTTCCTAAAATCAAACGTTGTCGTGATTTTAAGGGTTTAGTGGTCAAAGTGTTGGGAATCGCTCGGATCTGTTGATTGCAAGTTCTGTCTTTACCTCAAGCGCAATCCTTTTTCGATTTTAGTTTGAAAAATAAACAGACAATGTTGTCAGGGTAATAGATTCTTTTGGGTTCTGGCCCAGATTTATTCTAATCGCCCATTCAGAGAAAACTTTATGTAATTAAAATAAAATAAAAAAAGATCGCAACGCCATTCGTAATGAAGCGGTAAAGTGCACGCGATAGCAACGAATAAAGCGAATGTTTTTGTAGAGGGTTCTGTCCCCGACAATTTTAGCTGCGTTTTTTCCCCTGCCATTTTGGAGGTAATTCCATATTTTCTGCTCATCCAGAAGGTATCAAGTATAAAAAAAAGTAATTTTGAAAATAGGTTCGATGGATTCTCTAATGGAATAAAAAAAATGGCTTATAATTTAAATATATAGACTTTAGCTTCGATTCAAATCAGATGATAATCGAGTTTTTACTGAGCGGATATTGCTCATCGTTAAAAAGAGAGCCAGGAAGTTTTGGAATGCTATATTTCAATTTAGAACTTTATATGTAAGAGGTCAAAATTTGATGTAAAATTTGCAATGTTCTAAAGTATAATCGAAACTCGACATAACATCTGACTACCCTCATTATATTATTCTAAATTAAAATATAACACATTCAAGAATTTCCTGGTATTTTTTTTTATTTTTTCATAAAGAAAACTTAAATAGTTCCAAAAATCAATCGCTGTCGTGATTTTAACGGTCTAGTGGTCAAAGAGTTGGGCAAAAAACGCACGGATCTGTTGATTGCAAGTTCTGTCCTCACCTCAAACACAATGATTTTAGATTGAATAATAAACAAACTATGTTGTCAGGGTAATAGATTCTTTTGGGTTCTGTCCCAGATTTATTCTAATCACCTATCCACAGAAAAATTTATATAATTGAAATAAAGTAAAATTGCAACATCGTTAGTAGTGCAGCGGTAAAGTGCACGCAATAGTAACGAATAAAGCAAATGTTTTTGTAGAGGGTTCTGTCCCTTGCAATTTTAGCCGCGTTTTTGCAGATTATTTAAACGGACATGTTAAAATGTTAAATTTAAATAGACCAAAATCGAAGCTTCTGTCGTCGCCCTCTTGGCCGAGAGGCTTGGGGCGTCAAGTTGCGGGGACTTAGGCTGGGGGTTCGTTTCCAGCTTGGGTAATAGGCGTAATATTGTTGCATTAGAGAGTAATGGGTGTTAGCATGTTGTGAAAGGGGGTCGGAGACTGTAGATTAGATGAATCGTCTTAGGTGTTTCCTCTCTAAATTTTCTTATACTTCTTAACATAATTTCTTTCTTACTAATTTATCTGCACGAGATGGAGGACGAGCGGTGGTTGAGCTTCACCGTTGCTGGTGGGGTTTCTCTTCGGGCCTGCTGGCTTCGGTGTCGCGCTCCCACCCTTCCTCGTCCAAAGTTCGTGCAGGGATTGTTTTGCACCACGTGACATTTGCTAACGATGTCTCGAAATTTTATGCATTTTTGAAACAGCGCATCTCTTTTTTCCTTGGGTTTTAGTGACGCTTTTCATAACGTACAGAAAATGACGTCACTTCCGGTACGTCATTTCCTGTGACGTCACTTCCGGTACGTCATTTCCTGTGACGTCACTTCCGGTACGTCATTTTCGGTGACGCCGCTTCCGTTACATCATTTCCTGTGGCGTCACGTACAGGACGTCATATCCGGCCAACAAAATAAAAAATAAATGTGCTGTTGAGAAAAGCATACAAACCAAAAGGTCTCGGCTCAGATTGACAGACTCGAACCAACAACCTCTGGAAATGAAAGCAGACAACATGACCATTGAGCCAGCCATCTCACGTACCGAAAATTCTAATTAATCTATTTAAATTTATAGGAGTGACTAATCTGAAAAAAGAATTCGCCTGATTCAGTGCGAGCTGAAGGGTTCGAACCAGCAGCCTCTGGAACTGGAAGCCGACAACATGACCACTGAGCCAGCCAGTTCACATAATGAAGATCCCAATTAATGTATTTAAATTTAACTTCATAGAGAGACTGAACAGAAAAAGTATAGAGACCTCGCTAAAGCAATGCGAGTGGATGGATTCGAACCAGCCCTCTCTAGAACTGAAAACTGGTGACTTGACATCTGAGCCAGCATATTCACACGCCGAAGAACCTAATTAATCTATTTAAATTTGACGGAGAGATTGATCGGGAAAAAAACAACTTATACCGAAGAGACTCGAACCCACAGTCTATAGAACTGAAGAACAACATAACCACTAAGCCATCCTGTTCACCACCTTCATATCCTAATCAATCGATTTAAATTTAATACAGGAACTGATCAGAAAATGAAACAGATACCGAAATAACACAACTTGCTGTAGTCAATACAAACGGACGAACTTGAACCCATGACCTCTCGAATTGGAAACAGGTAACATGACCACCGAACCAGCCAGTTTACATAACGAACATTCTAATTAATTTATTTGAACTTAACTGGTCAGGAAAAACACTGGTATTAAAACGGTTCAACTCGCTGTAATCAATGCGAGTGGAGGACTCGATCCCACAACTTCTGACATTGGAACCAGGTAACACGATCACTACCCCAGCAGGACCACTTAACGAACACCCTAAATAATCTGTTTACATTTAATAGGGATATTGATGAAAAAAATTATAGATGCCGTAAAGACTCAAACCTACAGCCTATAGAATTCGTGACACATACCGAAGATCCTAATAAAACTTATAGGAGAGACCGATCAGAAAAAACTTTTGCTACATTTAGTGTGAGTAGATGGACTCGAACTCATAGCCTCTGGAATTGGAAACAGGCAACATGACCACTGAGCCAGAGTGTTCATATGTGAAAGATCCTACTTTACCTATTTAAACTTAAAAGAGAGACTGATAAAAAAAAACAGATATCAAAACGATCCAACTCGCTATCTTTAATACAAGTGGACGGACTCTAACCCACAGCCTCTGGAATTGGAAACAGGCAACATGACCACTGAGAAAGCCAGGTCAAGTACTGTAAATCCTAATTAATCCATATAAACTTAACGGAGATATTGATAAGAAAAAAGCACAAATACTGAAATGACTCAGGTCTTTATAGTCAATGCGAGTGGACGGACTCGAACCCACGACTTCTGGTATTTGAAACAGACAGCATGACTTCTGAATCAGTCAGTTCACCTGCAGGAGGTCCTACTTTATCTACTTATATTTAACGGAGATATTTATAAAAAAAAAACCACCGCACAACTCCATGAACTCGAACGACAATGGCACGACACCAAAAACGACTCAATGGACTCGAACGCATAGCCTATGGAATTAGAAGAAGACGGCATAACCATTGAACCAACCAAACCACATAGAGAGTGTCACAATAATTTTATTTAAACTTAATGGAGAGACTGACCAGAAAAAGCATAAAATCCACGGCATGCTGTTGTCGGAAAAGCATTTTGCCGGAGGTGAGGACAGAACTCGCTATTAAAAAGTCTGAGGATTCGCTGAAGAACACTTTAACCACTAAGCCGCTCGAGCCGCGAGGGAAACTGAAATTAAGAACTATTTAACTTTTCATTGCAAAAACAAATAAAAAAAAGAACTAAGACGTCTTTGAATGCCATATTTTAGTTTAGAATAGCACGATAAAATCAGGTGTAATACATATTTCAAATTCTTACTATAATTTATAACAGAAAATTAAAAATATTACACTCGAGTTTTTCCTCTTATATATAAAACTATAAATTGAAATGTAGCTTGAATTGAAATGTTCAATTTATTTTTATCTTCCTATATTCTGGATATATATACTCATTATTAGGGAACCCTTAATTAAAAAATAATCAAAAATACATATATTAAATACTACGCCTTTTTGTTGTGTAAACTAACAATAGTGGCTACTTTACTAACACTAGCGTTTTACCCATATATAGGAGTTTTATCTCCTTCTTTCTAGCTCTATGATCTAAATATTTAATTTTTCTGCATAAAAAAGTAGAATCTTTGATCATGACAACTTAAAAAACTCTTTTTAAAGTTTTTTTAACTTGATTTAAACGTTTCTTATCTTTGAGCAAATTTGAAAAAACAACTTTTTGTAGTTTTTAAAAATATTTCTAATTGATAATAAAAATGTTTATACCTTTTCATAATATAGTATAGATAAAGTATTGTTTTCATGAAAATTTTCGAGTTCGAGATTTTGATGCAAATATATATTGTAAGACCCCCTGAACACAATTTGACTATTTTTGGATTTGAAGTTTGAATTTTTGGAGTTACGTCCGTGTCTGTGGTCGATTTCATTTGTACACGATAGCGACCACAAATATTAATGGATTTTTATGAAAATGTATTAAAAAAATCTGGAACTAGAAAGAATTTTTTTTAAATTCGAACGAAAACTTCTAAATTAATTCGAAATTTTATATTTTTTTAACATGAGAGCATAGCATAAAATTTGAATTTATCACGCATAAAAGTGTTTATTTATGGTTCAATGATCACAAGACTTCATAGTATCAGTCATTGCTGTGAAAAATAGCCGCAATACATTATTTTTGTTTTCGTAACGCCATTAGTCCCCTCGGGGGGCAAGTTATTCTCCCCGGCGGTAAATTGTCAAGTATGGCATCCATCGAAATATTTTTTAAAGCCCATTTTAAGTAAAGGGTACCACGTTATTATTGTAATCATTTGGACGCATGATACCAATTTTTTTCAATATGTTTCTTGTAAAATTGGAAGGGATAAAAAAAGGTACTGAAAATTTATTCTAGCATGAGAAAGTCACGTTGAGCATTATTTCAGTTAATTCTATTGAAAATACTTCTAATTTAAAAAATATTTCGATTTAAAAACAATTTAAGAACGTACAAGTATGCTTATAGTCCAGTTCTACGCTTTGCAAAAACGCCAGAAAAAAAATCTCTAAATCCAACGTTATATTTAACCATTTTCATTCCCCCATTGACTAACATGGTATTCTCAAGTTAGCTTCAGACAGAGACGTTTCCTCTTAAGGAACCCCTTGAAGAATTATGTTTTCCTGGTGAAAATATTCAAATATATTTCAAAGGCGCCACTTAGGGGATGTAGAGAAAGATAGTGGATTGGGCGAAATAAATTATCGTGTTGAAAAATTTTATACGATCATATATTTTATATGAATTTTTTTATTTAAGAGAAGATCATTTAGGACGCAAATACGCGCTGTTATTAAGATATTGTTACGATGTGTCGTCTGGAATAGTGGGTATGCGCTCAGGATACAAAAATAAGTCCAAATTTCTGGATGGCTAACACGTTTATTCACAAGCACAGCGTAAACAGGAACAATATACAGAAAAACATTTAATTGCTTCACTAATTTCACAAAATAACCGACATTATTCTCAAAACATTGACTAAAGTCATTTCACGAAAAAGCGGCTACTCTTCTCAAAACATTGACAAAAATCACAGTTCATTGTAACCCGTATCTCGTCAACTGTCCTCCAATTGGATGATGACTCTTTTTATAAACTCTCTCTGTAGAAACTTCTAGAAATATATCATATCTCGTATAATAATCGTTATTTTGAGGTGATTCTCGAGTCTTCCGGAAGTCGCCATATATCGCCAAATTGGCGATAAATCGCCAAATCTGGTAACCCTTCTTCGACATTCGGCATACAGTAAACCTAGCACCCGTCATGGGAGTAGGAGGGGGAAAAGGGACTCCACAGCATTTTGCAAGTTCGCAACAATATTGCACATTTTTTAATCTAAAATAAAAAGATCATAAAAATTAAATGATTAGAATAAGTGAATGCGTTTTAAATACTTACAACTATAAATGAGTTCATACTGTATAAAGGATATTTTCAACCATTCACGAACCACAGTAAAACCCCCTCCTAGTCCGAACCGGAAAAAATCACATGTATCCACTTTACATCACATGTATCCACTTTAACTAAGAAACCTATTTACCAAATTCCTCAAGATTTGGTAGATAACTTACTTGTAGGTTATCCTAGTGCTGATTAGATTTTGGTACGATTCGGAAAAAAGGAACCTGCTTCTTTTGCGAAATGTCCCTCAAAAATTGTTAAATCTAAGAATAAAATACTACATATGTTCAAATATATCAATTAAATGCTTGTTTTATACGTAAATTTTGGCAACAAAAAGAATAAGATCAACCCCATTACTCTAGGACTAGCCGTTCTCGAGATACCTGTATATACGTTTTTTCTCATTTTTGCTACGCCGCTTTAGA
This sequence comes from Amaurobius ferox, assembly GCA_951213105.1. NCBI lineage: Eukaryota > Metazoa > Arthropoda > Arachnida > Araneae > Amaurobiidae > Amaurobius > Amaurobius ferox. Next base: position 84,461,516 of record OX578152.1, on the reverse strand, counting down.
ATATACGTGCAGTTACCTAAGAAAAACGAAAATTAAATTAAAAGTTCAAATTCAGTGTAATTTCAATTAATTGTACGTGTTATTTAGTGCAATTAAACTCAATTTAATGAATTATTAATGAAATAAATAGAAAATGAATTTGATTCTGTAGGGAAAGTCATGTGCTGCTCACATGATATTTTTTTATTTCTTTATTATTGTATTCTTATTAATATGTACAATAGATCTTCCTTTTAATGAATATAAATAATGCATCAAATCCCAAATATTATATATTTGTTCCCATCTTCTATTAATAAGAATATTCTTAAAATCCTTACGTTTACCTCGGCATTAACTTTTCTAATTATTGTCTAGTTCAGTGGTGTTCAACTCATCGATAGCCTTGGCTTGTCAAGTCGAGTTATTTTTTTATTTATTTTTGTTTTGTGTGTGTATGTGTGTTGGAAGGGGGGGGGGGGTAGTAGGGAGTTCTGCATTGTGATTTACGGGAACGCGAAAATAACATTTTCCTCAAAATTCTCATTAAGTAAACGACTGAGGTTAAATACATTTATAACTTGATCAACTTTTTTATTTTTACAGTTATAGTTCACAGAAAAAGAAGATAAAGGATGGTTCTGGCTCACCTGTTCGACTCGACTTGGGAGGAGTTCCTAGCTGAAACTTATCTGAAATAATTCCAAGGCGATTTAACTTGGGGAGTTCCTAGTCCGCAAAGCTTCAACCTGCGGTATGTGCTAACATCTGCAAACATGACATTTTTTAAGCAGAATATAAAGAATGTATTTATTAAATAAATTTATTTCATTAAAATAGTGGTGAATTTTAAACAGAATATAACATTCTGTAAAATTTCACATCCTCTATCAGTTCAATATTTACAAGTTAAAGAAACAGTACTCCCTCTCTTTCTCTCTCATAATCATGATATATTAGTGTCGTAATTTAAGTAGACATTTGGTAGAGGGTTTCAAAGACGTTTTCATTTATAATAGTTAAAAACGAAAATTTACAATTTTATTGAGATTTACTGGAAAATGTTAATTTGGGAGGAGGAGTTTGAGACCTACAACCCCCCTTAAATACTCCACTGATGATATGTCACGTTAGTAACTCGATCTGTAGCTTACATACATATCAAAAGTAGATCTCGATGCCCCAAAGGTTAAACACTACTGGTCTAATCCAAACTGGCTTGGCCTTAATAAGAGCCGGGAATCGAACTCCGGTTGTTTGAGTTCAATCCCTGCTCGTTAACCACTGGGTTGTCCCACCCTTGTGTCAACCCTTCTTTGACCCAGATCGTCAGACCTACCTAAAAAGTAAATTATCTGTTTGGATGGACCATTCAATTTAGACCGGAACCCAGTGGGAGCAGCATCCACAGCAACCGTACACTTCTTCCTCTACCACCAACCTCTCGGAAGGACTTACAGACCCACATATTTAACGTGCCCGTACTCCGCGTGAACACGGAGACAATTAGGGAAAAGTCGGGAATCGAGCCATGGCTGTCCGAATGCAATCCCTGTGCATTAATCACTGTGTTGTCCCACTCCGCTGTGTCACCTCTACTTCTTCTTTGACACAGACTGTTCGACATACCCAAAGGTGTAAGACATCTGTTTGGACGACCAGGAAGGGCTGTGCCAACCCTTGCTGAAAGTCATAATCATAGTTCGAAAATCCCTTACACTTAAATCTATGTTTTGTCACTACCTTGTTAACTCCAAAACGACGCCGTAAAAATAATTTTATAGCATTTCCCATTCTTTAACAGCCAATGTTCACGCGAAAGATCAAATTTTTAAAAAATCGTCTGCACAGAAAACTGTTATTTTTGGTGTTGCCATACTATAAAAACTTAAGTACTGGCCCTCGTAATAAGAACGGAAATGGTGTGCGCGGAAGGTATAAAGAAGTTTTCAGAGGGGATATATTGCATTGCTAGACAATGGCTGTTGGGCTTTAATTTCTCTTTAGATAATATATAAAAAGTGCCAAGGCGTGATTTTTTTCCCCGCTGAAAACGGAAATTTGTGCTGTACAAGGTAAAAACACGGACTTGATTGGAGAGGAAATGGCATCCAAGGGAAGATATATAGGATAGTGAGAGGGGACAACGGGTTGTCATGGGAACTAATTGCTCTTAACAGTGAGCGCGGTGTTCTGTTCTGTAATCTATTCCTTTTTGTTTAAAGGGGGATCGTTCGGGACAGAAAGAAAGGACGTTTTAGTTTATGAATGTGGTCACACGGAAAATAATGGGGTGTTGTGGGGTTTTTTCACGTTAACAAACGTCAAACACAACTTATTAGTTCGGATCAGAGACAAGATAATTGCAAAATGTCTTTTGAGTAAAAATTCCGATTTTTTAATGTATTTATAAATGCTCGTGCGATGGCCACCCCTTCCCACTTTTTTAAAATTGTGATTTTTTACACAATGTATTAAAAAAAACATCGACTGTGGCTCCAGTTAAATAGAGTCGAAATGGTTTTTCGCGAGTAAAGTCTTGTAAAATAGAACTCCAGCAAAGTTTAATGAGTTTATTTGTTGTTTTCAGTCTTATTTGTTTCGTTTTTAACGGATAACATGCTGGCCTGTTGAAAAAGTACGATATATAAATAAAATAATAGTTTCGCGCGAATATCAAATCTATACAAATTTGACCACTCATAGTACATTTTACAGGATCTGATACAAGTTATAATCACGATATTTAGAAAACTAAAGTCTCAATCTACATATATAATTATATATATCCTTGTGGAACTTCTAAAGAGTTGCAAATGACTTACTTTTCATAGTTTGACCTTTTCGCTTTCGAGATATACACATTGCAGTCATCAAAAAACGAAAATTTTTCAATTGCCTCCAACTTGACCAGGTAATTGCTCAAAAACAATTAAAGTTTTGTAAAGATAAATTATTGATCTAGAAACTGGATTTATTGCTGAATATTTTTTGTTGTGCCTACTATTTATAGCTGTGTTTTATAAAGTATATTATGAGGGAATCTTTCACTGTGAGGATATAAATATTCACACTTCACGCCTTTTTTCCTACAAAAAAACTTTATGTTTTGTTTCTTTTATTTTTGTTTATTTAGTTGTTTTCCATGTTTGTAGAAAATGTTGGCTGATAGAGAGGGGGAAGGCGGGGGGGGGGAATCGGAACCATTTTATTTCATTCTCGTTAAACTCTATGGGGAGAAGTTAATGCATGCGTGGCGATTTGGATTAAAATAAAAGGGTTGAATAACTTTGCTTCAAAACAGTCGATTTAGAAATTGAATTGTGTAATTCCGGGAAATTCGTTCTAGTCTATTATACAGGGTGTTTACAAAAGAATACCCGACAGAAACACTGCACCTGCTACAGCAGGTGCAATGTTTCTGTCGGCGATTTCCCCAAACGCTGGCAGAATTAGATATTCGCATGTTGTTCTCCAAACACCATTTCCACTTTCGACGAATACGAACAACTACAGTTCACTGACACGCATTGTCTGGAAAAACACCTATTTCTTCCCTTTCACATCTTGCGTCACATGTGCCTCTACGCCACGGTAAAATAGTTCCCCTCTCCTCCAATGAGGGTTAGAGATATCAGAACAGTCTCCGAACTTGTTGATCCTACCTTGTGTGTATATATATATATATATATATCTATATCTATCTATATATATATATATATATATATATATATATATATATATAAACTTAGAGTCTTCAATCTCTAACTCCAGAAAGTAAAAATAAAATGAATAATAGCCTAATATATGCTTATTTCGATGTTTTAAAACGATAAGTATAAGGATTTGTTATAGTGATTCGGTTCACAGCTCATTAGAACGAACATTTTCGAACCTTTCTAATAATGTTATAATGTAATCTCTAACAATAGTTTCGGTTGCTAAGAAACCAATTTGTGTTAAAATGCATTCTAAGATAAAATAAATATAACATAAAATTTAATTTTTAAAAAATCGCCCCGAGGTGTCTTGACTGAGACCTAAATCAATTTATCAAGATATCGAATGTCTTAGCCTTGGGTTACTTAGAGATTTCGCTAAGCTAACAACAGACATCTTATTTTTATTATGTTAGATTCCCATCTAATGTTTTTAATTGGCCTATAAATCACCTGTTCAAAAGTCCAACAATTTATATACTTCACCCCCATCTAACATTCTCCTTTCCTGATGACATTATTTTAAATCTTTATACTCGTATTCCCTACCGCATACTGTATTATCTTCTAGCCGATACTAATCTGGCCCTGACAAAGATGCAGAATGGATAAAGCGTTAACAAGACAGAAAATGATGTACGGAAGCTATGCTATAAAGAAGCTTTCAGAGGGAGGGATCGACGCGTATAGCTAGACAAGGGCTGTTGCGCCTAAAGTTCTGCTTTAAACAATATTTGGAAGGACTCCAGAGGTGCCTTTGTTATTGCCGTCAATTTATTCATGACAAAGTGAGAACACGGATTTGATTGGGGAGAAAAAGAGACATTGAGAGAAAAGTGAGAGGATGCAAACGGTTGTTATGGAAACTGAGGTAAACAGAGGTCGCTGCTTGCTGTCCAATCTATTTTTTTTTTTTTTGGACTGGAAGAGTTGCTTGTTTGCGAAATAAAGCGGGGATCAGTTTATAAATGTAACACTTTATTTTTTTAGGTGGATGGGTGGGGAGTAAAGAGAGTTGAAAGGTTTTATGAGTTGACATACATCTAACGGGTTGTATTACTTCGGCTGAAAGACAAGTCTTATGTACGAAGTCTATGTAAGTCTTATAAGTCGAATGTACGAAGTCTGTGCAAGTCTTAAGTACGAAGTGTTTTAAGTCTTATGTAATAAGTATTACGTACGAAGTTATTAGTCTTAAGTACGAAGTTATTAGTCTTATATACGAAGTCTTATCATTTGGTTTAAGTCTTATGTAATAAGTCTTGTACGAAGTGTACAAAATCAATTAAGTCTTAATTACGAAGTATTTTAAGTCTTGTACGAAGTGTAAGAAATCTATGTAAGTCTTAATTACGAAGTGTTTTAAGTCTTATATTTTAAGTCACATGCTTTAAGTCTTATGTACGAAGTTTTATGTACGAAATCTTATGTACGAAGTCCTATGTACGAAGCATCTATTCATAAACTGCCGTAGAGTTTTCTGCTAATTATATGCAAATTTACTTATTATGTAATTTATTAAAAGTTTTTTTTTATCTAAGGTATTTTGTCTGAACATCTGAATATGATTCGCATGAAAAAATTCCTAAAATTACTGGAGTTAGAGACCAAAATATCTAGGGTCATATATGGGAGAATTTATTAAGAAATAACTATAACTGTTTTCTCAAGAATGCCATGTTTTGATATTGCGTGTAAAATTACTCTAAATATATTTTTCATGGAATTTTCAGATTATATAACGGATGACAGTCTTTATGAAATTAACCTAAATTTTTCTTATTGTAAAAATATTGTTTTGAGTGGTTATGATGGGAATTTGAAAATTTCGTGAAAGCTGAGCACAGCATTGCATAAAAGAGCAAGGTAGTTTACAAATTACAAATACACATTCAATTATTCCTGAATTATTATAGCTAGATACCAATCATTTTGTTTTGGATGTAAAATTTTCTGAGTAATGTTACACGCAAGCGTTCATACGAATCTTTTTTTCAACAATTGGCTCACAGTTTTCAACTTTTCATATAAAATACATCTGATTGAAAATTGATAGATACCACTGTGGGACACAAATAAAAAAAGGAAACTTAAAGTTAAACTTTTAATTATTAAATTCATCAAGATTGACATGGCTGTTAATTCATACATAGTGGATTTATTATTTAATCGTACATTGCTAGTTGTGCCGCTATATAAAACCCTCCAATTATTTAACTTTCGTGTGAGTCCTGTAAAGGAATTATTAATTATTATAATACTCATTGTGTGTGACTGCACCATTTAAACTTTAACAATAAAGCATTTATTAACCACATAAATCTTAATTAAATTCAATTACACTATTTAATTATATTATTTCAGCGGAGGGGACATATGTGACCAAAACGGAAAATCCTAAATAGTGGTTACGACCGGATATCATTTTCAATGGGCACATACCTTCAATTTCTGCCTTGGGCTTTGATCATATATCAAATGCTTACATCAGTTATTAGTACTGCCCATAACTCTTTGGTGTGTGGCTCCTTCTCGTACTCTGATTGCACTCACACATTAATATATCTCCATTATTTTGGAATCTCTACGGGACACTCTACAAGTCTGAATTCACCAAATCCCGACATCGTCTCCAAGTTATCTTAAGTCGTATTAGAACATATTGGTATCTCACTCTCTCAACTCATGTTAGTTTCTCATTATTCTCTAGTCTGCTCTTAAGTCAAATCTTCTTAATTGTCTTCTTCTGATTCTCGGATCAGAGGCTGTGGTTCCCTCGTTGGAGGGGCAGGGGGGGGACTCCCCCTTTTCTTCCATTTGCCGCATTGAGTTTGACGTAACAATCTTCTTTTTTTATTGGTTACTCCTTTAACCAATGGGACCATTCCATATCTCGTAAGGCCCAGCTCAGCCCCTCTGTCATGGCACCCCTAAATTTGTGGTCTTCTGACCTTTAGTTTCACGGGGTGATAAAATTCGGTGCCAGCCAGACTACAAGTACTGTTCGCCGTTTTGGCCACAATAAATTTGTACATAAAACTGTCTCATCAAATGTGAGATCTATTTCTGGTCTCGCAACTACAAGTAATTTTTGAGGTAACAATACTCGATAAGTTGAAAATAACAATTTTGAGAAATAAGAAATCTAAGTCCCGAAGACTTGATTGATTTGTGTATTTATTGTTTTAATACTTTTTTTTTACAAAACACGTCCTAATTGAAATACATAAATAATTCTTTTTTTAAATATTTCTTCACATTTTATTCAGTAAAGATAAAAATATGTTTAACACTTTTTTTCCCTATTTCACTCTATCTGAAATTCTTTTCTCCCGATGACATTATTTTGAAACTTCTTATATCGCCCATCACAAACTACATTATCTTCTATCCCAAACTAATCTGCCCCCGACAAAGATGCAGAATGGATAAAGCGCTAACAAGAAATAAAATGACGCGCAGAAGCTATAAAGAAGCTTTCGGGGAAAGGGATTGACATGTATTGTTAGGAAAGGGCTGTTGCTCTAAAGTTCTCCGTTAAACAATATCTGAAAAGAGCCCCTTTTTATCGCCAGGAATGCCAATTTGTCCATGACAAGGTGGGAACACGGATTTGATTGGAGAGAAAATGAGACATCTGGAAAAGGGAGTAGGAGAATGAGAGGATACAAACGGTTGTCTTGGAAACCGAGCCAAACAGAAATCTCAGGTTGCTGTCCAATCTATCCCTTTGTGCATGAAGAGGTGCTTGTTTGCCAAACAAAGAGAAGAGGAGATTAGCTTATGAATATGAAGCGTTGGAGGAAATAATATGCTATTGAAGGTTTTGATAGTTGACAAATTTCAAACGTCTTGTATTACTTCGGCTGAAAGGCGAAATAATTAAATAAAGTCCCACATACAAAGCATGCTTTAATACATTGCCATGCTGTTTGTTCCGTCTCAATGATGTACAGTTTTGATTCTTAGATAATTTATTTTAACAAATTATTCTACTACGCTGAAAACAACACAAACAGCTGAATTAGAATATCAACTGGTTTCGGAGGTAGTTTCTTCTGGGGGGGGGGGGGGGGATCACGCTTTAAACCTAAACAAAAATATCAAACCTGTTTTTCTATTTATTGAATAAAATGTGAAGAATATTCAAAGAAAAGAAATATCAATATTTTTCATTTAGAATGTGTTTTGCAAAAAAAAAAAAAAAAAAAAAAATATATATATATATTAAGTAATACATGCACAGTAATACATACACAAATCAATCAAGACTTTGAGATCGTATTTTATCAAAAATATGAGTTTTGGCGAAGTGAACAATTCCGTTATTTAGGCCTAGCCCTTGTCCACGTGTATTGCATTAATGCTTGGATTTCATTTGTTTTTCTTTTATCGATTCCATAACATCGATTTTTGTAGATTTTCTTTAACTTGATGACTTGAATTTTGTATTTTTATCCATTTGATTGAAGATTTGCTGATTTATACTTTTATTTTGTAGGCTTGTTAGAAAGTTCGGTTTTTCGAGTTATAGCTTCTCACTTTCCTTTCATTGGACTTCCAAACTATTATATATATATATATATATATATATATATATATACAACCCACCTAAATTTAAATAATCAGACACCAACAAATTTGTATTAATATTTATTTTTTCGTATTTTTAGCTTTATAACATACATCTAAATGCAAAACTATCTCAAAAACTTTATTTTGAAAACTTAATATAATTTTACGTGGAGGTAAAGTATAACCTTTCAAGAGATTAAACCAAAAGAATTTGAAATGAGCGTATACACAGTTTATACAGAGACCAGAGTGCAGAACTTGCATAGCAAGACACACTTTCAAAAAATATCAATTAAATTATCATGAAAACAAAATATTCTACCAAACTTTTATTAAAGTTGCCTTTATACAGTAATAGATAAAGAGTAATTCAACACGCCTAAAAAATATGATATAATTTTAAGAAATAATTACAGGTCCATAAAGTTTTGAATATTCCGCTACAAATAATGATTTTTGTGAGCTGGGTGCAATTAAGGTAAAAAACAGTTTGTGTTCTCAGGAAAAATAATAGTTTTTGATAAGCGCCTTTTTACTTTTACTGGTTTAGTTGTTCTATCCTTTTACCATTAAGATGACTGATTCTCTGTAACGAGTTGATACTTTGAATGAACTATTTATGCTGATAAGAAGTATTTTAATTTTAAATATGTTTAGACAGTAACTTGTGCGAATTTAAAACGAAAATTTAATTGTATTGCACGCAATCAGCCTTGAGGTGTTATAATCAAACACCCCAGGACATATACAAATACGTTTATACACATATTCAAACACACATATTATTTTAAAAGTGCAAGAAAAGTACCTTAAACCACATATTTCCTCCAAGGTTTTAAATGAATGTTTGTTTCTTGAAAACAAATGTTTTTTAATTCTATAAATTGCGTAAGAGGAAATTAGATTTGCCCTACATATAGCACTCACAATGGTTAGTCTATTTTGCTAGTTCTATTGATATACAAAGGGGATTATGATTAAAGTTCATTATATAAAACTGGAAAAGAAACTTCTGACCGTAGAGAAAAATAAAATGTTATCTATTTTATAGATTGAATAAATGAAAATCGAATTTGACCAGCATATGGCATTCACAGTAGTTAGTCTATTTTGTTAATTCTATTCATACAAATGAGATCATAATTAAAGTTCATATTTAGAACTGGAAAAGAAACTTTTGACTGTTGTGAAAATAAAGCTTTTACCTATTCTATAGGTTGAGTAAATGAAAATCGAATTTTACCAACATATCGCATTCATAACGGTTAGTTTATTACTTTCCTTATATACATATTGTAAAGTATTGTGACGGGCTCGAAAATTCGAATTCGAGTTTTCGACGGGAGAACACGTTTCAAGCATCCCTGATCACGAATCAAACATTTTTGAGGTTAGGTCTGTGTGTGTGTGTGAAAGTATGTGTGTGTGTGTGTGTGTTAGTGAGTCTGTGGAGACGATATTTCACGAACGAATGGAGCGATTCGAATGAAATTTGGTACAAAAATCACAATCCGTGAATACTAGAAGCCTATTGTTTTTAAACGCAATCGAATGTTCTGAACCACCCTAAATTTGAGTGAAATTTTGAAAAAATCATCAAAAATTCGAAACCTTTAACAAAGTTACGCAAATAGACATTTTTTATATAATTTTTCCTTAGAAAACGATTGACATAAACTTTAGAACGCTAGCATGATGAGATATTGCCCATTCTTTAAATAAATTTATCAAAAAATCCCATAAATTAAAAATATATATTAACAGTTGAGAAACATGTTCACTTTTCGTATGTGATATCCTGCGATAAATTTGGTCATATCATTCTCGTGGATCTAGCTCGTTCCATTCATGAGAAAAGATATTTTGAGTAATACCTTTGTATTTGAACACCAATAGTCATTTATCGGGTATAAGAATATCTTATTTCTCCGTCCATAACGCTTGGCGAGATTTTGGCAACAAATTTGGCGGAATATCGCCAACTTGGCGACTTTTTAAATGCTGCCAAATTAACGAAAATCTCGTCAAATAGATAAACATGACACTAAATCAATGAAAATGACGACTAATTGAAGAAAATTCACTATCTTGGAAAGAATATAAGTATTTACTATAAGAATAACATTTTTTTTAACTGTAAAAGTAGTAAATTCATTGCATTATATAAGGAAAATCATGTGTTGCCCACATCAGATTTTTTTGTTAATTATATTCATACAAAGGGGGATAAATTAAATTTTACATTTTAAACACAAAATATACTTCTAACTATAAATAATCTGAATTTGGTAATATGGCAAAACACCATGGGAGTTTAATTTCTACAAAACGTTAATTAGTAAAGGGTTAATACAGCGGTGAAAAGGGTGCTTTATTAGCAAAGGTGCTTTATTTTGTGTTATTTACTAGCTAACAAATGTTTAAAGTGGCTTTCGCCATTTTCTGTAACCTGTTAAAAGCAGTGCAACGGTTGCTTATATCATGCCACGGGAAATGTTATAAATATGTAAGCTTATGGAATCTGTAAGCTGCTATAAATTGCTGATGTTATCTTGGTAATCAGTGTTTTCATTGTCACAAAACAGAAAATTGTACGAATTTAAGTCTAGCAATCGAGTTAGTCACCTTTCAGGAAAGTTTGACAAATAATCCTGATTTCCGAGTGTTTGTCATAGTCAAACGTTTGAAACCTGTTACCATGTGAGGAGGAGCATCATCATGCATTATTACCGTGCTGCCAGTGAGTTCACGTTGTTAGTATCATCGAGGTTCATATATCGCTGAGGTTCTTAATAACGATTCATAGCGTACAGCAGTTATGGGCACATTAGAACATTAATAAAAGCATGTGATATGATCTGCTGCTTGAAGGGCCCAAAAATAATATCAGCGTTAAATTTATATCTAACTTTGAGGAATGCACTATATAAGAAAATAGCACTATATAAAGAAATGGTGATTATGAATTCTGTGTAAAGCTCTTTTTTTACACCTGGTTGTAACTTTAGGCTAAATTCTCCTAACCTCTTTAACTGCACTAAAGAATGGAATTTTTTTTTTATGAAATGGGAACTTTAATTATGTTAATTTAACCCTGTATTTAAGAATTACATAAATTTTATCATTAAATTTAATATATAAGGAATACGCATTTGAAACAACATATATTTTGAATTCTAATTGGAATGATAGTACGTTTTTTAACAGAGCTGTGCATTAGATTTTTCCAACTTACGTATGCATGTGGGCAAGCAATGTATTAGAGTAGAATCGAAAATTCGAATTGGAATTTCTGGTAGATGTACATATTATCTGCTTCCAAGACAACAAACAAAATAATTTCAGAGTATTGTGCTGGCGCATGTCTCTGTGTCTATCTGTATGTGCAATGTGTCTACTTTAGTTCCGAAGCCATAAGTCCTATTTTATTGAAGTTTGTCAGGCAAATAACATATACTTTACCCTGGTCTTCATCGAAATTTTGGTACGAACCGTTCAAATAGAACTGGATTAAAAACATTATGTTCGGCAAAAATGTAAAAAAGTGAAATAAGAGGAGAAATGGGATTAACATTCTTAAGAAAAAGTTTATTTTTTTATGGGATTATAATGATAATGAAATTAAAACCACTCTCACTATGATCGAATAAACCGTTCTCAATACATTTCAACTTCATTTAAGACTTGACTTCTTTTTAAAATGCACTAAATGACCAAATGCAAATGGCAATTATTCATAACTGAAAAGTCGATGTAATTTCAATTCGGTTTCCTTTCTTATACTAATTTGTGCGATAAAACTTTACTTTAATGAGCATAGTTAAAGAATAGGAACCTCTGAAATAAATGTCATGTGCAGTTCACTTTTAATATATTTATAAAACGCCTGTTTTAAAGCCTAACTCTTACATATTCCATACCATCAAATATTCTCTGAATTGTTCTGAAACTCCGTACATTCCTTTCAGCGTATTCTTTTAACTCCAAGTCCAAACTATTCTCCCCCTGACAAGATTTCCGAAATGATAAAGTGTTAATAAAAAAAAAGAAATGACTTGCGGAAGCTATAAAGAAGTTTTTTACGCAAGGTGTTAGGACACTTTTAGGCAAGGGATGTTGCTCCTGAAATTCTTTGTTAGACGACACCTAGAAAAAGCCGAGACGCTCCTTTTTGTGTCTGGCAAGGTAAGAACGCGTATTTGTTGCATCGGGTGAAGGAGAGTAAGAGGATACAATCGGTTGCCATGGAAACTGGGTTAAACAAAGAGCACGGTACTGTGTTCCGAAATATTTCCTTTGTGTTTGAAAGAGTGCTTATTTGGGAAAGGAAGAGAGGAGGTGTTAGTTTATGAGCATGTCACAATTAGGAGGGAAAAAGAAGTGGGATTTTGAGTGACTTTTGGTGTTGGTAAACGTCAAGGAAATACTATTTAAAAAAAATTTAAGACCCATCATAAAGTTTATTTAGACTTTGGCATAAAAGTTTGGCATTATAGTCGATTTAGACTTTGGCATAAATATTCATTTATTTTGATTTTCTGAAGAATTGTGATTTTTTACATAATATATTTAAGGCGTCTTTGCACATTTAAAAGTTTTAATTACATATTTTTTTTATCTTAGAATTATTTTGTAACGTCATCATTTTTAGAAAGTTTGATACCAATTACCCTAAATCATGGTTTTTCTGATGTTTCGCGTATGACATCTGACGAACACAGTAATAAAATACTCTGAAATTTTCCGAGTATTATTATATTTTACAGTGAAGCTACGAAGGAACTACCATGTTCGCTTTAGCTTGTAAGCTGACATTTTTGTCAATCGTACTGTTAAAAATATGAGTGAAAAGTAGTTCATATTTGAAATAAATTAATTAAAGCATTAAAAATGGAAATATTGAAAAGTTAATTGTTCTAAAAATAAGTAATGATATCTTGATTTGATTATTTTAATTTGACTGTGCAAAAATAAGTTTTACTGCATGAAATGGACTTCAAAATAATATAACATCGCTTTAATTAACAAATTTTCAAATATATAATTATTAACATTGCACAAATTTGAATATTTTTACTACATTTAAACATACAGCTTTCCTACTGTACCGTTGAAAATTTATAAATACATTTTGAACAAGCTGATTTATAAAAAAAAATTCCAAACTTTGCTCACATTTTGAATATATATCTTACATGCTAAAAGTGTGCCACAAAAAAAAAATGCGATATGTATAATTGCCTTTTAAATTAATTACCTTGTGAAGTATAGAACCTCACAATACACATTCACCCTAAAATATGAATGCATGCACAGACGGGAATTTCAGAAGTGTGACCTCTAAATTCTTAACACAATTTTTTCTACGAAAAAAATAAATAATATAAAATAAAATAAAAATTTTTTTTTATACACTAAGAGAGAGGAGGACATCTGATGTGGCTAGCATATGGCATTTTCAATGTAATGTCTATATTTTGTTAATTTTTATTCATATACTAGTTGTATGCCCATTCTTCGTACGGAATATATTATAATGCAAAGAAAATTCATTCATAATTCGCAGTGAACCTTTAATATTTGGAGTAATTCTTTTTGAAATTTTATAACGATTCTCACAAAAAGGAAAGAAGAACGGAGTTAATAAACACACAAATTTAAGCACAACTTATAAACTTACCGTTCTAAAGCAACAATGCATAGAAGATTCCGAATTATAGACTTAGAGAGAATGATATAAGACTTCTATGCATGAAACGCTTGAAAATGCCATAATGCTTTGAGAATTATATCTAGGTGTCGCTGGTGTTAGTAAATTAGTCGCTATTGTTAGTTGACACAACAGAAAGGCGTAGTATTTAGTATATGCATATTTTATTATTTTTAAATTAAGGGTTCCCTAATTATGAGCATAATTATCAGTAATTTTTCACTGTAGGATAGAGTATAGAATATAGGGAGACAAAAATAAATTGAAAGGTAAAATAATTTTGAATACGCAAGAATATTCTTTATTGTTTCAGTTCTAATTTGCATTGAGCTAACAATTTATTTTTACAAAATGGACAGTTTAAATAAATAATTTAGGTTTTTCGCCATAGAAATACATGCAATGCAGAACTACTTATCTCATCTCAGCCACACCTGAATTATTGTTTCAAACGATATTGGTGTTTTCTTAATCTGAAGTTTTAACTCCTTACTTTTACCTTCATGCTCGAAACAGAATATCACGTTTCTATTAATTCAAGTAAATGGAGTATTTGCAACTGTATTAAAATATGAATTCTAAAACGCTTATTAAACAAAATATATCATCATTACAATAATATCTAAAACCACGAAAAACTCACTATTTTATGCATAAAGAATGCTAAGCAAGTTGTTCTCAGAAAAATTATTTTAATACATAGAATAAATTAAACTAAACTGTTGCTAGCAACAAATAACCTAATGTTGCCACTCAGTAAAAAAATAATTAATATTTTTCTATTACTAAAAAATTACATGCAAATATTTAGTAAAGTTATATATGACAGACGATAAAAACTCAAATGAAAGAAACAAAATTTTCATTCTTTTAATATTGTCTGCAGATTAAAAGGTTTATTATCTTATTCGGTTAATATATAATGTTTCCATAATTTTAGAAATAAAGGTAGTAAATACACTTAGCTATCGGATGAGGTCATCGGAATTTGAATTGCATTTAATATCGAGTACTTTGGATGCTCAAATAACGATTGGGTCCCGTTTATTTAAAGGCTCGTATAGAGACTGGGTCCCGCTTGTTTGAAGGCTCATATAGCGATTGGGTCCCGTTTGTTTGAAAGCTCTTATAACGATTGGGTCACACTCAAAGTGAGGAAATAGTAAGAAAGAGATGAAAACAGACAGACAGAATCACATATAGACGACGTACGTCTAAATTTTACCAAGGCTGCCCATCAAAATTTCATGAAATTCAGTACAGCAGTTCTCCCGTGATGATGAGACAAACAAGCATATGGATTTTTAATTTTAATTATATAGATTTATGTTTTCTAGTATTTATTTCGTTGCTATATTTTACACTCATGAGGAATGTACATTTGAAATCATGGAGGTAAAAAGATGAAGTTTAAACTTCATGTTGGTAAAACGCCAAGATCGTTTGATACAGTAATTCAGGTGGCGCTGGGGTAAAATAAGTTCCACCGCATTATATGCATGTCTATGGTAATTGCATTATATTGAATTAAATAATATTTATTTTAACTGTTAATTTTGCAGAAATAAATTATCAGTGTAAAACAGATTAGAACTCAAGCATTAAAGAATTGAAGCATTAAACGCTTGAAAATTTCATGAATTTTAATGTGAAACATATCATTATTTTTTAAACACTTAGCAGAAATGCGGAATACAATCCTCTGTCAACTAGTTTTTCTTCATTGCTCCATGCAGGTAGTGTGTGGGGACAGTGTTGATTTTTGATAATTCGTAGAGAGTTCCGGTGTTATTTTAATTAGAGGACAAACAGGTTCTTTGGTGATCGAAAGTATTATCGCAGACTTTGCAAGTATTTTCATCTATAAACGTGCTGTTGATTTTATGCAAGTTTAGCATCACCCATCTGAATGCGCCCCGATCCTGTTTAGGTATAAAAATAACCTGTATAAAAATAACATATTTAAGGCATATCAAAGGAGCTATGTTTAGGGAGTATCAAAAGAATTTATTGAAGGCGTATTTCTCTCGCGCAGAGAGTAATAGGCGTATATAATGCTCACCAAAGGAGATTATTTAAGACGCATCAAAATGCTTATTAAGACGTATCAAAATGACTTATTTAGGACGTAATAAAAGAGCTTATTTAGGGCGTAACAAAGGAGCTTATTCAGGGCGTAACACACGAGCTTATTTAGGGCGTAACAAACGAGCTTATTTAGGGCGTATTACGCCCACGCAGAGGGCAAAAGGCATATTTAGGGCATTATATGCATTTTTATTAGGGGGTAGCGTTTGATGTGCGCAGCGCCGGACCCAAGGCGTATTACACACCGGCGCAATGGGCAACAGCATGTTTAGGTGTCTGTTTAGGGCGTATTTCAGAAGCTTAGCGAAATACACTCTAAATATGTGTAAATGATTTGATTCATTAAGTTGAAAAATTTTGTTAAATCAATTAATCTCTGCTTTAAATACTGGATAACGCAGGGTATATTTTCAAGTCTTAAATAAAAATCTGCAGTAGGTAAGAAGTATTTATAATTATTCAATCATTGTAGATAAAGAGTACCAAAAATAACACAAAAATATTGTAAAATAATTAACATTTAAAGTAAAAAGTTTCATTTCTAAAATAATGTGGTTTTATTACACTTTTATTTTTTTTTTCACTTTATAAATTTATTCACCAATAATAAACAATAGTTAATAAATATAAGTATTATTTATTAGCAACTTCAAATAGCTACTCGGGTCTCGAGGTATTTGAATGCTTGAGATCTGATTTATATTTGAACTCGAGAAAAAGTGTTATCCGCCCATCTCTAGTTTTAATTATCGTTCTAAAGCACCTGTTTTAAAGATCAAAATTTAAACCTATCTAATATTCTCTTTAATGAAATTCTCATATTTCCTACGACATACGGTATTATCTCCTTGTCCAAACAAATCTGGCGTCGACAAGGACACCGAAGTGATAAAGCGCTAATAAGAAAGCAAATGACGTGCGGAAGCTATAAAGAAGTTTTCAGATAGAGGAGGAGGGATGTCGGGGGTGGGTTGGGGGTTAAGCAAGGGCTGTTGCATCTATTTCGTTTAGACAACATATAGAAATTGCGTAGATGCTTTATTTTGTCGCCAGAAATTCCAATTTGGGTTGACAAGGTTGGAATACGGGGGATTTGATTGGGGAAGAAAAATGCATGGAAAGATGACAATATATTGCCTTATTTTCAACGTTTCCAGACCATTAAATTTAAAAATCAATCATTAATAAAAATATTTACAATAGTTTTATCAGAAATATGTACAATAGTTTTAACAGATATATTTACAATAGTTTAATCGCCAGCAAACGATTTCGGTATTTCAAGTGCAATTCTTTCTCTATAGTTAAAAATGAAATCAAAAACTGTACAACTCTGAATTATAAATTATAAAAATACCGTCTGCTATAATTGTAAATTAAAATATCTTAACTGTAGGTTGTGCACAAGTAGAGTTATCCGTAATTTATAAATTTTTCGAACAAAATTTCAAGATGTTAGATTTTTTCATTACTTATATTCTGTATTCTGTAGGGTAAGTTAAGTTTTGGACACATCAGATTACCATTTTAAATCACATGTTTCAAAGCCCAACTTTTATATATATTTGACCCCATTTAAAATTATGTTCTCTATAATGACTTTATTCTGCAACTCTTTATGTTCCTTACGATATTTCATTATCCGATATTTTATTATCCGATATTTCATTATGATCCTTCATTATCTTCTTCAAACTAATTTGACCCCAATAAGTAAACCGTAAAGCATTTTGAAACTTTTGCTTATTTTTTTCAGCTGCTGTGCTAATAATTTCGACAAACTGAGAAGAAAGGCCACAATTACAGGCGTTCATGAAAATTCCAGCTTCATTTCTGAAATATTCAGCTAATTATCGTCTGCCGATACGTTATTTTTGTATTTTTATATATATACTAGCAGTATACAAGTTCTTCGTACGGAAAATATATTATTATGAAACTTAACATTCACAATTATGTGTAAATTCCTATAGTATTCTAAATGACTTTGTAATTCAAAATATTCTATTAAAATATTTTATTTAATTCTTCTAAAAATGTATAGGAATCTCTGGGCTCGATATATAAAATTATCTTCACAGGCAGATCTGAAGAATAAAGCATCCTGGTCCAAATTGCAAACTAATTTGACCCCAATAAGTAAACCGTAAAACATTTTGAAACTTTTGCTTATTTTTTTCAGCTACTGTGCTAATAATTTCGACAAACTGAGAAGAAAGGCCACAATTACAGGCGTTCATGAAAATTCCAGCTTCATTTCTGAAATATTCAGCTAATTATCGTCTGCCGACGCGTTATTTTTGTATTTTTATATATATACTAGCAGTATACAAGTTCTTCGTACGGAAAATATATTATTATGAAACTTAACATTCACAATTATGTGTAAATTCCTATAGTATTCTAAATGACTTTGTAATTCAAAATATTCTATTAAAATATTTAATTTAATTCTTCCAAAAATGTATAAGAATCTCTGGACTCGATATATAAAATTATCTTCACAGGCAGATCTGAAGAATAAAGCATCCTGGTCCATATTGCAAACTAATTTGACCCCAATAAGTAAACCGTAAAACATTTTGAAACTTTTGCTTATTTTTTTCAGCTACTGTGCTAATAATTTCGACAAACTGAGAAGAAAGGCCACAATTACAGGCGTTCATGAAAATTCCAGCTTCATTTCTGAAATATTCAGCTAATTATCGTCTGCCGATGCGTTATTTTTGTATTTTTATATATATATTAGCAGTATACAAGTTCTTCGTACGGAAAATATATTATTATGAAACTTAACATTCACAATTATGTGTAAATTCCTATAGTATTCTAAATGACTTTGTAATTCAAAATATTTTATTAAAATATTTAATTTAATTCTTCTAAAAAATGTATAAGAATCTCTGGGCTTGATATATAAAATTATCTTCACAGGCAGATCTGAAGAATAAAGCATCCTGGTCCAAATTGCAAACAAATTTAGAAAAAAATATTTTTTAATTCTCACAAAACGACAGAGATTATCTAGAAAATCGTACTTAATTATACAAAATATTGAATTTTCATTGATTTGTTGTCATTTTGATAAAGCTAGCGTCATTTTATCAATCTGGCGACATTTTCGCCAATTTGGCAACGTTTTAAAAAATCGGTAAACTTATCACGAAGTGGGACAGTCTCACTTGGCGACAAATTGACGGAACATCCTCACAATACTATCCCTTAACAAAGCAAAATTAATTTCATTTATTTAGCGCAATTTTATCAATTTCAAGATATTTTTATGGGAGTGGTTAGCGGACCCAGTGGTTAGCGGACGGTAATTGCACTCGAACAGCCCGGATTCGATTCCCGCCACAGCCAAAACTTCTGCCGTATTCACGCGGAGTACGATTACGTTAAACACGTGGGTCCGTAAGTCCTTCCGAGAGGTTGGTGGTAGGGGAAGGAGGGTACGGTCCCTGTGGATGCCTCCCCCACTGGGTTCCGGTCTGAATTGGGTGAATAAAAAGAAAGTTATGGAGATTGTCGTGGAGGGCGCGGTAGCTCAGTGGTTAGCGCGCGGGAATTGCACTCGATACGCCCGGGTTCGATTCCGCCACTGCCAAAACTGCCGCCGTGTTCACGCGGAGTATGATAATGTTAAACATGTGGGTCCGTAAGTCCTTCCGAGAGGATTGTGGTAGGGGGAGGAGGGTACGGTCCCTGTGGATGCCTCCCCACTGGACTCTGGACTAAATTGAGTGGCACTTCCCGGCTGTTCAAATAGATACCTTATACCTATCTGGTAGGTCGGACACTCTGGGTTGAAGGAGAAGATATTTTTATGGATTTACAAACATTTGTATCAATTTGGCGACATTTTAAAAAATTCGCTAAATGTGTTACTAAGTAGGATATTCGGACTGACAAACAAATGCTACCGAAACATCATTTCAGTAATCTCTTCTAACAAAACAAAATCCATTTCATTGATTTAGCGTTGTTTTTATCAATTTGGCGACATTTCCGTCAATTCAGTAAAGTTAAAGAAAAGTTGCCAAGTTAGCAATATCCCGCCAAATTCGTAGATTCCCCAACAATTCGTAGATTTGAATTTGCAAATCTGAAGAATAAAATATCCTGATCCCGTTTGTATATACTAAATGAAAACACTAAAATTGTATTTGAAGATATACCCGTTCTACTCTTATTCTATTTCAACAATCGTCTAAATGAGTTTATTGGCTGAACACAATATTTGAGTTTATTGGCTAAACACAATGTATGAGTTTATTGGCTAAACACAATATATAAGTTTGAGAACTCTTTGCTAAAATAAAGGAAAGTGATGTACGCAGTCTGTAATTAATATAAATCAAAGAAAAATCAAATCGTTCATTTATAAGATATATTTTTATATTCATTTATTTATTATTCAAATCGAAAAAATAATAATAACAATTAAAAAACACATTTGATTTAATTGCGTTGCTGAAAAATATGGTATAAGAAATAATTTTCCTCATATAATGCTGATAATTAAATAACCATTTGGATTTCTTAATATTTTTCATTGTAGAGTAAGAGCCTGTGAAAAATAAACCATGGCGATAGAGTTTCCATTAAAATTCATGTTTCAAACCTGCGATTCTCAAAAGTGACTAATAAACGCAATAAACTCCAACCAAACGTTTTAATTCACTTTCACGTTTTGAACCAGCGATTTCCAATCTTTTACGTTTTGAAGAATCAGGGAGTTCCTTATGAGAGAGAACTCCTTATGAAAGTTTCGTTTTTTATTAATATTTCGACAACCCCTGGTCCCAGAAACTTGAAACACGGACCAAATTTTAATTGGGCTATTTCAAGGCTACCCACAAAATTTCATTAAGGGTGAGCGTCAGTGAATCTTCTGCCCTATCCGCGCTGTTAACTTCCGCAGAACGCCTTTTTCGCCGAAATTTTGCTCAAGCAGTTGCGAAATATTTTCTGAAAGATAAAATGCAATGCTTAGATTATATTAAAACTAAATTTAATACTCAATAAAATATAGAATATATTTTTTATTTT
Organism: Amaurobius ferox; assembly: GCA_951213105.1. NCBI lineage: Eukaryota > Metazoa > Arthropoda > Arachnida > Araneae > Amaurobiidae > Amaurobius > Amaurobius ferox. The sequence continues at coordinate 84,440,393 of OX578152.1, read as the reverse complement.
AATCCAAAATATTTTTGGTGCTGCCATCTGTTGTAATTTAATTCATACCGACTATTTTTATTTTTTTAATGAACATTTTCAAATATCTATTCCTTCTAACACAGTATTAAATACAACAACAGATCATATATAATAATGCCACAATCACGGAAAGGTAATTTCTCATTCTATAAATTTGATAAGGGGATCTGAATGTACATGACTGAGAACTGCAGCTTTGTCTTCAAGCTCCTTTGTCTTAAAGTCCAAGTTCAATTACCTTTCCGTGATTGTGGCATTATTATGTATGATCTGCTGTATTTAATAGCGCATTAGAAGGAATAGACATTAATAATGTTCATTTAAAAATAAAAATAGTCGGCATGAATTAAATTACGACAACAGATGGCAGCACCAAAAATATTTTGGAGTAAAATAAAAATATATTCTGTATTTCATTGAGTATTAAAGTTAGTTTTAATATAATCTAAGCATTGCATTTTATCTTTCAGAAAATATTTCGCAACTATTTAAGCAGAATTTCGGCGAAAAACGTGTTCTGCGAAAGTTAACAAAGAGCGGATAGGGCAGAAGATTTACTGACGCTCATCCTTAAATTTGGTTTAACCGTTCTTTCGTGATGATGAGACAAACAGACAAATTTTCAATTTTATTTATATAAATTATCATAACTATCAGGCAACTTACTCCCCATTACTAACAGCTGATTCCCTTGAAACTTTCAGTAATATGCTAGCAAATGCAATATAGTGTGCGCCTAAATGACAAAATGCAAATAAGAAAGGAAATGACTTGAAGAAGCTATAAAGAAGTTGGAGAAAGGGAATGTCGATTATTGTTAGACAGGGGGCTGTTGCTCCTAAATCTTCTCTTTAAACAACACATAGAAAGTGCCGTGCTATTTGTCGCCAGAAACATCAAATTGATGCTGACAAGGTAAGAACACGGATTTGATTTGGGAGTACAAACGACATCTTTGGGAAGTGTGGAGGAGAGTGAGAGGATGCAAATAATTGTCATGGAAACAGGGATAAATTGAGATATCATATTATTATATTCCTGTTGGATTTGAAGAGGTGTTTATTTGGAAAAGAAATATAACAGAAATTCGTTTAAGAATATAAAATGTTTTTGGAGGTAAAATAATGGCATGTTGAGAGGTTTCTGGTGCTGACAGATGCCAGACACCTTTATACTCCCGCTCAAAGGCTGAAAATATTTATTTCAAAATACCTGGTCTATTAGTTTTGGCATGCACAAATACAGAATGATTGGAAAGTTGCCAAAAATGACATTTCAAATTCATATATTGCACCGAGATATTGAAATTAGTAACATTTTTTACAAATAGGCGGCGCTAATATACCCTATAAGTATATCGTCCGCTATTTTAACCAGTTGATAACTTCAGACCTACATTTTATCAATCGGATGATCATGGCATTTCTCAGAGGGGGGAAAAAATAATTAGAGCATTATTTTACTAGGTATAAAACCAGGCTCAAATCAAGCGCCTTTTCCCACATTTCCTTGCGCCACCGTTATACATTCATTTCTAAGATGAAATTGCGCCTATTGTGTGGCAGAATAAAGTTTATTTATTTATTTATTTATTTAATGTCATCGAAGAATTTTAGAAGAATTCACTGAGCCACGCTGTCTCTATTTCAGACATTTTATTTGAGCTAAAGAGGATTGCCAATAACCATAGTGTGTCAAATAAATGCTTTTTGCAACAGTTTTAGGGTCAATTTCTAATCATTACACGATGCTTTACAACTTTGCCAGTCTTTTTCATCTAGCTCGCTTTGTTGCTGAGCTCGATATCCGAACTTTTCGAATCTTCGCTAGGGGCGCTGCAGTCCCTTTATTCGATTAGGCACGGTCACATTACTATACATAGATCTAACCTGTAGAGTCATGGACCTTTCCATTTCGATTTATTGGGGGGGGGGAGGATAAGACTTCCCTAGGGACACTGTATATTTGATCCTCATCCAATATTATCTTCTCCTTAAAGGCATTCTTAAACTTCTAATTTTCTTTGCAGCATATCTCCATATATTCTCGTCTAAACACACATGGACTCTATAAGTTCGTTTAAGTGATGAACACCAATGAGGAGGGAAATGAAGTGTAATATGAAGTGTAACTATGAAGTGTATATGAAGTGTAACTATGAAGTGTATATGAAGTGTAACTATGAAGTGTAACTTTGAAGTGTAACTATGAAGTGTATATGAAGTGTAACTATGAAGTGTATATGAAGTTTAACTATGAAGTGTAACTATGAAGTGTATATGAGGTGTAACTATGAAGTGTATATGAAGTGTAACTATGAAGTGTATATGAAGTGTAACTATGAAGTGTATATGAAGTGTAACTATGAAGTGTATATGAGCTGATGAAGTGTATATGAAGTGTAACTATGAAGTGTATATGAAGTGTAACTATAAAGTGTGTATGAAGTGTAACTATAAATAAATCTTCAAAACTTTGGGTGTCAGGTATCGTTTCGGCAGCTTTAGACTAAAGACTTCCCTTTTCCGATACCGATGCATCAAAAGTTATCGGTGTTTTCTGATGTGGGTTTTCGCCGTGGAGAAGCAGTGCGTGTAATACAGGTAAACACACGAAGGGAGTTGTTGCGTGTAAAGCGACCTTTATAGCCGCTGATTCCCCCATATAAACGTCCTCTATTTTTTTTTTTTTTTTTTTTTTTTTTTTTTTTTTGGGGGGGGGGGGGGGGTAATAGAGGTTATTGAAAGTTTGGTGTCAGGTCGTTATAAAAAAAAAAAAAAAAAAAAAAACATTGCATATGATTCTGGTATTGGGGAAAATCTAATTTTGGTTAGGAAAAAAACTATTATTTCTTTTCAGAGAACATTTTATAAAGAGTCTTGTTGCCCCAACCGGGAATCGAACCCTGGATCTCCGAAGTGGACAGCCGATGCTTTACTGTTGAGAGACTGGGATGAAATTGCAAGCTTTTATCATCGAAGTGGACTTTGCAATCTTCACCCACTAATGTCAGATTGGAGAACAAATGACAATATAACTGACCACCTCCTGATATTTTTACCTCAGGTTAGCCTCCTGTTACTACTATTTTTACCCAGGTAAGTATCCTGCGTGGTAGTTATCCTCTCGCTTTGAATCGGTGCTTCATATCCCAGAGTTCACTGAATCCGTGCTAGTCGTACTAGGGTCACTTTCTTGTAAAGATTCTTGCTGCCCCAACCGGGAATCGAACCCGGGATCTCAGAACTGATCAGCGCACGCTCTACCGTTGAGCTACTGGGACGAAATTGCAAGCTCTTATCGTCGAAGTGGACTTTGCAATTTTTACTTAAAATTTTTTTCAGCTACCTTACTCCCTCTGGGATTTCTCCGTTCTCTTATCTTGGTATTCCAACTGTATATTTTGTTATTAAAATTTTATAAAAAGTAACTAACGGTTCTAACAGGTTTTTAATATAAGTTGAGGAAGTGCCTGGTTTTTCAAGTTATTTTAGCTATTTCATTCAACTGCTTATAGATGATAAAAATTTAAGCAAAACTAGTGGAGCTTTAAAAGAAAAAATAACAAAACGAAAGAAAAACCCAGTAATTTCTGAAAATGTCAAAACTTTCAAATTTTTTCACATATGAAATTGCCGGGGCGCGGTAGCCCATTGGTTAGCGCGCTGGAGTTGCACTCGGTAGGCCCGGGTTCGATTCCAGCCACTGCCAAAACTGCCGCCGTGTTCATGCGGAGTACGATCACGTTAAACATGTGGGTCCGAAAGTCCTTCCGAGAGGTTGGTGGTAGGGGAAGGAGGGTACGGTCCCTGTGGATGCCTCCCCCACTGGATTCCGGTCTAAATTGGGTGGCACTTCCCGACCGTCCAAACAGTTACCTTACACCTTTCTGGTAGGTCGGACGGTCTGGGTTTCAACAACAACAACATATGAAATTGCCTCCTATCTAGAAAAAAAAATAATAAAAGCCTTATTTTTTTTAACCCAAAACGGAGTATTTTGGAGACCCCATCATAAGTAAACCCTTAAAACCTTCCACATAAGTAAAACCCTTTGGTTAAATGCTTTTATTCTAGTGGACAAAACTAGCAAAAGTAGTAAAAGTAGTGCTAGTTCTGCTCCGTAATCCATTCCTTTTTATTTGAAGAGGTCCTTGTGTTGGAGAGAAAGCTAAGAGGAATTAGCTTAAGCATATATATGACGAGGTTGTGGCTATAAAATAATCTGTTGAAAGGATTTTGGTGTTCACTAATAACAAACACCTCTTCAAGCCTTCTTCCACATATTCCTTCGGCTAAGAGGCAAAATGCCCAGTGAGCGAAGACTTTCGCAAACATTCACTTTGGAATCCAAATTACTTTATATTGCCACTATTTTACCACCTGGTTTCATATATGTTTCTATAGGTCTTATAACTATTAACAGTATTTCTCGGTAGAGGTGCTTGAGCCGCATTTGTCAGGAGATAAGAGGGCAAGCGCTGTAAGCGGGTGGATAAGAATATTTTATATAACTTTGTGCACGCCATTATATGATGGTTTATATAAATGGCCTTCTATATTGAATGTAGACCTTCAAAAAGCAGAAATGTATTCTGAATTAACCTCCATCTCAAGCCCAGAGATATTCCATTTTATTGGCATAATTGCCTAGTCTTTAATCTGTATCAAAATATTCATCATTGTTTTATGCTGTTTCTCTATTGAGTGCTTGCTATTAGTTATTGTTTCATTTATATATATATATATATATATATATATATATATATATATATATATATATATATATATATATATATATATATATATATATATATATATATATATATATATATATATATATATATATATATATATATATATATATATAATGTCATATAACAGAATCTACCATAGTACAAATAGTACAAAAACAGATATCTAGACCAATAAGCGCAATGCAGCTTGAAATAGCCCAATTACGCTACCCGTATTTGGTCTTGATACCCAAACTTCACAAAAAACCAGTGAAGTTTCGTCCAGTTACAGTGGCATTTAAAACTTATACCACAAGGGCTAATACGCTACTGAAGTCATATCTACAACCTGTAATGAATCATATTTCAAAAAATGGTTCCGTCATGATAAAAAACAGCGATCAAGTTTTGGGAATTTTGAACAAACTACCTGCTAACCAATTATATAGAAGCTATGATTTCCAAGATCTATTCAGTAATATAAATTTGGAGGATCTATATAGTATATTGACGCAAATACATGAGACATTTGAATTACAACAAAGTGTCACAATTCAAAAGTTTAAACACGTTTTGGACATCGTATTGTATGAAAATATATTGTATAATGGTACTGAATATTACAAACAAATTAAAGGCGTGCCAATGGGTGGAGGGTGCTCGACATTATTAGCAAATCTATATTTGCACCATTATGAACAAGGAAATCACTTTATAAACGAAATGGTTTACTTTCGATTTATTGATGACATCCTCATAGCATACGAAAACACAGGAGACGGGTATGAATTTGATTTTTCCTTTTATCCAGGTTGCTTGAATCTTATTGAGAATATCTCGGATAAAACAAAGGCAATCAACTATCTGGATATAAGTATACATTTAACACCTAGCAAGACAACGTATTATACTATTTATGATAAAAGAAGACAGTACAGTTTTAGAATACATTATATAATTAACTGGTATTCTAATTTAAGTATCAGGATATTTCGCAATATAGTCATTAATCACTTTAAACGTAGTGAAAGAATGCATTCTTATGGAAAGGATAGGATCAAAAATGATTCTATATTTATTAAGGAAGCAATAACAGAAAATTATCCTTTAATATTTATTTGTCAGTGTTACAATGTGGTACATTGTAAAGTTTTCGATGCGTTCAGTAAGGATTTTGGCAACACCTTTATTTCAGGAAATAAAATGGCATCGATACAGCGAGGAACTATTTAAGCGTGTAAAATTGACGTGAGTGATTTGGATGGAAGTAGGGTATTTGTATTTGCAGTTTGTATATTTTAAGTAGGTTTAGTCTTGTGTCGTTTCAATTATATTGCTCTTATGTTGGGGGATTTTTTCCTTTTACGATTGATATATACTTCGTATGGGCGTCTTCTGTTTCGACGTTGTACTGAATTTAACCGCAGGTAATGCATGGCTCCGTGAGTGTTGCCATTGGTGGAAAAGTCGACTTGTAAACGGGAACTAGGGGTCACAATCCCCCTAGGCCTTTTATGTATTACCTGTTGGCTGACTTCATGTCCAATCTTTCAATTTTTACTATTATATATATATATATATATATATATATATATATGTATACTAATAATCTCCTCATCACCATACCATTATTGTGATAAGTTAACTAATATTTTTATCCTTAGTCTTGGTCTATAGTTACTTATTTGTAACAGATATGCTAGAGATGGCTTTTTTTTTTACTTACTGTAGTTTGCATAGTTTTTGATTAAAAAATTTTAATTTTTATTATATATATATATATATATATATATATATATATTTACACAAAAGTTATAAAATTTAAAACCCTATACCATACCAAATGTTAACGAATCATAAGGCGCATTGCTGCCATTACCCTTCGTAAACGACATAGAAATTTCCAAAAGGATTAAAGAAAAATGAACAAATAGAGTACCACAAAGTGTCATAGGAAGTGTCATATATATATATATATATATATATATATATATATATATGTATATATATATCATCTATTTGAATCTTACTCTTCTGATGGATCAGAATGCCATAATGCGGCTTGCTCTGATTTTTCTTTTCTGTACTGCTTATCAATAGATTTAAATCAGCGCTATACAATTTAACACTTTTTTAGATTGTTAATATTTAATCTGCTACAGGTTTTACACCATATTTCTATTATTTCTTTGGATTATCATTAAAATTTTATTATATATATATATTCCGGAGGTTTATTCCGGAGGGGTGAGGGTCTCGCTTAGCAAGAATCACCAACCATAGACTAGACTAAAGATATAATAAGTGGATATCTTCTTATATTGGATATCTACGGCCTAGACATCCTTCTCCCTTCCAAACGATTTGAAATGCTTCTGTCTCCGACAGAGAACCAACCAACCAACCGTCAGATCCAAATTGGCTCGAGACATGCAGGGAAGAAAACTGTCAGTCACAGCAAAACTTTACGTTTAAAAGTGAAGTTCAGTGGAATGTTAAGACACCGAATTCACTAGATGCTGTGTATTGAGATGTGTGAACATAGGAAATAGTCCTTAAAATAAACTTCTTTTGTTTTACAGAACATTAGATTGTTACACTAATATAATAGGTAATAAAGTAGAATCTGCATGTAATAAAGTCGCTACAGACTTCAAAAGCTTTTAGCTGCGTGCAGTATTTGCAATAACCGATATGATGTAAACACACACACACATATATATATATGTGTGTGTGTGTTTGTGTATATTTATATATATATATATATATATATATATATATATATATATATATATATATATATATATATATATATATATATATATATATATATATATATATATATATATATATATATATATATAAATACCGATACGTGATAGATGGAAGAAAGATCTGGTGATCTCACAGGCCAAGGAAACATGTCGACACTCTGTAGAGCACGTTGGGGACAGCAGCGGTATGAGGACGAGCGTTATCCTGTTAGAAAACACCCTCTTGAATACTGTTCATGAATGGCATCACAACTGGTTCAATCACAAGTCTGATGTACAAATTTGCTGTCAAGGTGCTTGGGATAAAGACGAGAGTGGTCCTGCTGTCATAGGAAATGGCTCCCCAGACCATAACTCCCGGTGTAGGTCCAGTGTGTCTACGCCACAGACAGCTTGGTTCCAAGCGCTCATCTGGTCTCCTCCTTACCAACATACAACCATCATTTGCACCAAGACAGATACGGCTCTCATCTGAGAATACAACAGATCTCCACTCCGCCTTTCAATGATCTCTAACTTGACACCACGGACTTTGCAGATGGCAGTGATTCGGAGTTAGTATTATGAACGCTACAGGCCGTCTGGCTCTTAGCTGTCCCTCAAGTAATCGATTTCTTACAGTTCGCTGTGTCACTCTGGGACCAACAAAAGCTCAGCATAAGTTTTGCTGCGGATGCCGTACAATCCGTCACAGCCATGCGGCGAATACGGTGGTCTTCCCTCTCAGTAGTGGCTGGTGTGTGGCCGGACCCTTGTCTTCTTGAGACAGTGCCTTCCCGTGACCACTGCTGCCAACAATCATGCACAGTGGATACATGCCTACCAAGTCTTTCTGCAATATCGCGGAAAGAAAATCCACCTTCTCGTAGCCCTATTATACGGCCTCGTTCAAACTCCCTAAGCTGTTGATATTGTCTTCTTCGTCTCCTTAAAGGCATTCTTGACTCAAACCTAGCTCACAACGTCCAATACAGACGATAAAAAAGCTCACGAAGTTTACATCGCGTAACTAAAGTAAACGTGATTTGCACGATTATAGTGGCGCCACTAGCGCCACTCTTATTCGCCTAGCGCGAAATTTGAATATGCGTCATCTTTCATATGTGCAAAAACTCGCCTTCCAAATTTCGTCTATCTAGAATAACTAGTTCTTGGTGTTGGGATTTTATTTTCCACCAGTATATATATATATATATATATATATATATATATATATATATATATATATATATATATATATATATAAACAAAAGAGAATGAAGAAAGAACGACAATGTATTAAAATTTCGCCGGGGGGATTGTGACCCCCCCTTCCCGGTTAAGTCAGCTTGATGCCATGACGACACTCCCGGAAGTGGATACACTGTCGGTAGTGTATCCGCTTCCGGGAGTGTCGTCATGACATCAAGCTGGCTTAACCGGGAAGGGGGGGTCACAATACCCCCGGCGAAATGTTGATATATTGTCGTTCTTTCTGCATTCTCTTTTGTTTTATGTAAATGTACTTGGTTGAATAGCATTGCGCCTAAAGGTATATTTTCAGTTGGTTGATTTCGATGTGGTTGATAGATTTATTTATTTGCATATATATGTAATTGATATAAGAGAAAACTATGCATAAACTACTGTACAAAAAGCCCATCTCTAGCACATCCGTTACAGATAAGTGTTAGCCTAAGTATCTATAGACCAAGACTAATAGGATAAACATAGAAGGTAACTTATCGCTATAAAGGTAAAAAGGGGGAATGAAAGGAATAATTAATGGAATGGTAAAATACAATCGAAAAGGACATGAGTATAAATGTATACAAAAACCATTAATAAATATATAATTCGATATAAAAATATATATGAAAGAACAAACATGGCAAAAAGAGAAAAAGCAATAACAATTAGATCAAGATAAAAGATCAAGATAAGCAGAACAATAAGTTGAAACTAATAAATGGTGACAAGACTATGCCATTAGACTGTATGCTTACAATATAAGAAATGGTGATTAATTCGGAACTGCATACTCATCAGGACAGCCATGCAATCCGAATTAAAACCGAAAAAATAGCCAGTTTCTGGCAATGGCGATAGTATATCACTATAAACCCCATTGGAACTGTCTACTGGCTTATGGAAGGAAAAATAATAAAATCCAAAAGAATTAAAAAAACAGAAATAGGAACTTACATGTGCAGTGGTCACATGTACAAGGAAATGCTTGCCAGCCAAATGCACAGCAACAGCACATCCAACCGTCAATGCGTATGGAAACAGGAATGATCATGAGAGTGAAAGTGGAGTTTTAGCAGTTGTCTTTCAAATATAGTAATCAGTATAGGACTCAGGACAAGTGGAAAGTCAGGTTAAAAGAATGGGTGAAATGTTTAAAAATGAGTTATCCAGGCAAGGATAAATGCTGTAATTGCAAAATTACTACTTGGTGTACATGAAATTATTAATAATATTATTAACAAAAAATTCCGGATAGTGGTAATGTTGACAAATGCGTTTAAGATTATTGATATGGAGATAGTGATACTGAGGATTTGAAAGTCGATGTATTCGATAAAGCTGGTTTAAAATGATTTTTCTCAACAATTAAATAAAATTAGAAGAATAATGTGATAGAAGCTTAATGATGGTGAAGCTATAAGAAACTGTTTTATGAAGAATAAGAATTTTATAAGAAATTTTATAGGAATTTTATTAGAAGTTATGAGAATCTTTAAGAAGTTATAATAAGAATATATATAAATATATATATATATATACATGGTATATATATATATATATATATATATATATATATATACATAAATGAAATACAATAAAAGTCTATCAAGTTAAACGATAGCTTAATAATTATTATTAGGCACATATGCAGCTCTAACAATTAAAGCAATATATCTTGGTCTCAATATATCTTGAATCAAGCAATATATCTTGGTCTCAATATATCTTGAATCAAGCAATATATCTTGGTATCTTTTATCTTGGTCTCAAAGCATGCTTCAACCAGGAATGAGGGGTCACAATTTCCTTCGGTTTTTATACTTCCCTGTAAGCAACCCTGATTTTTTGTTCCCTTTTTCATTTGTTTTTGTTCATATGTCTTCATTTGAAATCTTATGTATATATATATATATATATATATATATATATATATCTTAAAAATCTATTTGCCTGTTTCGTATACAAATCTACAGTTTTTGTCAGATTTCTTTTTTTTTTTTTTCAAATTTGGTAAGATTATTTTCTATTTTACTTCAAGTATAACCCCGTCCATATTTTGAGTTTCTTTAAACTAGGGATTGTGAAAGTTATTAGTAAAAAAACGCAAAATTAAACTTTCCATAGAAATAGCATTATGCAGATAATTATTTTTTGAAACTTTATTCGAAGAAAATTATATGACGTTGCTTAGCAACGTAATTAAAATAAATTTGTTTATTTTAAAGACGTTTTTTATTATTTTATACGATTGAAATAATTATAGATTAATTGTATAATAGATTGAACAATAGATATATTTAAATTATGATAAAAATTAATGAAAAGTAAATTTTATAAATGAATGGTATTATATTTTTTATTTGGTTTACGGCCTTGGAATATAATAAGGGAGTTATTGATATTTTCAATTTCTTAAGAATGTAAGAGTACTCTTAAGGATACTCTTCTCTTTATTTATTTTCTAGTTGTAAAGTTTGGAAATTTCTGCATAATTTTATAGTAGTGGTATTTCTGAATGTCAATTTTTTCCGGAGATATTAAGAAAATACAATATTCTCGAAACGCAGATTTTTGATGAATTTTTATGTTTGATGAATTTGTTCGATGAATTACGTTTGATGAATTTTTATGAAATTTTGTATGTTAAGTAATACAACCATTGTCTAATGCACTATATTTATATGTGTAACTTTTAAAACAAAAATTTTAAAACCAAAGAAGGTGATAAAAATTCTGAAAAATAAATTTAAAATAAAAAAATATTAACTTACGCCATTAAAATTAAAATAATTAAATTATACTACTATACAAGCATATTATGAATGCTATCATTAATAAAACACCAAATTAGATGTAATATTAGATGTAAAATGAGGTGTGCAATAATATATCCATAAAATTTCCAGATATCAATCAATCAACAACTGTGATGAAAAAAACATAGGTAAATTATCATTATTTTTTATATAATATTTCGCAATTTTCAATTATTTTCTTAATACTGTCCCTACATCAGCCTACTCAACAGAAAAATCAATCACAATTGATTAATACTTTCCCTACATGTATAGTATTGTACACATACAGTGTATAGGGAAAGTATTGTAGCCGGGGTCGAAAATTTGAATTTGAGTTTTCGACGGAAGAGCAAGCACGTGAACTCAAATTAAACTTCTTTGAGATGATATCTGTGCGTTAAAATTAACACATCACATGGAAAATTAACAAATCACTTGGCCGATTTCGAAAAGTCATGCTTCAACATATATCTGGCACATTGAATTTCCGTATAGAATTTGATCCCCTCTTTTCTTTAATTCTATATAATTCTATATGCAACGAATCTATATAATATTTGTCTAATGCAGCGTTTTACAAAGTGTATCCCATCGAATCCCAGGGTTCCGCGATGGGCTGTTTCATATAAATTTTCTGAAAAATTAAAAAATGCAAAATTTTGAATACATAATTTGGACCACAATGTGCTTTTTGTCATTTTGGGGTTCCGCCATCAAATTGAAGACAAAATGGTGGTGATGAGGGAGAGGATGGCCAAAAAGTTTTTCTGTACCATCCAAAAACCCACAGCATAGTATCGACAACGGTACAGAACCTGAACCAATTTTCAATGAGAACGACCATTTTGACGTTTCCATAGTTGCAGTATCAAATTCTGGAGAGTTTGCTGGGGCTACTAAGGATTTCCACTTCCCATTATTTTTTCATTTCCGCTTCAGATATTTTCATTTTACTTTAAACATCTATTTCTCAAGATTGGCTATAGATAATATAATTGATGATTAGATAATGGGCTTAGATGCTGAGATAACTGATATGCATTCAGCTTTGAATTCTGGAGAAAGTAGGGTAGTTTACTAAGAATTTTCATTTCCGGTTTCTTTTCCACTTCAGGTTCCAAATATTTTCTTAAAATATCTATTTCTCAGGATTCTTATAAACAGAGCTTAAAAATCAACTGATATGGATTCTGCATTAAATTCCGGAAGGAGTGAAGGGATTCAATAAAGGTGTGCCCTTCCGGTTGTGGAGATGTCACTTCCAATTTAAAAATTTACATTTTCCTTGAAACATCTATTTCTCGTAATCGCATCAAATTCAGGAGGATGTAGGGGATTACTAAGAATTTTCACTTCCGATTGTTTTTCACTTCCGGTCCGAAAAACGTTCTTGAAACGTCTATTTCTCAAGATTGGATATAGGTATAGCTTAACTGATATGAATTCAGCATTAAATTCAAAAGAAGGTTGCAGTTAATGATGCAGCAATTAGACGATGTTGACAGGAATGGGTCCGGTATGACAGATTTCAGCGGCAAGCGGGCAGTCTAGAGTGACGACAGAACGGGAAGATAGAGCGATTGTCAGAGCAGCTGTGACAGCACGAGATTCGTCGTTATCAACCATCCAACGTGTGACAAACACGGAAGTGACCACCCGGACCATTAATAGAAGACTAAGGGAGCGGAATCCATACTCGTGGCGTCCATTAAGCCGCCTACCACTGATCAGTATTCACCGTCAACAGCGATTGCAATAGCGTCGGGCCCGATCAATGTGGAATTGTTCGGATTGGGAACGAATTGTCTTCAGTGATGAGTCCCGTTTCAAACTGAGTCCCGGCGACCAGCGCAGACGTGTCTGGAGACAGACCGGACATCGTCAGGATCCTGCTCTTACTGTCACACGCCACACGGTCCCACAACAGGGAGGTGTGGTCTGGGGGGCCATTTCGTTTGATAGCCGGATCCCTTTGATAGTTCTCCGTGGCACCATCACAGCACAGCGGTACGTTGCCGACATTCTACGACCCGTTGTATTGCCATTCCTTTCGCGACACCCTGGGCTAACTCTTCAGCAAGATAATGCCAGGCCACACACGGTACGCCTCTCTAATGGTTATCTGCGTGCTTACGACACACTTCCTTGGCTCGAGAGATCCCTAGATCTCTCGCCTATTGCGTACAATTGGACTGAGATGGGGTGTTGCCTGCGACCATCCCAGAATGTAGACGAATCAGCTCGCCAATTGGAAGCCATTCGGAACGACATCCCTCATAACACCATCCGGCAACTTTATGCATCAATGCCACGTCGGAAAACAACTTGTATCAAGGCCAGAGGTGGACCAACGCCATATTGACGTGCTCAATTTATGTAGATCTTGCAGTATAATAAATCATCCAATTGTTCTGAAATTCTAATTCTTTTTCTGTATAGCCACATTACATGTACCAAATTTTGTCTCATTTGGATAATTATTTCTTTGTGGGTCGATTTTTGTTTTGTCTTAGAGTGTATTACTTCTACTCATAATTGGGGAATTTTGATTTAAAAATAATAAAAAATGTATATACTAAACTCTATGCCTTCCTGCTGTGTCAGAAGAGAACAACAGATGGAACTTTACTAAGACTAGAGACACCTAAATGTTAAGCAATATGTTATTTTCTAGCTTTCATTTATAGGAGTTTTATCTATTTCCCTTTAACTCTATGATTCAAGGCCCTTCCTTTTGGAATTCGCCACAGTCTGTGCATCTATTGTTTAAGTTGTCTCCAACAAATAGTTCCCACTTTCTAAGTCTCCCGAAACTTTCAGATTTCGGGAAACTTTAAAATTTATTCCCCTCTTTTTCTCAAATCCAACTACTAAGATAGGGTTAAAGATTTTTTTTATCGCATTCTCCACTTAACAAGAATACAATACCCATGACATTCTCTCTCCTCCTCCAATTCCTCTCCTCCTCCAATCCCCCCTCCTCTTAAATTCTTTAAAATGATGTTTCATCGACGTTAGCGTCTTTCTAGTCGGAGGCGTGCTGTCAGGCACAGATTGGCTCAGGACATGCAGGGCAAAGTGCTGTCAGTCACTGCCAGAGTGTGCGCTTTTAATTGAAGTTAGTAGTTCATAAGATAAAAAATCTTATGTGGGAAACACATGACTTTCCTTATATAATGCAATGAATTTATTACTTTTACAGTTAAAGAAAATGTTATTCTTATAGTAGATACTTGTATTCTTTCCAAGATATTGAATTTTCTTCAATTTGTCGTCATTTTCATTGATTTAGCTTCATTTTTATCCATTTGGCGAGATTTTTGTTAATTTGGCAACATTAAAAATGCCGCCAATTGGCGACATTCCGCCAAATTCGTCGCCAAAATCTCGCCAAGCTTTATGGACGGAGAAAAGTTATTCTTATAGCAGATAAATGACTATTGGCGTTCAAATACAAAAGTATTACTCAAAGTATCTTTTCTCCTGAATGGAACGAGCTAGTTCCACGAGAATGGTGTCACCCAATTTATCGCATGGTATTACATATGAAAAGTGAACATGTTTTTCAATAGGAAATATTTTTTTTTATTTTAAATTACTTTTTGATAATTTTTTTTAAAAATGTGCAATATCTCGAGAACGGTTCATGTTAGCGTTCTAAAATTTTTGTGAATCGTTTTCTAATGAAAAATTACATAAGAAATGTCTATTTGCGTAACTTTGTTAGCGGTTTTTATTTTTTGACGATTTTTTCAAAATTTCACTTGAAAATTTAGGGGGGGGGTTTCAACATTCGATTGCGTATAAAAAAATCTGATGTGGGCAACACATGACTTTCCTTATATAATGTAATGAATTCACTACTTTTACAGTAAAAAAATAGGTTTTTCTTATAGTAGATACTAATATTCTTTCCAAGACATTGAATTTTCGACAATTAGTCGTCATTTTCATTAATTTAGCGTCATTTTCATCCATTTGACGAGATTTTCGTTAATTTTGCAACATTTCAAAAAGTCGCCAAGTTGGCGACATTCCGCCAAATTCGTCGCCAAAATCTCGCCAAGCGTTATGCACTAAGAAATAAGTTATTCTTACAGCAGATAAATGACTATTGGCGTTCAAATACAAACGTATTACTCAGAGTAACTTTTTTCATGAATGGAATGAGCTAGATCCACGTGAATGATGTCACCCAATTTATCGCATGGTATAACATATGAAAAGTGAACATGTTTATCAATAGGAAATTTTATTTTTTATTTTATATGACTTTTTGATATTTTTTTTGAAAAATGTACAGTATCTCGAGAACGGTTCATGTTAGCGTTCTAAAATTCATGTCAATCGTTTTCTATTAAAAAATTACATAAGAAATGTCTATTTGCGTAACTTTATTAGTGGTTTTGATTTTTTGACGATTTTTTCAAAATTTCATTCGAAAATTTACGGGGCTTCTGAACATTCGATTGCGTATAAAAACAATAGGCTTCCAGTGTTTACGGATTGTGATTTTTGTACCAAATTTGGTTCAAATCGGTCCATTCGTTCGTCAGTTATCGTCTCCATAGACCCACTGACACACACACACACACACACACACACACACACACACACACACAGACATCACTTCAAAAATGTTTGATTCGTGATCAGGGATGTTTGAAACGTGCTCTCCCGTCGAAAACTCGAATTCGAATTTTCGACCCCATCACAATACTTTCCTTATACATTATGTATATAAGGAAAGTAAAAATAGGCTTTCAGTGTTTACGCATTGTGATTTTTGTACCAAATTTCGTTCGAATCGGCCCATTCGTTCGTCAGTTACCATCTCCACAGGCTCACTGACACACACACACACAGACAGACACACACACACACACACACACACATATATATATATATATATATATATATATATACTTTCACACACACACACAGACATCACTTCAAAAATATTTGATTCGTGATCAGGGATGCTTGAAACGCCCTCTCCCGTCGAAAACTCGAATTCGAATTTTCGACCCCGTCACAATACTTTCCTTATACCATTATGCATATAAGGAAAGTAAAAATAGCATGTGGTTGACACATGAGATTTGCTATAGGTTGATAAATTTGTATGTTGATGGGAAACATAAATTAGATTTTTGTAATGACTAATTCCTGCTGAACATTAATAAAACTTACTGTTGTTACCAATCAAAAGAAATATGCTAATCTCCATGGAAGTATATTTTAGTCTTGAATTAAAATGAATTACCCGCCATTGCTCGGGTTCTAAATAAGCGTCTGCTAGGTAAATAATATAGATATAGATAACACTACTCAATTTAAAAAAATCTCCTGTTTTGAACTAAAAGCATTCCTGTGCACAGTTTGTTCCATGTGTAACCATGCCAACTATACAATGCGAGCATAGTACGCCTAAATAAGCTTCTTTGATATGCTCTAAAGAACACGATAAAAATACTCGAAAAAAAAAATCCTTTAGTTAGAAAAGTTAAATTTCAGTTTTTTGTTTAGTCTTCGATTTTAGAAAGTATGGTTCAGGATGTATCTGTGTATATGAGGATGTGTGCTTTTGTCTGTCGGTGTGTGTTAGATTGTGTGTTTGTGTGTCAGGATGTGAATCTGTGGGTGCCAGGATATGTGTGTTGCTGTTGTTAACATCTATTTCTCAAGATTGGCTATATATAATTGATGATTGGATAATGAGCTTAGTTGCTGAGATAATTGATATGCATTCAGCTTCGAATTCTGAAGAACGTAGGGTGGTTCACTAAGAATTTTCATTTCCGGTTTCTTTTCCACTTCAGGTGCCAAATATTTTCTTGAAATATCTATTTCTCAGGATTGTTATAAATAGAGCTTAGAAACGACTGATATGGATTCTGCATTAAATTCCGGAAGGAGTGAAGGGATTCAATAAGGATTTGCCCTTCCGGTTGTGGAGATGTCACTTCCGATTTAAAAATTTACATTTTCCTTGAAACATCTATTTCTCGTAATCACATCAAATTCTGGAGTGTAGGGGATTACTAGGAATTTTCACTTCCGATTATTTTTTCCCTTCCGGTCCGAAAACCTTTCTTGAAACGTCTATTTCTCAAGATTGGATATAGATATAGCTTAACTGATATGAATTCAGCATTAAATTCAAAAGGAAGTTGAAGTTCATGATGCAGCAATTAGACGATGTTGGCAGGAATGGGTCCGGAATGGCAGATTTCAGCGGCAAGCGGGCAGCGGATGGCCTAGAGAGACGACAGAATGGAAAGATAGAGCGATTGCCAGAGCAACGGTGACAGTGAGAGAATCATCGTTATCAACCATCCAATGTGTAACAAACACGGAAGTGACCAAGCGGACCATTAATAGAAGACTACGGGAGCGGAATCTATACTTGCTGCGCCCATTACGCCGCCTACCACTGACCAGTATTCACATCAACAGCGATTGCAATGGTGCCGGGCCCGATCAAAGTGGAATTGGTCGGATTGGGAACGAATTATCTTCAGTGATGAATCCCGTTTCGGTGCCAGGATATGTGTATTGTTGTTGTTGTTGAGACCCAGATATTCCGACCTACCAGAAAGGTGTAAGGTAACTGTTTGGATGGCCGGGAAGAGCCACCGAATTTAGACCGGAACCCAGTGGGGGAGACATCCACAGGGACCGTACCCTCCTTATCCCACTACCAACCTCTCGGAAGGACTTACAGACCCACATGTTTAAAGTGATCGTACTCCGCGTGAACACAACGGCAGTTTTTGGATGCGGAAGGAATCGAACCCCAGCCGACCGAGTGCAAGTTCCGCGCGCTAACCACTAGGCTACCGCGCCCACAGGATATGTGTGTGAAAGCCCCAGGCCACCCGACTCACCCTAGGGTATGAGCAGCTGGTGGAGTGGCCGGGCAGGATATGTGTGTTGTTTTAGTTGAGAACCAGACCGTCCGACCTATCAGAAAGGTGTAAGGTAACAGTTTGGACAGCCGGGAAGTGCCACCCAATTTAGACCGGAACCCAGTGGGGGAGGCATCCACAGGGACCGTACCCTCCTTCCCCTACCACCAACCTCTCGGAAGGACTTACGGACCCACATGTTTAACATGATCGTACTCCGCGTGAACACGGCGGCAGTTTTGGCAGTGGCTGGAATCGAACCCGGGCCTACCGAGTGCAACTCCAGCGCGCTAACCAATGGGCTACCGCGTCCCGGGCAGGATATATGTGTGAAAATCTTTATATATCAGGATATGTGTGTTGTTGTTGAAACCTAGACCGTCCGACCTACCAGAAAGTGTTGTTGTTGAGACCCAGACCGTCCGACCTACCAGAAAGGTGTAAGGTAACTGTTTGGACGTCCGGGAAGTGCCACCCAATTTAGACCGGAAGCCAGTGGGGGAGCCATCCACAGGGACCGTACCCTCCTTCCCCTACCACCAACCTCTCGGAAGGACTTACGGACCCACATGTTTAACGTGATCGTACTCCGCGTGAACACGGCGGCAGTTTTGGCAGTGGCTGGAATCGAACCCGGGCCTACCGTATGCAACTCCAGCGCGCTAACCAATGGGCTACCGCGCCCCAGGACAAATTAGTGTAATAAATGTAGTTGGTATTATGATTAAATGGTAAAATGGCTAACAACTATGTTCAGTAAAAATACAAGTACAGCATATACAGAGATGTACAACCAATATGTACAACTAATATGTACAAAAACAAGCAGCGGGAAACCCAGGGAGCATTATTAAACCTCACTGATCGAGAAGTTGAAAGCAGAGGGGTGCTCACGGGCAGATTAAGTAATTTTATTAGAGACTAGCCGCCTTTGGCGACCAGCCTGTTCGCTACCCTTGAAAATTCTGACCGTGGCAAACTCGTTGGCGCGACCTACCAGAAAGGTGTAAGGTAACTGCTTGGAAGGCCAGGAAGTGCCACACAATTTAGACCGGAACCCAATGGGGGAGGCATCCAAAGAGACCGTACCCTCCTTCCCCTACCACAAACCTCTCGGAAGGACTTGCAGTCCCACACGTTTAACGTGATCGTACTCCGCGTGAACACGGCTGCAGTTTTGGCAATGGCGGGAATCGAACCCGGGCCTACCGAGTGAAATTCCCGCGCGCTAACCACTGGGCTACCGTGCCATCCGCGACAATCTCCATAACTTTATTTTTATTCGGCAATTTTGGGAATCGAACCCGGGCCTACCAAGTGCAAATCCCGCGCACTAACCACTGGGGTACGTACCGCGATATTCTTCATAACTTATTTTTTATTCACCCAATTTAGACCGGAACCAAGTGGGAGAAGCATCCACAGGGACTGTACCCTTCTTCCCCTACCACCAACCTCTCGGAAGGACTTACAGACCCACATGTTTAACGTGATCGTACTCCGCGTAAACACGGCGGCAATTTTGGGAATCGAACCCGGGCCTACCGAGTGCAATTTCCGCGCGCTAACCATTGGGCTACTTTGCCCTACGCGACAATCTCCATAACTTTCTTTTTATTCATCCAATTTAGACCGTACCCTCCTTCCCCTACCACCAACTTCTCGGAAGGACTCACGGACCCACATGTTTAACGTGCTCGTACTCCGCGTAAACACGGCGGCAATTTGGGAATCGAACCCGGGCCTGGTAACTGGTTGGACGGCCAGGATGTGCCACCCAATTTAGACCGGAACCCAGTGGGGGAGGCATCCACAGGGAACGTACCCTCCTTCCCCTACCACCAACCTCTCGGAAAAACATACGGACCCATATGTTTAACGTGATCGTACTCCATGTCAGTGGCGGAAATCGAACCCGGGCCTACCGCGTGCAATTCCCGCGCGCTAACCACTGGGCTACTTCGCCCTCCGCGACAATCTCCATAACTTTCTTTTTATTCACCCAATTTAGACCGTACCCTCCTTCCCCTACCACCAACCTCTCGGAAGGACTCACGAACCCACATGTTTAACGTGATCGTACTCTGCGTGAACGTGGCGTAAGTTTTGGCAGTGGCGGGAATCGAACCCGGGCCTACTGAGTGCAATTCCCGCGCGCTAACCACTGGGCTGCCGCGCCCTCCGCGACAATCTCCATAACTTTCTACATATTCACCCAATTTAGACGGGAACCCAGTGGGGGAGGCATCCACAGGGGCCGTATCCTCCTTCCCCTACCACCAACCTCTCGGAAGGACTTACGGACCCACATATTTAACGTGATCGTATTCCACGTAAACACGGCGGCAGTTTTGGCAGTGGCGGGAATCGAACCCGGGCCTACCGCTAACTTCCCGCGCGCTAATTTGCAATTTAAAATGACCATATGCTTAATTCCATCATCCTCATTCCATTGTTTCATTGTTCTATCATTTAAAATATCCATAAAATTAAAATATCCATTTAAAATATCCAAAAGTTAAAATATACATTTAAAAAATCCAGATCGTCCCATCATTTAAAATATAAATATAATAATTTATATAGAGCAAAGGCGCTCTATTCAGAACCGTGACGTCACCTCCACCTTGACGTCCCCACCCACCACCTTCCCTGCTTCAGCGGGGGAGAAACGAACGGAACGCCGAGAAATTTAAAATCATGGCGTCTTTAAAATTGCCATCCTGAAGGCAATTTTCATTATTTCTGGACCACATTAGACTTGTAAGAATGCCAGATATTTCAGCTTTCTAAAAATGTAAATTATTAGTCGAAATTATGAGTACTTTTCACGATGCGAGAATTTAAAAACAAAAAATTGATTTTTTGAGCCAAAAGTGAGTTTTGTTTTAAAATCTTTAAAAAATATTAGAAATCGAAATTCTGATTTGAAATTGATATATTTTTACTCGAAATTCTCTGCTCTTTCCGATGGTGTAATTTATTTTTTTCTACGATGTCTGGATCGTGGAGAAAAAAGGGCAAAAAGGGCAAAAAACGGTCGAAATCGCATAAAACATTAAATAAATAAAAAAATAATTAAAATTTTAAAAATCGGTTTTCATGTGTCCCCTTCCCTCCCCCCCAGGTCTCCGATTGCCAAATTTCGTAGCTCTCCGACGCGCGGTCGCGAAACGTATAGTGTATAAGACAGACAGACACACACACACACAGACATTGCCTTTTATTATATAGATTTCTCTCGCAATGAGAACACACTACCAGAAAGTGTGAAAGCCCCATGCCGTCCGGCTCGTCCAGAGGACTTAGAGCATCAAAATGGAACTACCAGAAAGTGTTGTTGTTGTTGAGACCCAGACCGTCCGACCTACCAGAAAGGTGTAAGGTAACTGTATGGACGGCCGGGAAGTGCCACCCAATTTAGACCGGAACCCAGGGGGGAGGCATCCACAGGGACCGTACCCTCCTTCCCCTACCGCCAACCTCTCGGAAGGACTTACGGACCCACATGTTTAACGTGATCGTACTCCGCATGAACACGGCGGCATTTGTGGTAGCGTGCAAATCTAGCGCGCAAACCACGGGGATACCGCACCCGAGATGGCCAACAGCACGCGGTGTTCCGAGGTGGTCACCCACCAAGTACTAACCGCGCCCGATGCTGCTTGACTTCGGTGATCTAACGAGAACCGGTGTTTTCAGCACGGTACGGCCGTTGGCCCCTACCAGAATGTGTTGAAGACCCAGACCGTCCGACTCGTCCAGAGGACTTAGAGTAACCAGTTGGACGGCCGGGAAGCTACCAGAATGTGTGTAAGAATTGACAGACACAGACATAATTCTTACCTACCAGAATGTGTGTAAGAATTATGTCTGTGTCTGTCAAAATATGTGTCTGTGCGTGCTAAAGGATTTACAATATGAATCCTAGCTTTGAGCAGTAGAATAGGGATCAACAGCCTTTTACCATCCGCGAATTCTCACAGACTTTAAAAATTTCTGACGAGCACTCGATGACGAACATATTATGTACATACAAATACATACTATATTCATACAGGTATGATTAAAAACATATATACAATCAACCCTCCTATAACGTGGCACTCTCATAATGCAGTTTCCATATAACGTGGAGCAAATATTGCGACGGCGCTCTCATAACGCGGTACTCATAAAACGCGGTTCCATACAACGCGGTAGTCTTATAACGTGATTTCTCTATAATACAGCTTCATTAGCTTAAGTAGTCTCACTATAGCATGAATTTTTCTATTACACTTTTACGGTTGAAATTAATGAGGAATTCGCCTATTTTTTCATCCACGTTCATCACCATTTTTCAATTTCAGTTATCAGGGAAATCCCTTGTAAAAAAATTAATACATTCTCCTCAAATGTGTTGGTAGACGAAAATATGGATAAAGAATGAGTTGCAAATTTCAATTTAAATGATGTAAAAAGGGGACTGGATTTAGGTCAACAATTATAAATTATGTTATTGAAAATGATCCTTCAACAGTGCGAAGTTCCAAAGTTTGAAAGAGAATTAAAACATTGCTTAGCTCCCTATAGAGAGATTTTGGTAGAGTTACAAAATAAAACTTCATTTGAAAACGAAAATGAAGATATGCAAAGTGAAAAGGACATTAAAAGAAAAAAAAAATTAGGCCACATAATTTGACAGCAATGAAGAATGTTGAAAGGATTTTTTTTTTGGGAAAAAGTTATTAAGTTTATATTTTACATTGTTTATTTAATTTTTTTACATGATATCTTAAACTCAAAAAAAAATAAATCGAAATATGTAAACGTATATTTATTGCTTTTTGTATCTATAAACTTATTACTTTCCTTATATACATAATGTATAAGGAAAGTATTGTGACGGGATCGATAATTCGAATTCGAGTTTTCGACGGGAGAGCACGTTTCAAGCATCCCTGATCACGAATCAAACATTTTTGAAGTGATGTCTGTGTGTGTGTGTGTGTGTGCGTGTGAAAGTATGTGTGTGTGTGTGTGTGTGTGTGTGTGTGTGTGTGACATTTCTTATGTAATTTTTCATTAGAAAACGATTGACATAAATTTTAGAACGCTAACATGAACCGTTCTCGAGATATTGTACATTTTTCAAAAAAATTATCAAAAAGTTATATAAAATAAAAAAAAATATTTCCTATTGAGAAACATGTTCACTTTTCATATGTAATACCATGCGATAAATTGTGTGACATCATTCTCGCGGATCTAGGGCGTTCCGTTCATGAAGAAAGATACTTTGAGTAATACTTTTGTATTTGAACGCCAATAGTCATTTATCTGCTGTAAGAATAACTTATTTCTTAGTGCATAACGCTTGGCGAGATTTTGGCGACGAATTTGGCGGAATGTCGCCAACTTGTCGACTTTTTGAAATGTTGCCAAATTAACAAAAATCTCGCCAAAATGGATAAAAATGATGCTAAATTAATGAAAATGACGACTCATTGTCGAAAATTCAATATCTTGGGAAGAATATAAGTATCTACTATAAGAAAAACTTATTTTTTTTACTGTAAAAGTAGTAAATTCATTACATTATATAAGGAAAGTCATGTGTTGCCCACATCAGATTTTATTTTATAGCCGTATTCATCATAACATGGTGCTCTAAAAATGCAGTTTTATATAACCTAGAACGAATCAGCCTCATTTATATGTTCTGAGTTTTACTTAATGAGATTTTCATATAATGAGGTACAAATTGTTCTGTTTTGTACTAATTCTGAGTTTCTTATAACGGGGTTTCCATACAACACGGTACGAATTAATCGTGTTATAAGAATGGTTGACTGTACATGCTTATAATTTTTGGATGGTTTAGATTTTCTTAGAAACGAACGTGAACCGGAAAAAATACAAGTCACTATTCATTAACATCAAATTAAATATAGAATTCAAATTTCTTCAAATTTTAGAATCCTACTTATAGTAAAGCAAACAGAGCCGCCCAATCTGGTCTTCTATTTATTATTAAAGTTCAGAAACAAGGAATTGTCGTTATTTATGGTGATATGGAAATATGTGTGCCGAAAAATGTTATTAGCATGGTTTGGTCTGATTTGTACAGTTAGCACAGACACTGATACCTAGTACATGTATTTAGAGCAGTCAACGGCTAATCTCTGCAGAGGAGTTCTTATAAAATAAAACACTGAGAAATCAGTCCTGCCGTATCACCAAGAATATAATCTCAATCTTGAGAATTTCTGATCTAGAATGATTTTCGGGCTACAAAATAAAACTTCTCGAATTCAATACTTTCTTTATGCATTATATATACCTTAAAATCAAAATTTTATTACTTCCCCTGCAATACATGGTAATGTATAGGGAAAGTATTGGAATCATGCCGAATATCGCAACTCGAGTTTTCGACGGATCTACACATTTTGACACCTCTAAAATACGAAAATATATTTTGTCATATTATATCAGTAAATAAAACTATTATATCAGTGTGTGTATCTGTCTGTGTATCTGTCTGCGTAATGAATATATCCACTCTAACTCAAAAACTAAAGGACCAAATTTTATAAAATTTGGTAGGTAAAACACTTGCGTGAGACCCTGATGCGGATTAGTTTTTGGTGCGATTCGGGATAAAAGATTTCGCCTTTTTTTTTGTGATATGACCCAAAAAATTTCCTGTATCCACTCTAGCTGAAAAACTAACAGACCAAATTTTACAAAATTTAGTAGATGAGTTATTTGTGGGTTACTCTGGTGCTGATTAGATTTTGGTATGATTCGGGAAAAAAAATAACCTGCCTTTTTTGCGAAAATATATTTTGTCATATTATATCAGTAAATAAAACTATTATATCAGTGCGTGTGTCTGCGTGTCTGTCTGTGTATCTGTCTGCGTAATGAATATATCCACTCTAACTCAAAAACTAAAGTACCAAATTTTATAAAATTTGGTAGGTGAAACACTTGCGTGAGACCCTGATGCTGATTAGTTTTTGGTACGATTCGGGATAAAAGAACTCGCCTTTTTTTTGTGATATGACCCAAAAAATTTCCTGTATCCATCCACTCTAGCTGAAAAACTAACAGACCAAATTTTACAAAATTTAGTAGATGAGTTATTTGTGGGTTACTCTGGTGCTGATTAGATTTTGGTATGATTCGGGAAAAAAAATAACCTGCCTTTTTTGCGAAAATATATTTTGTCATATTATATCAGTAAATAAAACTATTATATCAGTGTGTGTGTCTGCGTGTCTGTCTGTGTATCTGTCTGCGTAATGAATATATCCACTCTAACTCAAAAACTAAAGTACCAAATTTTATAAAATTTGGTAGGTGAAACACTTGCGTGAGACCCTGATGCTGATTAGTTTTTGGTACGATTCGGGATAAAAGAACTCGCCTTTTTTTTGTGATATGACCCAAAAAATTTCCTGTATCCATCCACTCTAGCTGAAAAACTAACAGACCAAATTTTACAAAATTTAGTAGATGAGTTATTTGTGGGTTACTCTGGTGCTGATTAGATTTTGGTATGATTCGGGAAAAAAAATAACCTGCCTTTTTTGCGAAAATATATTTTGTCATATTATATCAGTAAATAAAACTATTATATCAGTGTGTGTGTCTGCGTGTCTGTCTGTGTATCTGTCTGCGTAATGAATATATCCACTCTAACTCAAAAACTAAAGTACCAAATTTTATAAAATTTGGTAGGTGAAACACTTGCGTGAGACCCTGATGCTGATTAGTTTTTGGTACGATTCGGGATAAAAGAACTCGCCTTTTTTTTGTGATATGACCCAAAAAATTTCCTGTATCCATCCACTCTAGCTGAAAAACTAACAGACCAAATTTTACAAAATTTAGTAGATGAGTTATTTGTGGGTTACTCTGGTGCTGATTAGATTTTGGTATGATTCGGGAAAAAAAATAACCTGCCTTTTTTGCGAAAATATATTTTGTCATATTATATCAGTAAATAAAACTATTATATCAGTGTGTGTGTCTGCGTGTCTGTCTGTGTATCTGTCTGCGTAATGAATATATCCACTCTAACTCAAAAACTAAAGTACCAAATTTTATAAAATTTGGTAGGTGAAACACTTGCGTGAGACCCTGATGCTGATTAGTTTTTGGTACGATTCGGGATAAAAGAACTCGCCTTTTTTTTGTGATATGACCCAAAAAATTTCCTGTATCCATCCACTCTAGCTGAAAAACTAACAGACCAAATTTTACAAAATTTAGTAGATGAGTTATTTGTGGGTTACTCTGGTGCTGATTAGATTTTGGTATGATTCGGGAAAAAAAATAACCTGCCTTTTTTGCGAAAATATATTTTGTCATATTATATCAGTAAATAAAACTATTATATCAGTGTGTGTGTCTGCGTGTCTGTCTGTGTATCTGTCTGCGTAATGAATATATCCACTCTAACTCAAAAACTAAAGTACCAAATTTTATAAAATTTGGTAGGTGAAACACTTGCGTGAGACCCTGATGCTGATTAGTTTTTGGTACGATTCGGGATAAAAGAACTCGCCTTTTTTTTGTGATATGACCCAAAAAATTTCCTGTATCCATCCACTCTAGCTGAAAAACTAACAGACCAAATTTTACAAAATTTAGTAGATGAGTTATTTGTGGGTTACTCTGGTGCTGATTAGATTTTGGTATGATTCGGGAAAAAAAATAACCTGCCTTTTTTGCGAAAATATATTTTGTCATATTATATCAGTAAATAAAACTATTATATCAGTGTGTGTGTCTGCGTGTCTGTCTGTGTATCTGTCTGCGTAATGAATATATCCACTCTAACTCAAAAACTAAAGTACCAAATTTTATAAAATTTGGTAGGTGAAACACTTGCGTGAGACCCTGATGCTGATTAGTTTTTGGTACGATTCGGGATAAAAGAACTCGCCTTTTTTTTGTGATATGACCCAAAAAATTTCCTGTATCCATCCACTCTAGCTGAAAAACTAACAGACCAAATTTTACAAAATTTAGTAGATGAGTTATTTGTGGGTTACTCTGGTGCTGATTAGATTTTGGTATGATTCGGGAAAAAAAATAACCTGCCTTTTTTGCGAAAATATATTTTGTCATATTATATCAGTAAATAAAACTATTATATCAGTGTGTGTGTCTGCGTGTCTGTCTGTGTATCTGTCTGCGTAATGAATATATCCACTCTAACTCAAAAACTAAAGTACCAAATTTTATAAAATTTGGTAGGTGAAACACTTGCGTGAGACCCTGATGCTGATTAGTTTTTGGTACGATTCGGGATAAAAGAACTCGCCTTTTTTTTGTGATATGACCCAAAAAATTTCCTGTATCCATCCACTCTAGCTGAAAAACTAACAGACCAAATTTTACAAAATTTAGTAGATGAGTTATTTGTGGGTTACTCTGGTGCTGATTAGATTTTGGTATGATTCGGGAAAAAAAATAACCTGCCTTTTTTGCGAAAATATATTTTGTCATATTATATCAGTAAATAAAACTATTATATCAGTGTGTGTGTCTGCGTGTCTGTCTGTGTATCTGTCTGCGTAATGAATATATCCACTCTAACTCAAAAACTAAAGTACCAAATTTTATAAAATTTGGTAGGTGAAACACTTGCGTGAGACCCTGATGCTGATTAGTTTTTGGTACGATTCGGGATAAAAGAACTCGCCTTTTTTTTGTGATATGACCCAAAAAATTTCCTGTATCCATCCACTCTAGCTGAAAAACTAACAGACCAAATTTTACAAAATTTAGTAGATGAGTTATTTGTGGGTTACTCTGGTGCTGATTAGATTTTGGTATGATTCGGGAAAAAAAATAACCTGCCTTTTTTGCGAAAATATATTTTGTCATATTATATCAGTAAATAAAACTATTATATCAGTGTGTGTGTCTGCGTGTCTGTCTGTGTATCTGTCTGCGTAATGAATATATCCACTCTAACTCAAAAACTAAAGTACCAAATTTTATAAAATTTGGTAGGTGAAACACTTGCGTGAGACCCTGATGCTGATTAGTTTTTGGTACGATTCGGGATAAAAGAACTCGCCTTTTTTTTGTGATATGACCCAAAAAATTTCCTGTATCCATCCACTCTAGCTGAAAAACTAACAGACCAAATTTTACAAAATTTAGTAGATGAGTTATTTGTGGGTTACTCTGGTGCTGATTAGATTTTGGTATGATTCGGGAAAAAAAATAACCTGCCTTTTTTGCGAAAATATATTTTGTCATATTATATCAGTAAATAAAACTATTATATCAGTGTGTGTGTCTGCGTGTCTGTCTGTGTATCTGTCTGCGTAATGAATATATCCACTCTAACTCAAAAACTAAAGTACCAAATTTTATAAAATTTGGTAGGTGAAACACTTGCGTGAGACCCTGATGCTGATTAGTTTTTGGTACGATTCGGGATAAAAGAACTCGCCTTTTTTTTGTGATATGACCCAAAAAATTTCCTGTATCCATCCACTCTAGCTGAAAAACTAACAGACCAAATTTTACAAAATTTAGTAGATGAGTTATTTGTGGGTTACTCTGGTGCTGATTAGATTTTGGTATGATTCGGGAAAAAAAATAACCTGCCTTTTTTTGCGAAAAATCGTCAAAATCCAAAATAAAAGACTACGTATGCACAAATACATCAATTAAATGCTTATTTTATACGTAATCTTTGACAATGAAAAGAATAAAACCAACCCATTACAGTAGGACTAGCCGCTCTCGAGATTCTCGTTTTTTCGCATTTTCACTTCGTCACCTTTGAAAATAAGTCCAGTTACCAAATGAAGACGAAAACTGAATTAAAAGTGCAAATTCAGTGTAATTTGAAATAATATGGGTGCTATTTTGTGCAATTAAACTCAATTTTACGAATTATTGAAGAAATAAAGAGAACGTGAATATGAGTTTGCAGAGAAAATCAAATGCTGCCCAGATTAGATTTTTTTATTTTGCTATTGTTTTAAAAAATTGTGGCTTACATTTAATGCAGTTTATATAGTACCATATGACCCTCCAAGAACTGTAAACTGCTCGTATACGGGCATGGGAAACATAACCCTTTTTTTTATTGGGTCACTAGGGAATAAATCGTCGGTTACAAGCCTGCATCAGGGTTCGAGGGGGGGTGGGGCATATTCCATATTAAGCATAATTTTGACTCCTCTATGCATCATTCAGAATGTTTATCTTCTCTATGTAACTTTTTGTTGTAAAACATGTAAAACAATATAAAACATTGTAAAACATTATGTAAAACAATGTATATAATATCTTCACATCAAACTGCACACAAACGTCAAAATTTCCAATAGTAACACCCAGTTTTAATGTCATAAACAAATTATACATACCCAAATTAGTCTAAATATAAATTAATTATATATAATTATTCATATCATAAATATATTTAATGTCATAAATTATACATACCCAAATTAGTCTAAATATAAATGTTCATACAGTTTCTGTCGTTATATCCAGAAATTTTGCGGTTTTAAATTATGGAGGTAATTCGACGTTCATCTCCGTGTTTATAACCGCAACTTGAATTAACCCACTCCTAATAGAGTGATTACAAATAAAACCCAATCTCCATTAAAATGTATAAAATCTTACATTTAGTCAGTATTTATAGCACATAAGTACTACATACATATCAAGGTAAATGGAAGTAAGAGAGGTAGGCCATTCGTTTCTGGCAACCAACTCCTGTCCAGAGTTCTTGGAATTACTGACGTCACTGGTCCCTAGCCGGACCTTTCCGAAGCATGGGAAAATGTGTCGATGTTTTTAACTCTCGCGTTAATAATGATGAAAATAAATCAAAGCGCTCAGCTTTTGGAAATAATAATATAAATGACCAAATGCAAATTCTGAGTCAAATGCAAGCGGATATTACGGAACTCAGAGTCATTTCTAAAACTTCAATACTGCTTTTCAAAAAGGCATTCTTGTTTCAATAGCAAGCATAAAAGGACTTTATGATGAAATGAAAGAAAATAATATTAAATACATAATGACAAGTAGAGTCAATCAAGATGCTTTAGAAAATATATTTTCCCAAATTAGAGGTCTTGTGCGATTTTATAACCATCGTCTTACTACTGATTTCAAATTCCGACTTAAAACATTATTGATTGGGACTAACCTTCCTATGCCAATAAATACAAATGTGGAAAATGACCAAAATCAAACACTAACTGCGACTTTATTTTTCAAATTAGAAGAAAAAGACAGATTAGAAGAACAGATGAAAAGAAACGTCATGAAAAGAAAAGCTGAAAGAATTTCTGGTCATTCACGTGAAAAAATGAAAAATAAGCAATGGAGAGAGAGCTTTAAATTTTAAGGTTTACTCATGACCTAGTAGTTAGGAATTGACGGGCTGCGTGTGTTAGGTTTTCATGGTTTTCCTAACATGTAACATAAATGGGACGCAGCTTCCTTAAAAAGTCCTCCATGAAGGCATTCCTCCTTTATAGAATGGCCATTTTTAAAATTATCCTTCTCTCCCATAGGGGAAAATCCGTAACCCAGTCATTTGATCACTGACCTTTGTAACACCAGAATTAGTTGAAAGATCGTGAGATCAAATCTAGTAAAGCCACTAAAGAGGTATTGGGAGATATACCCCCCCCCCCCCCCCAGAAACCTATCGAAAACTATTGAAGTTAGAAGGAAGGATATTAGGAGAAATAGGAAACAACTCATTTCATTATCGCTCCCCCCCCCCCCCATTTTTTCTGTCGACGCAATTGATTAAAACCTACTGACTGGTTGGACGTGTTAGCTTTCATTGATTTTCAAACACATAGCGTAAATAAGGCACAATTTTGGTAGATGTTCCTTTATGAAAGGCATTTTCAAAATCTGGTCACAACTGAACTTATCTAATCAATATCTCGTCTTATCCCTTTACTTTTTTTAATTTTTAATTTTTTTTTATCATAAAGTACCCATATTCAAAAATTGCTTATCGTTATATGAAATTCAGTGCTGATTTAATTTCTTGAATAATTCAATTTTTTGACCATCATGAAACAATAATAATACATAATTAAAGAAAACAATTGTACTGATCTTTTGTATCGTACAAAATATGATTTCCACATTTGTTCGCATTCGAAGAAGTCTTTAAATAATTGGATTTCGTACACATATCAATTTCATTATGAAAAAAAAAATAATAATACGAGCATTTTTCTGCTTGAAATCTTTAAGGACGTCACATATATATTTATTTCTATAATTCTGAAAACTATTTTTGAATTACATTCAGCAAGTCATTCACTGTCTTCTAATTTATTTTATCATGTCAAGTCTACAAGCATGATATTTTAAAGCAGTTCGATAAAAATGGACAGGTTTAGTTGGCTTGTTATTCTAGTCTCAGATAGAATAATAGTGCCTTGTATTTTAGCTAAATCCTCCGATATTTTACTATGCATTTATTAAAGAAAAACTAACAACAATTTTAAAATGCAGAAAATATTTTAGCATAGTTTAAACAGCTCAATTGCTAATGTCATCGTTAGAGATGTTTAAAAACAACTCTAACAATACAGTCCTAAATAAAATTTACCATAACTAGTTATATTTAATATTATATTCTTATATATGAATAATGAAATCTAATCTATCATTTACTCGGTAGAAATTTCAATATACTGTATGATGTATATTTAAATTAAGAAAATTGCTGCGGTATTCAATGTATTTCTTATGACAGCAACGGGCTACGGACCTGTCTTTGGGACCAGTGACGTCAGTCGCGAAGGGAGGGGAGAATTCCAGCTGTTGGCGTACAATCTTTGGCCAACCTTACCTTTCAATAGACCTTGCATACACATAAGAAAACAAATCTCAAACTCTATACTTAATTTAAAAAAAGGGTCGTGGTCTAGTTACAGGCGTGGCCTGCCCTTTAACTATCATCTGACCATTTATTTTACATTATTGTTATTTCCCCTGTCTTCGTACACTGAGTAGTGCAACATAGTAATAAAGTGTAATATTTAGAGATACCAGAAAATGAAAAGTTGCTTTACAGTATTATAACAATAATTTATATTTTTTGAAACGCAAAAGATCTCAAATTTATTTATAATTTTAAAATGGACATAGGGGCGTGGCTTTGTTACAGGCGGGGCCTGCAATGTAACTATCATCTAACCATTTACTTTACATTATTGTTATTTTCCCAGTCTTCGTAAACTGAGCAGTGAAAGATAGCAATAAAGTGTAATATTTTGAGATGACAAATAATAAAAAATTATTTTACAGTATTATAACACTACTTTATATTTTTCAAAACTCAAAAGATCTCAAATTTATTCATAACTTTAAAATGGCAAATAAATAAAAAATAACTTGCATTTAAAATCTTAGTGCAGTTTCAAGTATTAAATACCTCAGTTATTAAGAATTACTATACATCTAAATGTGCCACTTGAAAAGGATATGAGCAAATATGTTAAATAAGTTTCACAGATTTTTATTCATATCATCTAGAATATGTTTCTTTATTTCGGTGATTATTTTTGAATGTGTTGACATTGAACGACTATTAAAAAATCAACTTATTTTGTAATTTTTAATATCAATTGGTATATCCAGTAGGAATAATGGAATTATTATTCGAAAAAAAAAGATATATGAATCAGAACTTTGATATATAATGCACTTTTTATATGACTTTGTAAGTTTTTAGCCCTTTCTTCTCTGTAATTTTTTCTATTGAACACAAAGTCGCAGAATTACTTTGATTAGGGTGCATGTATACAGATTTTAGATAAAGTTTATACAAAGTTTTTATACAAAGTTTATATAAAGCTATATTGCAGTTTTTATACAAATTTTCAAGATAACTGGACAAAAAAACAACGTCCGTCAGATTAGAAAAGGGTTAGTTTCAAAATTTTTTTCTAAAATGTAATATTTCGAGTTCGCCCCACCCCCCTAATCCCTAATCGATGCCCCCAAAAGTCATAGTAATGGCGAAAATTTAAATATAGCGATAAAACTACCAGGAGGAAAATATTGAAATTCTGCATAGTCCTTCAAAAAGTCCTTCTGAAACGTCTTCCACTAAAATATATCCAGGTTGTCCTTCATATATATTTCGAATATTAATTTCATGAAGTCCCTCTAATACGGTATATTAGTTTCCTAATTTCAGATATCAATTTCATAATTTATATTGCATAAAAACATTATTATAAGAAAAATTACGTAGATTTTGTTTGAGTTGTTTAATAGTAACGTATTAAAAAATCAGCGTGATAAGGAGATTATTTCGCAAGATGTGAATAAATATTTTGGAAATTAATTTAATATTAGGAGCTGTACATACCCATAATCCAGAAACGGCTTATCTAAATTACTTGAAATTTGGTATCCAAATATTTAATTTTGATGTAGATTTGAAATCTGGAATCAAAATTGAGTGTTGCCATTTAAAATTTTGAAGTTGGTGCGCATTTCGATATGAAGACGGCCCATTATGCAAATTTTAAGCATATACACATGTAGAAGATGTTGTTCCTTATCGAATGGTATATTTGAATTTCCTCTACTATGAACGGTGCACGAATAACGAAGGGTGGTTCCTCTCGCAGCTACACGTAGATGGAAGGGGAAAACACAGTGAATTAAACCTTTTTTTGGGTTCCTTGTTACTTTCTATAATATTATTTTTAAATTTATAAACAATTTCTTATATTTCTCCTCTATTTATCAAGGATGCCTTGTGTTTTTGTTTATAGGAGCCCAGGCAAGTGATACAGCGGCCTTGCCTTTTAAAAGAAATTAAGCAAATTGAAAATCTTAACAATTATATTCAATTATAGAAAAGAAGCTTTATTTAAAAAATATGTGCAAAATTTAATTGGAAATGTAAAGTTTGTGCGTAAGGCCACGCCCACATTTCACCACTCTCAATTTTAGCATACCTTGCTTCTTGAAAAATCAAAATAGTGTTTATTTGCAATAAACATAGATGAAGGGAACGTTTAAGCAGATGATCTCATTCTGAATCATTGTTTCCGCATCAACTAAAATGACCAAGGAAAAATACGAAAATTAAAATAACTTCTCGGAATATATTTTATATATACCGACACTTATTCTGTCATTTCAAGTCTAAATCTCATTTTGTTTATTTGTAGCCTGACAGATCATTGGTGAATCTTTGTCGGGATCTAGCATTTGGACAGCTTTTAGTAAGGCCAGTAAGGTTAACATTACTATATCTTTTCGAGGAGTATGAGAAAAATTAAAAGTTATTTATTTATTTATTTATTTATTTTTTTTTTTTGCATACCGTCCATATATACCGATAATTTATTTTAAATATATCTTATATTATAAAATAATTACCTACCGAGGACTGGCAGAGGGTCTACAGACTCGCAAGATTAGGGTACTTGGCTGTGAAGGTAGAGGCCTTCAGAGCTAGGGGCTTTAAAATTTGCTACCGGTGCCAGCAATTCAACCACTCATCAGAGAACTGCAGTATGCCGCCAAAGTGCCTGAAGTGTGGTGAAGGACACTTCACACGAGACTGCCAGAGACCCAGGACAGAGAAGGCGACGTGTGCTAACTGCAATGGAGACCACCCGGCGAACTTCAGGCAATGCCCGAAGAACCCCTGGAACAAGGGAAAGGCACCGGGGTATGCCCCCCCACCCCCAAAAAATCAGATACCCCCTTGGAGGCAAAAGGCCCTCGGACCAAACCCCCAGGCACCCCCTCAGGGCTCCTCGCACTTAGTGCCACAGATAAACAGGCACGAAACTTCAGCACCTACCAGATCGGTGCAAGAGCAGGCCCCCAAACCTTCGACCTCCAGAGAATTGACTCTGGAGGTAGTTAGAGCAGCTACAGCTGCAATTAAAAGAAGATCGGAGGCAGAAAAAGCCAGACAGGCAAAGGATAGACTGGATAGCAAAGTTAAGGAATGGAAAGAAACTAAACGAGTCAGGGAGGGAGAAGAGCTCGCGCAAACCCAGCCGTTAGCTAAAACGGGTGAAAAAAAACAAAAAACTATCGAGTTCCAAAAGGACACTCACAAAAAAGTGCAAACCGCAGTTGAGGCTGAGGAAATGGAAGCGGAGACTGAACAGGCTGATAAATCTGATGCTGAAAAGATGGAGGATATCCTCAACCTCATCAGAGGGTTTATCAGCATGTTTAATCTAGACGACATAAAACGTCTGTTGATGCAGTTCGCAGAGTTGGTACAAAAAAAGAGCGATCCAATGGTAATGGTCTTTGAGGCCCTTAAAATAATCGCGGACTTTAAAAGTTACAGTGAGAATCAAACCCGTCATGGCTAGGTCCCAAAAGGAGTCAATAAAAATAATATTTTGGAATGCGAACGGCATATCTCCAAGAATAAATGAACTTAGGAACTATGTAAATGAAAATGACGTAGACGCCTTACTAATTCAGGAAACTAGAGTTAGAGAAAGTAAAAAACTAAACATAGCCAACTACTCAGGTTATCATAATCTTAGCTCAAATACTAATGCTAGAACGCCCCATGGAGGAACAGCAATATACATTAAAAGAAATATTCCCCACGAGGAACTAAAAAGCATAAATCTTCAAAGTATAGAAAATACTAGCATAAAAATTAAAATTCATAATACTAGCCCGTTTATCCTAACCTCAACATATGTCAAAAATATGAGTAGAGTAGACGTAGCTGCGCAGCTGGAACTGCTTTTCTCGCGATATCCCAACACGATACTCGCAGGCGACTTCAACGCACATCACCGAGCGTGGGGTTGTAGGAGAGCCAATGCACGCGGTACACAGATACATAGACTGCTGAACACCACAAATACTAACATTTTTGTTCCGTCGACACCAACCTGCTTCTCAGGCGCCAGCGGCACATTCATAGACTTTGTCCTAACGCGAAACATAGACTACGCTCACACTATTAGTACCCTGGATGAATTCGACTCGGATCATCTACCGGTACTGGTGACATTTGACCTGAACACACCTCTTCCAGCCTCTCTGGGACAAGAGAGGGTCAACTGGGAAGTATTCAAAAGAGCACTCTTCGAGCCGCATTTAGCAGTACCTAACATTATGAGCACGGCGGATATTGACTCTGGCACGCACACACTCACAACAGAAATCAAGAGAGCAATTGCCTCTGCCACAACACATCGTGAGTCTCCAAAATTACCCACACTTTCCCACCATGTCAAACAATTAGTCAGGCAAAGGAATAGAATGCGTAAGACATGGCAGGCTAACAGAGATCCCGCCCTTAAAAGGGAGCTTAACAGACTCACGAGCAAAGTCAGCGGGAAAATTGTCGCAGAAAAGCAGCAACAGTATAAAGAATTAATCGAATCCCTTAGCCCAGAAGATGTATCGCTCTGGCAATTCGCAAAAAGACTCAGGAAACCTCAAATTAAGCTTCCGCCACTAATGGATGGCGCTAAAATCGCGTACTCAGACGAGGAAAAAGCCGAGGCGCTCGCAAGCCATTATGAAAAACAATTCCAACCAAACCACGATCTAATGTGTCAGGATACCCTAAGAATGGTTAGCCAAACTTTAAATAACTTCAGGAATTCCCCGGTAACGGTTGAGATTAACCCAGCCACCCCGCAGGAGATATTGGAAATTATCAAAAATCGCAAAAGCCCAGGGCACGACAAAATCAGAAATATTGCGGTTAAAAACCTACCCCTAAACGTAATATGTTACTTGACTATCTTAATAAATAAAATATTAAAACTAAACTACTTTCCCAAAGAATGGAAGGAAGCGATAATCATAACAATCCCCAAGCCAGGTGAGGATGCCACAATTCCAGCCAACTACAGACCAATCAGCTTGCTACCGACACTTAGTAAAATTACTGAGAAAATAATTCTTAAGAGACTGAACACGCACCTTCGTGAGAATGACATCCTCATTCCGGAGCAGTTTGGATTTCGGCCAAAGCACTCCACCAATCATCAATTGCTGAGAGTGGTAGAGTACATATCTTCTGGACTTAATAGTAAGACACCCACAGCTGCGATTTTTCTGGACATACAAAAAGCCTTTGATAAAGTGTGGCACTGTGGATTAGCATACAAATTGATCACTTTAAAAGTCCCTGACGCTCTTGTCAAACTTTTAATCTCATACTTAAATAACAGACACTTTCAAGTCAGAGTAGGAGGTAACTTATCAACACCCAAGCTCATTAAAAGTAGTGTACCGCAAGGTTCTATCCTGGGCCCGACACTCTTTAACATATACCTGAATGACATCCCCCGGACTCCAAACACAGAGCTGGCACTCTATGCAGACGACAGTGCGATACTTGCAAAACACCCTTATGTCTCAGTAATGCACAGACAGCTACAACAACACTTAGACATGCTCCAAACTTGGCTGGAAAAATGGCGAATAAAATTAAACCCCAATAAATGTCATTGGATTTATTTCTCTAGAAAACGTAAACATCCGCCGCCTCTGTACATAAACAACCATGCCCTAAAAGCGGAAAAATCTACTAAATACCTAGGTGTAACGATAGATTCCCACCTAACCTGGAAACAGCACGTAACGAACTTAATCAAAAAAGCGTATATGGCCACAGGAGCCTTATACCCAATGATAGGAAACGGAAATCTAAGTTATCAAAATAAACTCCTAATTTATAAATCGGTCATCCGCCCGGGAATGCTGTATGCAGCACCCGTATGGGGATATGCCTGTAAAACTACAATAGACCTCCTAGAGACAAAACAAAACAAAATCCTACGGATTATCAGGAAAGCTCCCAGGTACTTAAGAAACTCGGTAATTAGGAATGACTTCAAAATAAAAACTGTTAGAGCCCAAATTAAAAAGCTAGCGCTTAAATTTTACAGAAATTTGCCATCCGTTCCAAACGAACTGTTATTCAATCTGCATGACTATGATCATCGCAAGGCCAAATCTCGTAAGAGACCCCGCGCTGTTCTAAACATCGATAATCGGAATTAAAAGATCCCACCTCAAACATCTGATTTTTAAATAAAACTCGCGACTATTATTTTATAAAAAAAAAAAAAAAAAAAAAATATTCTAAACTCTAAACTGCCAAAACGCTAGGTAACCCTTAGATCTGCATCAACCTCCCAAACTGCTTAAACTCTAAATGTGCAACAAACTGCCACACTAGGAGCTAGGACAAATAATAAAGTAGTAAATAAAAACCTCGAACCTCCAATTAGGGTCACTGAATTAATGTCACAGTTTGACGATAAGAACCACATATTGAAACTGGAGATTAAAGGCGCTTCGCGCCTGGTGCTCTGTCTTGTACGACACTACGACCGAAATAATTTCGATAGTCGTGGTTGTTGTCATCGCGCACGCTGGATTCGGAGCTCAGACTTCGAAGTGTGAGGTTGTGATTTTGCGAAGCTGCTGTTTTTATCT
The DNA here is from genome assembly GCA_951213105.1 of Amaurobius ferox. NCBI lineage: Eukaryota > Metazoa > Arthropoda > Arachnida > Araneae > Amaurobiidae > Amaurobius > Amaurobius ferox. Next base: position 84,401,437 of record OX578152.1, on the reverse strand, counting down.
TGTGGTGACTTTTCTTACTTACGCTTGGGCGTGTTATATCTAGTTACGATAGAGCACGTCGGGCTAAGTAATCTTCAACTTTTCTGTGTATCGCCATTTTGTGCTGTTCGAACTTGGATTGCCACGTGTGTTTTTCCCACGTGGTTGTGCTTTTCGTACTTCGAGTTATTTGACCCTGATTTATGATGGATCTTGACAACGACCTTTTGGAGAAGACGAAGGAAGTTGCTAGTGAGCTGGAGGGTGACGATGCTCGGCCTCTCAAGGATGCAATGGATGCGTATCTTGGACGCCTGCCGGACGCTGGACTTCTTGCCGCAAAGACCCAGGAAGTGAAGGATGCGGTGAACTATTGTGGAATGGTGATCTACGTGCTGACACTGCATATCCAGGATATGCTCAAGTATGGACTCCTCGGACAGGACAAGGACCAAGTCTCCCGGATTCTAGGTTCGTTCAATTTTGTGAATTCTTTTTTGTTCTGCTGTGACATTGGTAAATTTAGAAATTGTGATAGTGATATTTATGTGATCTTTAACTCAGTTGAGGAGTATAATGATAGAGTAATTAGAGCTAAACTGTTAGAGTTAGGACTAATAAATGAAATTAAACTTGTTGACAAAACTGAAACGGTTGTAAATCCATGTAAAAGGGCTAGGATAGAGGAGTCTCACACTGAGAGAACTCCTACTAAAAACCAGGATGGAAATTTAAAATTAAAATCTAATGACCATGATAACATGGACTGTAATGCTGCTAGTGATAGTGTTGTAAATGAAAAGGTTAGTGATAATGTTGTAACTGTAAATGAAAAAGTTAAAACTAAGACTTATGCTGAAATTGCCGCGCAACCGGTTCAATTTAAGAGTGCACCTAAACCTAAAGCGGTTGAAAATAGTGTTAGAGAAAATATTATGGAGGTAGAAAAAAAAGAACCAAAAGCAGAATGTTTCTTCATAAAGTTTAGAGACAACTACCAGGCTCTCCTTAAAAAGCTAAATGAAATTACAGGCAATAAAGTATCTGGCAAACTCTCAGGAGATATGCTCAAACTCATACCCAATGACGCTGACTCCTATAGGGTTGTTCAGCGCCATTTGACTAGCGAGAAAATCCCCTTCCATAGTTTAAACCTAAAAACTGAAAGGCCAAAAAAGGTAGTTTTGAAGGGGCTACCAACTAACTATGACATTGAGGAGATTAAAATGACGCTAACATCCATTGGATTAGATGTAGTCCGGGTTTCTCAATTGAGAAACACAAAAACAAGATTACCCCTGCCGATCTTCTTACTCAGCCTTAGGCCCACGGAAGACTGGCAGAGGATTTACAGACTGACAAGGTTAGGATACTTGGCTGTGAAGGTAGAGGCCTTCAGAGCACGGGGCTTTAAGATTTGCTACCGGTGCCAGCAGTTCAACCACTCCTCTGAGAACTGCAGTATGCCACCAAAGTGCCTGAAGTGTGCACAAGATCATTTCACACGGGACTGCCAGAGACCCAGGACAGAGAAGGCAACGTGTGCAAATTGTAATGGAGACCATCCAGCGAACTTCAGGCAATGCCCGAAGAACCCCCTGGAACAGAGGAAAGGCACCGGAGTATGCCCCCCCTCCCCCAAAAAATCAGATACCACCTTGGAGGCAAAAGGCCCTCGGACTAAACCCCCAGGCACCCCCTCAGGGCTCCTCGCACATAGTGCCACAGGAAAAAAGACACCAACCTTCAGCACCTACCAGATCGGTGCAAGAGCAGGCCCCCAAATCATCGACCTCCAGAGAATTGACCCTGGAGGAAGTAAGAGCAGCTACAGCTGCCATTAAAAAGAGATCGGAAATAGAAAAAGCCAGACAGGCAAAGGATAGGCTTGACATTAAGGTTGAGGATTGGAAACAAAATAAACGAGTCAGGGATGAAGAGATCGCGCAAACCCAGCCGTTAGTTAAAACGGGTGAAAAAAAGCAAAAAACTATCGAGTTCCAAAAGGACACTCACAAAAAAGTGCAAACCGCGGTTGAGGCTGAGGAAATGGAAGCTGAGACTGAACCGACTGATAAATCTGATGCTGAAAAGATGGAGGATATCATCAACCTCATCAGAGGATTTATTAGCATGTTCAATCTAGACGACATAAAACATCTGTTGATGCAGTTCGCAGAGTTAGTACAAAAAAAGAGCGATCCTATGGTAATGATCTTTGAGGCCCTTAAAATAATCGCGGACTTTAAAAATAACAGTGAGAATCAAACCCGTCATGGCTAGGTCCCAAAAAGAATCCTTAAAAATAATAGTTTGGAATGCGAACGGCATATCTCCAAGAATAAATGAACTTAGGAACTATGAAAATGACGTAGACGCCTTATTAATTCAGGAAACTAAAGTTAGAGAAAGTAAAAAACTAAACATAGCCAACTATATATGCTATCATAATCTTAGCTCAAATACTAATGCTAGAACGCCCCATGGAGGAACAGCAGTATACATTAAAAGAAATATTCCCCACGAGGAACTAAACAACATAAATCTTCAAGGTATAGAAAATACTAGTATAAAAATTAAAATTAATAATACTAGCCCGTTTATCCTAACCTCAACATATGTCAAAAATATGAGTAGAGTAGATGTAGCTGCGCAACTGGAACTGCTTTTCGCGCGATATCCAAACACTATACTCGCAGGCGACTTCAACGCGCACCACCGAGCGTGGGGCTGTAGGAGAGCCAATTCACGCGGTACACAGATACACAGACTGCTGAACACTACAAACACTAACATTATTGTACCGTCGACACCAACCTGCTTCTCAGGCGCCAATGGCTCATTTATAGACTTTGTCCTAACGCGAAACAAAGATTACGCTCACACTATTAGTATCTTGGATGAATTCGACTCGGATCATCTGCCGGTACTGGTGACATTCGACCTGAACACACCTCTTCCAGCCTCTTTGGGACAAGAGAGGGTCAACTGGGAAGTATTCAAAAGAGCACTCTTCGAGCCGCACTTAGCAGTACCTAACATAATGAGCACGGCGGATATTGACTCTGCCACGCACACACTCACAACAGAAATCAAGAGAGCAATTGCCTCTGCCACAACACATCGTGAGTCTCCAAAAATGCCCACACTTTCCCACCATGTCAAACAATTAGTCAGGCAAAGAAACAGAATACGTAAGACATGGCAGGCTAACAGAGACCCCGCCCTTAAAAGGGAGCTTAACAGACTCACGTGCAAAGTCAGGGAAAAAATTGTCGCAGAAAAGCAGCAACAGTATAAAGAACTAATCGAATCCCTTAGCTCAGAAGACGTATCGCTCTGGCAATTCGCAAAAAGACTCAGGAAACCTCAAATTAAGCTCCCGCCACTAATAGATGGTGCTAAAATCGCGTACTCAGACGAGGAAAAAGCCGAGGCGCTCGCAAGCCATTATGAAAAACAATTCCAACCAAACCACGATCTAATGTGTCAGGACACCCTAAGAATGGTCAGACAAACTTTAAATAATTTCAGGAATTCCCCGGTAACGGCTGAGATTAGCCCAGCCACCCCGCAGGAGATAGTAGAAATCATTAAAAATCTCAAAAACCGTAAAAGCCCAGGGCACGACAAAATCAGAAATATTGCTGTTAAAAACCTACCCTTAAACGTAATATGTTACTTGACAATCTTAATAAATAAAATATTAAAACTAAACTATTTTCCCAAAGAATGGAAGGAAGCGATAATTATAGCAATCCATAAGCCTGGTGAGGATGCCACAATTCCAGCCAACTATAGACCAATTAGCTTGCTACCGACACTTAGTAAAATTACTGAGAAAATTATTCTTAAGAGACTGAACACGCACCTTAGTGAGAATGACATTATCATTCCGGAGCAGTTTGGATTTCGGCCAAAGCACTCCACCACTCATCAATTGCTGAGAGTGGTAGAGTACATATCTTCTGGTCTCAATAACAAGACACCCACAGCTGCGATTTTTCTGGACATACAAAAAGCCTTTGATAAAGTATGGCACTGTGGATTAGCGTACAAATTGATCACTTTAAAAGTCCCTGACGCTATTGTCAAACTTTTAATCTCATACTTAAATAACAGACACTTTCAAGTCAGAGTAGGAGGTAACTTATCTACACCCAAGCTCATTAAAAGTAGTGTACCGCAAGGTTCTATCCTGGGCCCGACACTCTTTAACATATACCTGAACGACATCCCTAGGACTCCAAACACAGAGCTGGCACTCTATGCAGACGACAGTGCGATACTTGCAAAACACCCCTATGTCTCAGTAATGCACAGACAGCTACAACAACACTTAGACATACTCCAAACTTGGCTGGAAAAATGGCGAATAAAATTAAACCCCAATAAATGTCATTGGATTTATTTCTCTAGAAAACGTAAACCTCCGCCGCCTCTGTACATAAACAACCATGCCCTAAAAGCGGAAAAATCTACTAAATACCTAGGTGTAACGATAGATTCCCACCTAACCTGGAAACAGCACGTAACGAACTTAATCAAAAAAGCGTATATGGCCACAGGAGCCTTATACCCAATGATAGGAAACGGAAATCTAAGTTATCAAAATAAACTCCTAATTTATAAATCGGTCATCCGCCCGGGAATGCTGTATGCAGCACCCGTATGGGGATATGCCTGTAAAACTACAATAGACCTCCTAGAGACAAAACAAAACAAAATCCTACGGATTATCAGGAAAGCTCCCAGGTACTTAAGAAACTCGGTAATTAGGAATGACTTCAAAATAAAAACTGTTAGAGCCCAAATTAAAAAGCTAGCGCTTAAATTTTACAGAAATTTGCCATCCGTTCCAAACGAACTGTTATTCAATCTGCATGACTATGATCATCGCAAGGCCAAATCTCGTAAGAGACCCCGCGCTGTTCTAAACATCGATAATCGGAATTAAATGATCCCACCTCAAACATCTGATTTTAAAATAAAACTCGCGACTATTATTTTATATAAAAAAAAAAAAATATTCTAAACACTAAACTGCCAAAACGCTAAGTAACCCTTAGATCTGCATCAACCCCCCATACTGCTTAAACTCTAAATGTGCAACAAACTGCCACACTAGGAGCTAGGATAAATAATAAAAAGTAGTAAATAAAAACCTCGAACCTCCAATTAGGGTCACTGAATTAATGTCACAGTTTGACGATAAGAACCACATATTGAAACTGGAGATTAAAGGCGCTTCGCGCCTGGTGCTCTGTCTTGTACGACACTACGTATATAGTCGTGGTTGTAGGTTGAAGAATTCACATTGCATCAAGTAAGTTGCGCAGTGTAAGGCCGCAGCTAATTTCAATTGGCAGAGCAGAAAACCGCACAGTACACTCTCCAAAGCGCATTGAAGGAAACATATTTGACCTTCGTGTTTCTTGGCGCGGCATGATAATCACGTGAGCAGGGTAAGGCTGCTTAACATTTCGCTAATGTTAATTTAGAGCAATTCACCGCTACTTAGCTATTTTACGCATACATTTAAATATTACTAGCCAAACATCCTTTGAAAATCAACGGCTTCACAATATTTTAGGATGCGGCGCAATCTCTAAAATAAAGAATATTGCAACATAATTTTCGTCTTATTTTCCATTACACGACCCATACTGTTGCCAAAATTCAAGTTTATATCGCTCTGCCAAGTGATTTTTCCAAACAGTCCATATTTCAAATGTTTTGGTGTGGAGTATCCTTTCCTCTTCAAATTTAAATGTTAGAAGAAATTATTTTTTGCAATATGTTTTATCGAATTGCTCATCCATGCGTCAGATTATATGTCTCTATCTTGTTTAAAAGAAGGAGTTTTCATTTATTATGTAAATCAACCATTTGGTGTGCGGCACCTCTAAAGTAACAAATATTGGAAATGTAAAATTGTACACCTTCTTTTCAAATGATCTACCTACTCTTGAACTAAATTTCTAGTCTGTATCTCATCTCAAATTATGTTTTCTATCATTTCGTATTTAGAACCTTTCAGTGGGGATGATCCCCCTTATCTACTGAACATTTTTAAAGTATTATATTTTTACCGGTGGCTTAATTATACTCTTGGCCTGTGTATTAAATTTAAAGTATCTATCTCACTTAAAGGCACTTCTCATTTAATCCACAAATCAAACATTTTAGTGTGCGGCACCCCTTAAATTAGCAATTAGTTGAAAAATAAAATTACACACTTTCTTAAACTTACACACTTTTTTAACAAGCAACTTTTGCACGGAATTTAATGTCCCGGCCGCCCATCTTGCTGCTCTATGCCCACGGATGAGCCGGACGGTCTGGGCTTTCGACGTTCGACGAAATTTAAGGCATCTATCTCATCGTAAAGCATGTTTTTCTACCATTTCAGTTTTCGAACGTTTAGGTGTGGAACACTACCTTTACTAAACACTTATGAAATACTCGATTTTTCTTTAATTGTACGATTGACCCGTGTATCAAATTTTAAATCAATATCTTATTTAAAAGATGGCGTTTCTCATTTATTCCTCAAATCGAATATTTTTGTGTGCGGCACCCTGAAGTAATAAATATTCGAAAAAGTGAAATTGTATAATTTTTTCCTTTCGAACAGTCTACCTTTACACCACATTTAAAGCCTCTATCTCATTGCAAAGTATGTTTTTTTTTTATCATTTCACTTTTCGAACGTTTTGTTGTGGAGTACCCCCCTTAAACGAACATTTTTGAAAAACTATTTTCTTTTTGGATTTTATATTAAATAATTGGCCCATATACCAAAGTTTAAGCCTCTAGCGCATTTGAAAGGAGGCGTTTCTCATTTATTTGGAAAATCGAATATTTTGGTGTGCAGCACCCCCTGAAACGAACATTTTTGAAAAACAGTTTTCGTTTTTTTCTTTATTCATTAAATGGTTGACCCATACAACAAATTTCAAGTCCCTATTAAATTTTAAAGGAGGTGTTCCTCATTTATTCGGTAAATCGAACGTTTTGATGTATGGTACCCCCTAAAGTAATAAAATGTGGAAAACTGAAATTACACGGTTTACTTCTTTCGAACTATATACCCATACAACAAATTTGAAGTATCTATCTCATAGCTAAGTATATTTTCCTATTATTTCTTGTTTCGAACGTTTTGGTGTTGAACACCCCTTCTAATGGATATTTTGGGAGATTTCTCATTTTCCAGAGGGTTTTATGGAACGATTGACCTGTGTACCAAATTGCAAGTCTCTATCTATGTGGGAAGTGCTTGAAAAAATCGTGACAGACGGACGGCCACTTGGCGGTTGGTATATATAGATACTGCATATATTATACTCCGGATCGTAAAATGATGGTGAGACCCTTGAGCCTAACACGATTTAAAAAAATCTGATGTGGGCAACACATGACTTTCCTTATACAATGCAATGAATTTACTACATTTACTGTAAATGAATAAGTTTTTCTTATAGTAGATACTTATATTCTTTCCAAGATATTGAATTTTCGACAATTAGTCGTCATTTTTATTGATTTAGCGTCATTTTTATCCATTTTGCGAGATATTCGTTAATTTGGCAACATTTAAAAGAGTCGCCAAGTTGGCTACATTCCATCAAATAAGTCACCAAAATCTTGCCAAGCGTTATGGACGGAGAAATAAGTTATTCTTATAGCAGATAAATGACTATTGGCGTTCAAATACAAAAGTATTACTCAAAGTATCTTTTCTCATGAATGGAACGAGCTATGTCCACGACAATGATGTCACCCAATTTATCGCATGATATTACATATGAAAAGGGAGCATGTTTCTCAACAGTTAATATTTTTTTTTAATCTATGGGATTTTTTAATAAATTTATTTGACAAATGTGCAATATCTCGAGAACGGTTCATGCTAGCGTTCTAAAGTTTATGCAATCGTTTTATACGGAAAAATTACATAAGAAATGTCTATTTGCGTAACCTTATTAAAGGTTTTTGATTTTTTTGATGATTTTTTTCAAAATTTCACTCGAAAATTTAGGGGGGTTCTGAACATTCGATTGTGTTTTAAAGCTATAGGCTTCCAGAGATTCATGGATTCTGATTTTTGTACCGAATTTCATTCGAATCGGTCCATTCGTTCGTGAGATATCGTCTCCACAGACTCACTGACACACACACACATACACCCAGACATCACTTCAAGATTGTTTGATTCGTGATCAGGGATGCTTGAAACGTGCTCTCCCGTCGAAAACTCGAATTCGAATTTTCGACCCCGTCACAATACTTTCCTTATACGTTATGTATATAAGGAAAGTAATAAAACATTTAATTATTTGAATTAATAACAAATTTAATTATTTGAATTTTCTACAATTTCTGAATGAAATTCTAACCTAAAATTCATACCATTTAAACGTAACAACGTTAGGCTGGAAAAATAACGCAGACAATAAGGAGGGTTTCCTCCTATTTCTTCTGATAATGTTTACAAATATTATATTGGTAGAACAAAACGGAATGTTTGATGAACTGAATATACCAATCGCATCAAAAACAAAAAAATATTCACTGATTTATCCTAAATTGTTCTTAATGGGCATTTTGTATCTTTGTTTGATAAAACTTTTATTTTAAAGCGTTGTGATAACTCCCCAGAAACTTTTACTTTCTGAATCTTTGTTTATTAACAGTTTCCAACATAGTTGAGAAGTGTTTATGACTTTGTTTATTCTGTCCGTCTGTCTGTCTTTCCGTTCGCACGATAACTGCCGTGAAAATGATTTTATGAAAATTAAATTTTAGCACGTTGTTCAGACGGTCTGTGGGACATATGGAATTGTAAATAAATAATATCACCCAATTAATTATGGATTGAACCTGAGATGAAAAAATGAATTGAAAATGAATGAAAAATGAAAATGAACATTGAACCCTATGGGACCTAATTATTCAAATATTTTTTAAGCGAATTTAAAATTCGCAAATTGCTTTGAAAATTTAAGAAATATTCAAATTATCCCATAAAACATATAAAAAAATTTGAGCAAAATATATTCGGTAGTTTTTAAAATAAATATTAAAATAATAATTACACCCATATTATATGAAGAGATCACGTAACCCACTTCAAAATAAAATATGGCATCCATCTTTTTTCCCAGTGTTAAAATCGTGATTTAAAAGTTCTTTTAAATTTATGTGTAACGTTGCATCCGTCCTAAAACCGCTAAATTTTTACGTATTTTCTATGTATTTATATTCTGCGTTAACGCAATTGCAATATTTTTTAGTTTAAATGATCATCAAACTTTGATTTTTCTAGAACGAAGCCTAAGTTTAATGGATGTAGAATATAAACAAGTGATTGTAAGTTGAGTTATATAAGAACTGCTGAATTTTTTTAGCTCAAAATTATTTAGTTCTGCAGTTTGGAATATAAATGATATGAATGAAATATTTATTGATTTTACATAAAGAAGCAGATGATTTTAAAGCATTACGTTTTTTGATGAAGTTTTAAGTTTTCTAGTAAAATAAATTATTGTACTGCGATAATTTAAAAAATACCACGCTTTATTCCTACACTCATTATTTGTACAACGAAGCTTAATTTTAACTTATGCAGATTGTAAGCAAACGAAGCTGTAAGTTGAGTTGTATAAGAATTGCTGAATGTTTTTAACTCAAAATTATTTAGCTCTGGAGTTTGGAATATAGGTGATATGAATGAAATATTAATAGATTTTACATAGAGAAGCAGATGATTTTATAGCATTGCCTTTTTCGATGAAGTTTTAAGCATGTAGTTGGAAAGTACTTTTACCTTCATGGTTTTAAGTTTTTAAGTACAATAAGTTATATTAGTACTGTGATAATTTAAAATATATCACCGCTGAATGTATCGTATTTTAGAGTTGTTTAAATAAAATTGCATTGCAGTTTGAAAGTGTTTCATAATCAATGCTTTATGCATGATTGATCTTTCTTGTTTTTCGGTATCGGCAGTTGCAATTTTGACGCTGTTTAGAAACTTTGTTTTGCTTGGCATCTTCTTATCCTCAATTCCATGAAAGTTAAACTACTATCTACATGCCTAGATAGTATTTAAAGAAAAATCTGATGTGGGCAGCACCTGACTTTCCTTATATAATGCAATGAATTTACTACTTTTACACTAAAAAAAAAATCTGATGTGGTCAACACATGACTTTACTTATATAATGCAATGAATTTACTACTTTTACAGTAAAAAGATAGGTTTTATTTATAGTAGATACTCATTCTTTCCAAGATATTGAATTTTCAACGATTAGTCGTCATTTTCATTGATTTAACGTCATTTTTATCCATTTGGCGAGATTTTCGTTAATTTGGCAACATTAAAAAAAAGTCGCCAAGTTGGCGACATGCCGCCAAATTCGTCGCCAAAATCTCGCCAAGCGTTATCGACGAAGAAATGCGTTATTCTCATAGCAGATAAATGACTATTGGAGTTAAAATACAAAAGTATTACTCAAAGTATCTTTTCTCATGAATAGAACGAACTAGAAGCACGAGAATGATGTCACCGAATTTATCGCATGATATTACATATGAAAAGTGAACATGTTTCTCAACGGTTAATATATTTTTTTCTATTTATGGGATTTTTTTTATAAATTTATTTGAAAAATGTGCAATATCTCGAGAACGGTTCTTGATAGCGTTCTAAAGTTAATATCAATCGTTTTCTAAATAAAAATTACATAAGAAATGCCTACTCGCCTAACTTTATTAAAGGTTTTGATTTTTTGATGATTTTTTCAAAATTTCACTCGAAAATTTAGGGAGGGGTCTGAACATTCGATTGCGTTTAAAAACAATAGGCTTCCAGTATTCACGGATTGTGATTTTTGTACCAAATTTCATTCGAATCGCTCCATTCATTTGTGAGATATCGTCTCCACAGACTCATTGACGCACAAACACACATACTTTCACACACACATACACATACTTTCACACACACAAACAAACACACCCACACACTCACAGACAACACCTCAAAACTGTTTGATTCGTGATCAGGGATGCTTGAAATGTACTCTCCCGTCAAAAACTCGAATTCGAATTTTCGACCCCGTCACAATACTTTCCTTATACATTATGTATATATGGAAAGTAAAAACATTTGTTTTTATAAATCAATTTTCCTGCCTATCATTATATAATGAATTCCTGCTAACAGTTTTCCGAAGGTTTCATGTCTTGGGGAAACGTGACGTCATTCCGCTTCAGTTATCGAAGTATTCTAATCCTATGTTAGCTACGCGGCCGTTGACCAAGCTGTATCCTGATAATTTAAAGTTTATTTAATTTTTTTTATTTAACGTTTATTTAACTTCAATATTTAATGTTTAAACGGAATTTTGTCAATGTTCGCATAAATCCGCTCATAGTTATATCGGAAAAGTTATCCCAAAGTTTCAATCTTAACGTCATTGTAATGGATTTTCAAAAGTTTGATGATGGAGCAGTTGAAATTACTTTAGAAGAGGTTTTTGACGAAACGGAAGATGGAAAGTGGACGTCATTCTGTTTCAGTTGGGGATAGGATAGACGCTTTTTAATAAACATTATTTTAGATATGTGGGATATTATAGAGGTGCAAAGCGGGGATGTCGGAGGGATCGGCATTTATCGTTATCTTTGGCTGCTAAAATAACAAGCGAGATAAAAGTGGCTTCTAAAATTGACATCTAGTTTTGGGCACTTCAGCTAGTTAATATCTTGTTTTCATTAGAAAAAAATGATTTGGAAAATTCAAATTTCGAATAATTCAAGACTTCTAGTGGGAATTAATGAAAAAACTATCTAATTCTAATTTTCATAATACATATACATAAGGCATTCGTACATAAAATTTTATGGTTGTACTCGCATTCGGTCCTCAGTTATCAGTCACACACAGACACACACACCCTACATACACACTCACACTCACACACACACACAAATACACACCCTGAGACACACACACCCTGACACACGCACATAGACATCCTGAAATACACAAACACAAACACGCACGCACATACACATCCTGAAACACACACACGCACATACACATCCTAAAACACACACATATACACACCCTGACACACACACATACACACCCTGACACTCATACACACACACCCTGACACACACCCTGACTCACATACACACATGCACATCCACATCCTGATCCACACACACACATACACACCCTGACACACACAAACACACACACACCGTGACACACAAGAAAACGGCTCTACCGTGCTGAAAACACCGGTTCTCGTTAGATCACCGAAGTCAAGCAGCATCGGGCGCGGTTAGTACTTGGGTGGGTGACCACCTGGGATCACCGCGTGCTGTTGGCACATTTCGGGTGCGGTAGCCCGGTGGTTTGCGCGCTGGATTTGCACGCTGCCACAACTGCCGCCGTGTTCATGCGGAGTACGATCACGTGAAACATGTGGGTCCGTAAGTCCTTCCGAGATGTTGGTGGTAGGGGAAGGATGGTACGGTCCCTGTGGATGCCTCCCCCACTGGGTTCCGGTCTAAATTCGGTGGCACTTCCCGTCCGTCCAAACAGTTACCTTATACCTTTCTGGTAGGTCGGACGGTCTGGGTTTCAACAACAACATCACCCTGACACACATACACACACATACACATCCTGAAACACACACACACATGCACACCCTGACATACACACATCCTCACACTGACACACATACATACACACCCTGAGACACACACACGCACATACACATCCTGAAACAAACACACCTACACACCCTGACACGCATACATACACACCCTGACACACACACATATACACCCTGACACACACACATACATACCCTGACACACACACATACACACCCTGACACACACACACACACACACTCACACACGTACATACACATCATGAAACAAACACACACATACACACCCTTTTACACATACATACGCACCCTGACACACACACATACACACCCTGACACACACACATACATACCCTGACACATACACACCCTGACGCACGCACATACACACCATGACACACACACACACGTACATACACGCACATACACATCATGAAACAAACACACACATACACACCCTTTTACACATACATACACACCCTGACACACGCATACACACCCTGACACACACATACACACCCTGACACACACACATACATACCCTGACACACACATACACACCCTGACACACACACACACTCACACACGTACATACATGCACATACACATCATGAAACAAACACACACATACACACCCTTTTACACATACATACACACCCTGACACACACACATACGCACCCTGACACACACACATACATACCCTGACACACACACATACACACCCTGACACATACACACCCTGACGCACGCACATACACACCATGACACACACACACTATGCTTACTCTATACAATATTACATATAATATATATATATATAGCTATTAGATTTATTCCTCGAAGTAATAAATCTAAGGGCCGGCGCTGTAGAATGAAATACGTTCTACGAAGTTATACACAACTCATATTACTAATGCATTCGAGTTCAGGTGAATCTTCTTTGTTTCTTTACTTTACGTCGAAAGATGTCGAAAGGAATGAACAAGATCCTTTTTTCTCTACATAGGTGAACCTTATTTATCCAATACCTTTATTTTGTTAGGTCGTAAATGTTATAGAATATATATGTTTATGTTCTGATAAAACAACGTGAAATTCGAGACTGGTATGAAATAATATCATTGTAAAATGATAGGTAAGGATATTATTAGAGAGCGCTGACTTTTCTCAGATCGAACGCATATTATTGCACTTATACTCATATTTCGTTGCAGTATAAATGCTACGTAACGTGTTTCCACGTTTTGGAAAGTAACAAAAATTTCAGTAATATATAGTTTCATTTCTGATATATTTTCCCCAGTGTTAATACTCTTGTGCAAAAAAGCTCCATGTACAATCCATTGGAACTGCAGTGAGGTACATGTGACATGAGTTTGATGACACATTTAACAAATTGTACACGAAGGGGAGAATTTTTTGGGTAAAATCACTTATAAATATTTAAATACATTTTAAAACAATAACTTTCGAACGGAAGTTTATAAAAAGGCACATTATTCATTCTGATACTTATATTTTTCGTCCCGATATTTAAAGTATTTTATTCTGATATTTATGCTTGTAATTCTAATTTTAATATACACTCATTGCTATAAATATTTGCGCACCAAGAAGTAATTGTGGGATGGTAACAAAACTTGGCATGAAGGTGCGTGTCAGGCAGATATGCAAATGATTAGAATTTCAGCGTGATTGCGTAATGCCACCAGAGGGCGTTGAACTTCGTTCTCCCTGGCGCAGAAAAAAGGTACGCAGAGATTTTTTGCTTGTACTTAAGATGTTGAAGAGGGACGCTTTTTCATTAGGAATGTCGTTACGGCACCATCGAAGACAATATGATCAGCTGTTGGAGCTCAAGGAAGAATCATCGGGATGGTCAACTCGGTCAGTAGCCCGCCACCTAGGCCTTACTTTGAAGAGGTATTGCGACCAGTGGACGAGAGAGAGGTCGCCTACACGCCGACCAGACTTAGGACACTCTCAGCAGACCAATAGTCGTGAAGACCTTCACACCACGCGACACGCACGCACAGCGTCAACTGCATTATTGCCCGCCATCTGGACACAGGCAGCACCTTGTTGAGACCCAGACCGTCCGACCTACCAGAAAGGTGTAAGGTAACTGTTTGGACGGCCGGGAAGTGCCACCCAATTTGGACCGGAACCCAGTGGGGGAGGCATCCACAGGGACCGTACCCTCCTTCCCCTACCACCAACCTCTCGGAAGGACTTACGGACTCACATGTTTAACGTGATCGTACTCCGCGTGAACACGGCGGCAGTTTTGGTAGTGGCTGGAATCGAACCCGGGCCTACCGAGTGCAACTCCAGCGCGCTAACCAATGGGCTACCGCGCCCCTCTGCAGTTACATGTGTTGCCACTCATAGCAGGGCTCCCAGGAGGCATTTTTCAACAGCACAATTCTGGGTCATATACAGCAAAGGTGTCACAGGAATGCCTCCGCCACATTACCACCCTTCCCTGACCTGCCCGATCCCCAGATTTATCACCGATCGAGAATGTCTGGGATCAATTGGGACGACAAGTTGGACAGCCTACGAGTTTGGTCGAACTAGAGGCCCGCTTACAACAACTGTGGAATGAGATGACGCAGGACACCATTCGGGACCTGTATGCCTCAATGTCCATCCGTATCGCATCGTGTATTCACCCTAGCGGTGATCCAACAGGGTACTAGATCTACCATTCATTTGTAGTTTCTCCTGTAATAAATGATCCTTTTCCTTTTTCCAACTCTTTCTTGGGGTACAAATTTTTATGGCAATGAATGTACATATATTTTTCAATCTAATACTTGCATATACTTATATTTTCTATTCTGATACTTACATTTTTCATTGTGATACTTAAAATGTTTCATTCTGATATTTATGCTTGTAATTTTTATTCTGATACACATATATTTTTCAATCTAATATATACTTATATTTTCCATTTTGATATTTATATTTTTCAATCTGATACTTAAAATGTATGATTCTGATCTTTATGCTTGTAATTTTTATTCTGATATGCATATATTTTTCAATCTAATACTTATACGTACTTATATTTTCTGTTCTGATATTTATATTTTCTATTCTGATACTTATATTTTTCATTTTGATACTTACATTTTTCATTCTGAGTGTTATAGATACTTACACTTTTCTTTCTGATACTTACATTTTTCTTTCTGATACTTATCTATTACAAGTGAATTTAAGTGACACAAAATACGAATGTGTCGGATTAACATCATACTTCGGATATACTGTTTAAAATTTCAGAATTTTTGAGTGTTTTTTGAAAGGAATTATTGACAATTAGCTTCTAGTGCCATCAGTGACTATCGACAACTAAAAATCTCCTATCAAGAACAATATCTGTTTCGCAGTAACGACAACGCCATCGAAAGTCAGAAATCTGGCAAAATGATATGCGCTTCTCTCCAGTTTCGAAAAGTGAAGTGACTGTATTGACAAAGTTCAGAATAAAATACATTTGTCTCGTACATGTCAAGACAAGTCTGTCATTTTGTTCATAAAACTGTCAACCGGCGTTCGCTTAAGCAAGGTTTAAGTTTGATTTCCATGCAAACGGATTTAAAACTTTGTATTTCTTTTGAAAGCCTTATTTTACAATTCTAGATGTAAAGACTTGAGAGTTAGGCAAAGAAACAAAATTAAAAGTCTCAAATAAAACATTTTCTTTTACCTTCAATATATAGCTATAATGAGTAATATACAGAATCTCTAGAAAAGTCTTTAAACACCCGAATAAAAGTTGTAAGGAAATGTCCTTGAGTGTGAACATTAGGTTTATCTGTAGTAAAGCAAACATGCTCGATCGAATAAAAGTGAGTGAAGCTCTCTTAGTAAGAGTTAGGATTACAAACTCAGCAAAAAGAGAGATATAGAAAAAAAATCCAATTGCGAAGTTATAGAATAATTGTCTAATGAGTAAGAATCGATACAGGGAACGGACGAAACGCGTATATGGAAGGCAATAAGTACCAGTCTTGCTTAATCGGTTGCTAGATGCACAACCACGCCTTCATACTGTTAAACTTTGCCGAACGATTCACGGACGTATGCAAATAATACCAGCACACATCTGTGAGATAAAAATCAGTACGTGCAGGACAAGATATGCGAAATGACCTTCTCGTCATGAATTCTGATGGCGGGCTATTCATACTGTCAGTTAAATATTGCATGTAATTATTACTTTTCATATATGTTTCTACATGTTTCGTGCGCTACTCATACGATCAGTCAAATATTGCAAGTACTTATAACTTTCCTTATATGTTTCATGCGCTACTCATACGATCAGTCAAATATTGCAAGTATTTATTACTTTCCTTATATGTTTCTATATGTTTGGTGCGCTACTCATACGATCAGTCAAATATTGCAGGTATTTATTACTTTCCTTATATGTTTCTATATGTTTCGTGCGCTACTCATACGATCAGTCAAATATTGCAAGTATTTATAACTTCCCTTATATGTTTCATGCGCTACTCATACGATCAGTCAAATATTGCAAGTATGTATTACTTTCCCTATATGTTTCTATATGTTTCGTGCGCTACTCATACGATCAGTCAAATATTGCAAGTATTTATTACTTTCCTTATATGTTTCTATATGTTTCGTCCGCTACTCATACGATCAGTCAAATAGTGCAAGTATTTATTACCTTCCATATATGTTTCTATATGTTTCGTGTTCTACTCATACAATCAGCCAAATATTGCAAGTATTTATTACCTTCCATGTGTGTTTCTATATGTTTCGTGCATCATTGATGCTGATTCTTACTAGTTATCAGCAGGGCTGTAACCAGAAACGAAATTGAAGAGGGGCTGGATATAAATTCAAGGGGGCTGAACAGTTTCTAAGGAGGGGCTCATTAAAATCACTGTTCATCATCAGCATTCATAAATTATAATAGTTATTATTTTATATTTCAATCCATATAAGTTTTTAACAAATAAGTAATTATATATTTATATTTGTAAGCTATGAGTTGATTATGAAAAACCATATAGCTACTATATATCAATATTAATATATAATAATTACAATTGACTTTAATATAAGCATTAACTAGTAGCAAAGCTGTTTTAATAAATCAAAGGAAATTTCTGAAAGTAAATACAAGTTAACATTTAGTATAAACTCCTTAACTATTTATCAGCTGATTTTGATTCGATAATGTTTAACAGTGAACCCCGCAATTATACAAAAGTATCCTAAATACTACTGCCTTAATTTTTTTTTAATTTAAATATTTTTAAGTTAAATAATTTCTAAATGTATTTATCTATATAACCACAAATTTAGCTATATTAAAAAAATATTTGAAACGAAATAATTTATAAAATTCTCTTAAAGCAATCTTTTTATTCAAAATTAGGATGATATGTGAAAGTTTAATATTTTATAAAGGAGGGGACTAAGTACACATTTTGGAGGGGGGAGCTTAGCCACCCTCTGGCCCCTACCTGGCTACGGTCCTGGTTATCAGTAGCGTTGGTAAAAATTATTTTGGGTGGGATTTTGGACGCAGAATATCTTGTTTTCTATTTCTCCAAATATCATTTCTACGCATTTCAAGAGATCCTGATGGATTACGACGCCAGTTTAATTTGCTGTTACATTCCAAAATTTAATTGAATGAATAGACAACAATAACGTGATGTTGCAATCGCACCTCCATTTCAGCATTCGCAGTCCGGTTTCACATTCATTAATGTTCTTCACCATCAAATGGCTGATACCTGTAATGGCAGCAAGAAAATTTATACGGTTCCACAATATTGCGGTCCTGTATTTATAAAGACCGGAAAATTTAATCCGATATACTCAGCATGCATCATATTTGATAAATACGATCAGGCTGCACGAATATGACTTAAAATGTCTAATATATTATTTGAATAAACAAAATGCGGAGCATTTTTCGAGTTATTTCTGGTGAGCAGTTTGTTTTATTTGTTTTCGTAAATGAAGTAATGTTGATAGGATGTTGCTGGAAACAGCACGTGATTCATTGGTAACGAAGCTTATTTCGGAATAAAGCGCTACCTTCGATTTTCCCCAGGGATCTTATTTTAGAAGCCAAAGTTTCCCCTGACGTCACGATCACGTGTACCGCCAATAAAATAGAAGCATTAACGGTATCCACCGGTACCTATTAAATCAACAAATTTTCTTCATGTTGCCTACTTTGTAACTTTACAAAACATTGCATTTGTAAATGCATCTGTATATGTAAAGAGAAAGAAAGTTGGGGTTAATTCTATAATTTTTGGATTTCGGTGGATCGACGCGATTTGAAACTTTCTGAATATCACATAACCATTTTGTCATGACTGTGAATCCATGGGCATACGATAATTTTAATAATGGGGACGTGTTAAACAGATAATTCGTTACTTCGTTACTTGAAAGATGTGTTCTTGATTTATAGGATGTTAACATATATATATATATATATATATATATATATATATATATATATATATATATATATATATATATATATATATATATATATATAAATAAATAAATATATATATATATATATATATATATGTATATATATATATTACATATATATATATAAACATATATATACATATATATATATATATACATATATATATACATATATATATATATATATATATATACATATATATATATATATATATATATATATATTATGTATACATATATATATATTATATATATATATATATACTATTATGTATATATATATATTTCAAACTTTTGACTTTAAAGATCTTTTTAATAATATTAAAATCTCTGATCTTTATGTAGTAATTTTAGCTCTATATAATGCTTATACTGCTTATCATACTACTCATATTATATTTACCAAATTTCCTAAACTTCTTCATCTTGTACTTTTCAATAATTATATATTTCAAGGCAATAAATTATACTTACAAGTCTCAGGGGTTCCACAAGGTGGCTGTAGTAGCAGTATTTTAGCTAATTTATACATTTATCATTATGAAAAATCTTTTACTTCCTCAGATTATAAAATTTACAGATATGTTGATGATCTGATTTGTTTGGTCTTTACAGACAACTGTGTCATAGATATAAATTTCTATCCGGATAATTTGGAACTAATTCCTAATGAAGCCACTATTAGTAATAACATTAAATTTTTGAACTTAAATCTTATTATTGAACCTACTAATAGGATAGTTATTAATTTATATGATAAAAAAGTCTATTTTAACTTTAACATCAATAAATTATTACCTTCTAATTCTTATAACTCGATTCAATTGTTTAGAAATATTATACTTAATCAGCTCTTTAGAATTTATTGACTATCTGATAAAAAATTTCATGCTGTGCATATTAATAAACTTAAAATTACTAGCAAATTATATAAATATCCAGCTTATTTAGTACATAGTATAGTTAAAAAGTTTGGAATGGTAGATTATACTTAAATTCTCTCCTTAGAGTCTTATTCTAGCCTGACATCCACTTTCGCTTGAATAAGCATTACCATGTATTTACATGTTCTTGCTGTTGAATATCACCTTTTATCGTCTTTTCGCATTACTGTTATTTCTTTCTCAAGATTGGCAACGGCAGTCCTCAACTTTTTATTTTTTGAGATTGGCAACATTGGTCTCTTTATTCAAGGAATGGATCAAGGTATGCAATGTTTCTTCAGGTATTCGTGTTTCCTATTACTTTTCAATTTTTATGTATGTTGTCTAGGTTATCTAAGTTTATAGATATAATCTATCACTGATATCAGAACCATGCATTTTGTGTTCATTTTTATGAAATACCTGGACTTGATAAAGAGTTTCATCGAAATGAACAATTCATTATTAGGCCTAGGGCTTGTCCACGTGTAAAGTTTTCATGCTTGGCTGTTATTTGGTATTATTTTATCGATTCCTTTCCATTGATGTTTTTTGATTGTCTTCAGATTGATGATTAGAGGTTTGCATTTATATTTTCCACTTGATTGATGATTCTCTGTTTGATACTTTTATTTGTAAGGCATTTTGTAATGTTGGGGTTTTTTGAGTTGAAAATTCTCTTCGTTCTTTCATTGGATTTTTAAACTTTTATTATATATATATATATATATATATATATATATATATAATTCATATACCAATGCAGCTGACAAACAACTTCTAATCATACTCAATCAAATTTATGATTATTTTACTGTACAAGAAACACATATAATCAAAAATAGTATAGAACTTATTAATAAAATAAAACTAATCCCTTACATACATGATGTAAAAACTTTTGATTTCAAAGACCTATTTAATAATATAGACATTAATGATTTATATAAAGTCATACTACTTTTATATGAACAATTCACTCAAGCAAAAAACATATCATTTCCAAAATTCAAAACTTTATTAAAATTCATTTTGTTCAAACAGTATATAGTTCAAGGAAAATGCATATACAAATTAAATAAAGGAATCCCACAGGGAGGTAAATCACCCACCATACTGGCCAACCTTTATCTACATTTTTACGAAAATCAGAACCCTTTCAACAGTCATATAATGTACAGATATATTGATGATCTTATTATTATTAGAATTACTAATGAGGCCAATGAATTAAATTTTGATTTCTATCCACCTAATCTACAACTCATTGAAAATGTATATACATCCAACTGGATCAATTTTCTAGACGTTAGTTTAACAATTAAAAATGCAAATACAATACATTTTAAAATCTATGACAAAACAGAAACTTATAACTTCAAAGTAAATAAACTTCAACATTTCTCTTCCAATCTTTCCAAATCTGTATATAGAAATATTATTAATAACCAGTTATTAAGAATCAAAATGTTAAGCACACCTTGTTACTACAAAGAACATCTTCATAAATTCATCAACACCGTCATCAAAAATAACTACCCGCCCAATCTTATTTTTTCTTTTATTAAAACACATTTTAAATTTAAATTCAAAAACTTGCAACAATTACAGCAACATATTGACAGATCATACTCTAGCATTTCTAAATAATTCATAAACTCCATGTCTTCTTCTAACAGTTAAACTATTCGTACAATTCACTTTAACCTGCTTTGAGAAAACTGCTTAGTCAGTAACAAAAAATTCACTGTAACCTGTTCTGAGATGATTGGTAATACACATGCTTTTCCAGAAGCACCACAGTACTAGGGGTAGATATATTTTCATTTTATTTTCATTATATTCTTTTGATATTACTTTATAATACTTTGCATCCTCATTTCAATAATTAGCCACAAGCTGGTGTAACAGAATATTTTATATTCATGTTTGATTTTTTTGTGTATTTGATCCACTTTGTCTTTTCTTCTACGTCGGGCCATTTACATTATTTCTGTAATACATTTTACAGTTGTGTAAACAGAAACGTAGAATCAGCATTAATGAAACATGTATGGCCCTTGATAACGTACATGGTTTCAGAAATGCTTTTCATATTCATTTTATTCCTTTTATAATCACTAGATTCCATTTATTCAATTTCCAAACTTCTTGCATAGCTCATCGTGCTACACTAGGCTTCTGATTTGCAAAAAAAATTCAGTTTACAAGCAATTTTCATTGGTATTTCTCGGGTATATATATTACAAGTAATCATAAAAGTCTTCAATTATATATATATATATATATATATTCAGTGGCATAGCGCCCATTGAGGCTCAGAAGCTGAGCCTCCACTGTTTAAAATCTAATTTACAGATACTTTTATTTATTATATTTTTAATATAACTTTGCGAATATATATATATTTTTCTAGAAAACTGTTACACTTTACTTATCTAAAATGAGACGGTTCAAAGTATTTTTCCCATTAAAACGCATATCTAGAAGCTGAAATCATCTAGCTTTCACGGTGCATTGAAAGAAGCATGGTATTAGGATCGCTCATCTGTTAAACTCCGCCCTGTCTGATAAGCTAGAACTATAAGCTCGCTTCCAGAAAGGTGTGGCTATTTCGTCCCTGATTTTCAACCCTTTATAAACAGGGTAATGACAGACAATGATTGGATATGGGACGTGACGTTTTAGGAATGAAATTTCTTGTGCAAGGGTAATGGATCCGCTATTTTGGGTCAAACGTGGTTTTATTAGTTAATCTTCGTGAAAAAAGTCATATGTAATACTAAGAAATATGAGTCATTTTCCATGAATAACATGGCATTCACTTAAATTTAAACAATATCAAGACGAAGAAACACACTAATAATGGCTACCGTTGAACTTCAAATTAACCATTAAAAGTAGTCTGTGAAGCAGACTTAGTTACAGCAACAATATGACGAAGCATCCGTTTGCGTATTTCTGAGTTTTAGAAAGAATAAATCTAATTTCCCTTTATAAATCACGTTACAGGAGAATCTCAGTTAAACAAAAGCCATTGATAATTTTTTAGCGGATTTTTAGCACATATTAGATAGATAGATAGATAGTTAAGTTATTTTTAAGTTTTCAAAGTATAGTATTTGTAAATAATTAATATACAAAATTGTTGAAGAACATTGTTGAATACAGTGTTCTCACCCATTTTCAGTGCACTCCTTTGAATTGCTTTATTTCGTTAGTTTCAGCTGTTTATATTTACAAAACTGATATATTTTTTCTATCACTTGCTAATAATATTCAAATATATGTGTACTAGATACATCAGCGCCTGTAAAACCTTTTCCAGGTAGAAGGGGGGGACAAATTGAAGCACATGATGCACAACATCGACTGGCTTGATGCTTGCCTCTGTTATATTAATGTCCAAGGGGGGTGACTCCCCCTTTAACTCCACTATGGGCGACCATGACTTTATTTAATAAAATAATTGTAAAAGTTCTAATTTAGAAATAAGAAAATATTTAAAATGTTATACCTTGTATGTATTCATCTTACATAGGTAACATTTTAAAAGCTCGTGCACTTCATGCACTCTTTGCAGTTTTATGTAAAATAATTTAGTTTTATTCACCAATAAATAAAATATATTGAAATAAAACTTATTGAAATAAAACTTATGAAAATGCGAATTCCAATATAAATGTCACTTGTAATATACAGAGAGTCCAGTGCTATCGGTGTCCATGGCTATTTCCTCAACCGTTAATCACAGAGATATACTTCCAATTGCAAAAATGTTTTAAATTTTAAAATCTATTATGTTAGAAACAGTTTAAATCAATAAATACATTTCTGAAAGAAATACGATATATAAATTTTCATACGGTCCCCCGGTCCTACCAATTATATTAAGGAAAATCATCCTCGTACAATTTCATACAAAATGAAAAAAAAAATCTTCCTTTTACGATCAAAATTCACAGAGTTATGAAGCATTAAACTTTATGACTTAAGTCGCTTTTCCACGCATAAAAATGTCCCGTTTCAGGCAACCAACCAATCAGGGACCGTATTGACCGTTTCTCCAGGCAACCGACCAATCGGGGACCGTATTGACCATTTCTCAACACAAAAAGTGCTCCCACTTTAAACAGCTATAACTCGGTCAATTTTGGTCGTAAAAGAATGTTTTTTTTTTATTTTGCATAAAATTGGAAGTGTATCTCTGTGACTAACAGTTGAGGAAATAGACATTGGGCACCGATAGCACTGGACACCCTGTATATATATATATATAATATATATATATATATATATATATATATATATATATATATATATATACTTCAAATGGTAGGCCGACCCAAAGTAGGACAAATATTACTTTCATGCCGAAGAAAGAGAACTAGCGCTAAGCTTAGGTTGAATGTTAATTCAGAATATATTCGTATATATATATACAGGGTTTTTCAGAAAGGACTCCCTAACTTTGAAATGACATAACTGCGAAACAGTGATAGACAGAAAGATGAAACAAGTGGTATGTTGTATAAACAGGTCTGGAATTTTAAATACACTGGTTTGAAAATTAGTTACAAGATTGGCTAACAGAGGGCGCTACAAGATTAGTGAGCTTTAAATAGTGCTCAGAAGTACAAAAAGCTCAGTCTCCATACTCCGTGTATCTCAATCCATGCGACTTCTTTCTTTGGGGCCATTTGAAGGACATTGTTTACAGAAAGAATCCTCAAACGTTGGAACAGCTTGAACAGTTCATCTGTGAGGCATGTGCATCCATTTCAGTAGAGACATTGCAGAAGGTGGCTTCAAACTTCGCCCATAGCTTGCGTCATGTTATTGCTACACACGGTGGCCATATTGAATTATAATGTGATTTGACCCCTGTTTACGAAAAACAATTTCACCCACTAATTAAAGGATATTCCACTGAGACTACAGCGCCATCTGTTAGCCAATCTTGTAACTAATTTTGCAAACCGGTGTATTTAAAATTCCAGACCTGTCTATCCAACATACCACTTGTTTCATCTTTCTATCTATCACTGTTTCGCAGTTATGTCATTTCAAAGTCAGGGAGTCCTTTCTGAAGACCCTGTATACGATTTACATACATTGTTCCTTGGTTTGCTTGAGAAACGTCGGGTGTTTCTACTGGTAAAAGATAAATAAATCATAAAATAAATTTATGACGCCTTCCCTATTAAAAGGGAATACATTATACTTTATTATGCTCAATTATCATACAGAAACGCATCCATATACTCTGAGGGAAAGAAAAATCAAGTCATCTGCCAATCTTAAATGGTTCGATTTAAAAAAATCTCTGAAATCGAGTCACGTGCCTTGCCAATCTACTTACGTCCGAGGAATGTGGCAGGAACAATCTTGTCACGTTCAAGCTCCCAATAATGATGGAAATTAGGAGTGATGAGTATCAGCGAACGAGGCGGTTGATGATCGATAGCGATATAGAAAACTGACTGAATTACTATAATCGAATACGTTATAGTAATAAATCAATCTCAAAATAGGACTTAAGTTTTCGCACGTTATAATACCTCATTTTTACTTTAATAGTGCACGTAATAAATTACTTTCAATTCATGAAATTGGAATGAGAAATACTAATTTTACCTACTATGTTTATTTTTTTAATATAATTTTTAGTTTCTCTTATCATTTGATATGCTATATATACAGAATCGCACTTTACCATAAGGAGAGCAGGCAGTTAGTTATATATCCATTTCTTTTTCCTCATCAACATATTTTGAAATTGCTTTTATTCATTCTTATCGTCACTTTTGAACTTGGGAAATATCCGTCTGAATTGAAAAGCATTTAGAAATTTAAATAAGTTTTGAATATTTTGGAAGCCGCACGATCTTATCAAAAATTAAACAAATTGAAAATCTTGATAATTATGTTCAGTTACAAAAAAAAAACAAAAAAAAACCTAATGTGGCCTTATAGCAGATATTTATATTATTTCCAAGATATTGATTTTTCGTCAATTAGTCGTCATTTTCATAATTTTAGTGTCATTTTTATCCATTTGGCGAGATTTTCGTTAATTTGGTAACATTTAAAAAAAGTCGCCAAATTGGCGACATTCCGCTAAATTCGTCGCCAAAATTTCGCTAAGCGTTATGGACGGAGAAATAAGTTATTCTTGTAGCAGAAAAATAATTATTGGCGTTCAAATACAAAAGTATTACTCAAAGTATCTTTTCTCATGAATGGAACGAGCTAGATCCACGAGAATGATGTCATCACATTTATAGCATAATATTACATATGAAAAGTGAACGTGTTTCTCAACAGTTAATACATTTTTTTTAATTGATGGTATTTTTTGATAAATTTATTTTAAAAATGTCCAATATCTCGAGAACGGTTCATGCTAGCGCTCTAAAGTTTATGTCAATCGTTTTCTAAGGAAAAATTACATAAGAAATGTCTATTTGCGCAACTTTAATAAATGTTTTGATTTTTTGATGATTTTTTCAAAATTTCACTCGAAAATTTAAGGCGGTTCTGAACATTCGATTACGTTGAAAAACAATAGGCTTCCAGTATTCACGGATTGTGATTTTTGTTCCAAATTTCATTCGACTCATTCTATTCGTTCGTGAGATATCGTCTCCACAGGCTCACTGACACTCACACATACACAGACATCACCTCAAAAATGTTTGATTCGTGATCAAGGATGCTTGAAACGTGCTCTTCCGTCGAAAACTCGAATTCGAATTTTCGACTCCGTCACAATACTTTCCTTATACATTATGTATATAAGGAAAGTAAAAGCATTATTTAAAAAATATCCACAAGATTTCATTACAAGAAGCCGAGTCAACAAGTATCAGCAGTTTATTTGGCCACGCCCATTTTTTCAGGGTCTCTCTTAAGGTATTGAAATAGTTTTTATTTTCACGAACAATGAAAGGGGGAGTGTGTGAAATTTTCATCAGATTGTTTCGTTCCGAATCCCTATTTCAGAAAGTGAAAAAGTAGTTAGGAATAATTTCGAAAATGAAAGTTACTTTTCGGTGTGCATTTTGTATTGACAAAAATGATGCCATATTAAGTCTAAATTTTGATTTTATTTTATTTATGACCCAAAGGGTCATGGGTCAATTTCATTTTAGGGTTTTCATTTAAACAGTTATTTGTTAAGCTCTAAATAAATAACAGTATTCTATCGTTCCACAGAACATGGAATTGTCGAAAGTATAAAATAGAATATTTTTTTTATGTAAACATTAAATATATCCCAATAATATTTTAATGGTGTGTTATATATAAAAAATGTTTTCATTTAATTATCAATCGATCTCTATCAATAGTATTTTCTATTTCAAGAACGACTGTCCCGGATTGTCTGTGCAGCGAGTCTAGCTGAAATAAGTACAAAAACCATACTTCGACTTATGCTAGCAAAAATTTATGCAACGTAATTAATAACAAGAAAGATCAATCCTGCATAAAGCATTGATTATGAAACACTTTTCAACTGCAATGCAATTGTTTTAAACATCTCTAAAATGCGATACATTCAGCGGTAATATTTTTAAAATTATCACAATACTACAATAATTTATTATGTTTCAAAACTTAAAACCTCATCGAAAATAAATTAACTTTATTTAAATGACGTCATTGTAATATAAATTGCTTGGCTCTCTATAAAACAGCAGTAAATATTTCATTAATATACATTTATTCCATTCCTTTCATTCATCACAATACTACGACAATTCATTTTACTTAAAAACTTAAAACCATGGAGATAAAAGTAATTTAACTCTATGCTTAAAAGTTCATTGAAAAAGTCTTCTATAAAATCGTCTTCTTCTCTATGTAAAATCAATGACAGTTTCATTCATTTCAGCTATATTGCAGACTCCAGAGCTAAATAATTTAGCGTTAAAAAATTCAGCAATACTTTAAAACTCATCTTACAGCTTTGTTTACATTCTCCATAAGTGAAAATCAGGCTTTGTTGTAGAAATAATCAAAATTTCGTGATCATTCAAACTCAAATATATTGTAATTGCGTTGTTTCAGAAAATAGATTCACAGAAATTAAGCAAAAATAAAGCGGTTTTAGGACGGATACAACAGTAAATATAAATTAAAAAGAACTTTAAAAATCACGATTTTGACACAAGATGGATGCCATATCTTATTTTGAAGTGGGCTACTGATCCCTTCATATAATATGGGTGTAATTATTATTTTAATTTTATTTAAAAAAACTACCTAATATATTTTGCTGAAATTTTTTCATATTTTTTATACGATAATTTGAATATTTCCCAAAACTTTCGAAGCAAATTGTGAATTTTAAATTCGCTTTAAAAATGTTTGAAGAATTGGATCCCATAGGGTTCAATGTATCTCATTTTTTCATCCCGCGTTCAATCCAAAACTTATTGGGTGATATTATTCATTTATATTCCCATATGTCCCACAGACCGTCGAACAACTTACTAAAATTTCATTGTAATAAAGTCATTTTTACGGCAGTTATCTTACGAACGGACAGACATACAGACAGACAGACAGAATGAACAAAGTTATAAGCACTTTTCAACTATGTTGTAAAGTGTTAAAAAAAATTACAAATTTATAACAACTATTTAAACCAATTTACTAACTATTTAAACCAATAATATTAACTATGAAAAGTAAAAGTAATATTAACTATTTAAAGTAATACCAGTGATATATAAACTAATATTCTCTAATGAGTTGGAATTGACTACAGAAGTAGAAGGTTCATTAAAGATTTCCACTTCCGGTTCTGGCGACCACTCAAACAGCTGCTACAAACCCTTTCGGCCACTCGAGTGGTCTGGGTTTGCAACTTCCGGTTCTGTTGATGCCGCATCCGGTTTTTATAAAAATGCGTGTAAACGGGTATGCAAAACGGGTATGCAAAAAAGGATAAAAGCGCTTAGTAGTTCATAAAGTGTACACACTATTTGCCACCATATTAAATCTCTTTCATTAATGTCTTGATATCCCTGATTTCTTGGCTGTTTCATTTTCCGAAACCTATTGTTTTCTACACACGCTGATTTGACTTCCCGGTCGTCCAAATTGTTACTCAAGTCCTCTGGACGAGTCGGACGGCCTGGGGTTTCCACACGCTGATTTGAGAAACAACATTAGCAACACACGAAATTCTTATACGGAAGGTTACACCCGCCAAAACGTCGTATCATCAGAGACTGCAACACAATGACACCTTCAGTGCTTGTCAAATACGCTTTCTCGAGTTCAAATGTACATTGTGTATGAAGGAGGGAATTTTGAACAGGTAATTCCCTGTTCATATGCACATTGTTCGTTTAAACGATATACATTCGTACAATGTTGCATCCATCTTATGCAACATTTACATGCATTAGAATTTTCTTGTAAATGTAAACGTTGTTTATTGTATCGTTCTTGAATGTGACAGCTTGTCGTCTATCACCATATTGCGTCAAATAAATACCTGAATAGATGTATGGTTGATTCTTACTCATTAAATAATTATCTGCAACTTTGTAATTCACATTTTCCGTCTTATCTTGCTTTAATGCCAAGTTCGTATCCTATTTTTTATATTCTCCGTTAGGGTCTCAGCATTTCCCTTTATCTGATCGGACATTACAGAGTTATTGAAGGATGCATATAAGGAATTTCATAAAAACTCCGTATAATGGTCGTAAGGAGAAAAAGTGAGTAAATTAGCAGTCAGCCTTTAGAGTGCAGCCTTCATTAGCTTAACAGCAAACATAGCAATAATTTGAAGATATACCCGTGTATTAGTAGAAGATTACACGTACTACAACATATGAGTTTCTAAAATCTTTGCCAACATAAAACAGATGGCGTGACAAATTGAAAATATCAATGATCTCGTAATCTTTAAACCTAAAGACCGTAATTGTTTCCAAAATATGTCAAAATATGTGTCAATATACATGTACTACTTATATTCTCGTAGATTAGAAGATATACCCGCGCTTTTGTAGGACATTACCCGTACTACGTACAATGAACGTACAATGGGTTTCAACAATTTTTGCAAAAATAAAACAATGGCGTAATAAATTGAAAATATCAATAATAATAATATTTAAACCTGAAGACAGTAATTAATATAATCCAGTCAAAAATGCAATATCGGTGAAATTTATTTTATATACATATCTTTATAATTTAAATCAGAAAAGATTTAATAAAAATCGTCTATCGCATAAACACATTGGATAGAAATCCGTTGATAAGCGACATGATATAATTTTCTTCAAATAAATTGGCTGAAAAAATATCGTGAAAAGTTCAATTTTTTTTTCTTATCAAATGGCCAGGCACTTTGACTTATCATCATTCACCTTTTTGTCAGCGGCCAGAACGTGAACCATTTAGCCGTCCTAGGAACTTTGCCCCAGGTGCACCAGAGGGGGGCCCAACACACTGCGCCACAACACAAACATCCATGCCTTACGTGGGACTCGAATCCACAACGCGGCAGTCGAGCGATTGCTGGGGAAACGCTCGTCTTGACCGCTCGACCACCACGTCGACGGAAAGTTTGATTGTTCGTTTTTAATTAATATCTAGACAACCCCTGGTGTTAGAAATTCGAAACATGGACAAAATTTTAAGTGGCGCTATGTCAAGGCTGCTCACAAAATTTCATCAAATTCGGTTCAGCCGTTCTCCCGTGATGATGAGACGAACATATATACATACAGACAGACGGACAAATTTTTAATTTTATTTATATAGATTGCATTCTATGCTATTTTCACATTTGCAAAAGAGCAGCATTGGAGGAAAAGTTCTATTTACCCTTATTTCCTAAGAATATACTTAACTTTCTATGAATGCAAAGATTTAATTTCGGCTTCTTAGCAAATTGCCTGCAAAAAAATCTGATGTGGGCAACACATGACTTTCCTTATATAATGCAATGAATTTACTACTTTTACAGTAAAAAAAATAGGGTTTTTTTTACAGTAGATACTTATATTCTTTCCAAGATATTGAATTTTCTAAATTCAATATCTTGGAAAAATTAATTAAATTTCAAAAAGTCGCCAAGTTGGCGACATTCCGCCAAATTCGTCGCCAAAATCTCGCCAAGCTTTACTGACGGAGAAATAAGTTATTCTTATAACAGATAAATCACTATTGGCGTTCAAATACAAAAGTATTACTCGAAGTATCTTTTCTCATGAATGAAACGAGCTAGATCCACGAGAAGAATGATGTCACCCAATTTATCGCATGGTATTGCATATGAAAATTGAACATGTTTCTCAATAGGAAAAATATTTTTTTTTATTTTATATGACTTTTTGAAAAATTTTTTGTAAAATGTGAAATATCTCGAGAGCGGTTCATGTTAGCGTTCTAAATTTTATGTTAATCGTTTTCTAATGAAAAATTACATAAGAAATGCCTATTTGCGTAACTTTATTAGCGGTTTTGATTTTTTGACGATTTTTCAAAATTTCACTCCAAAATTTAGGGTGGTTCTGAACATTCGATTACGTTTAAAAACAATAGGCTTCCAGTGTTTAAGGATTGTGATTTTTGTACCAAATTTCGTTCGAATCGGTCCAGTCGTTCGTCAGTTATCGTCTCCACAGACTCACTGACACACACACACACACACACATACTTTCACACACACACACACACACACACACACACACACACACATACACACACACACACACACACACATACTTTCACACACACACACACACATACTTTCACACACAGACATCACTTCAAAAATGTTTGATTCGTGATCAGGGATGTTTGAAACGTGCTCTCCCGTCGAAAACTCGAATTCGAATTTTCGACCCCTTCACAATACTTTCCTTATACATCATGTATATAAGGAAAGTAATAAGTTATCTCTCAAAGAGGCGGCTGCCCATTATTAATTGGATGCTACGCAACTGACCGGTCACTCTCCGGGATTCGTTGATTGGTGAAGCGCATTTGAAGGATGTTTCAGTAGTGACCAGTGAAGGGCAGTTTAATTCAGCCTTCGGTGAAGGAGTAATTATTCTCTGCAGTTCATTAAGGAGCTGTCCTGTCAGAAACAACACCCGATGCGATTTTATTCCTTACTTTAGAAATAAGGGTATGCTGGCGCGTTAACAAGATGGATAGAATTGGAACATGATTTTTCTTAGAAGCTTATAAACTGGGTGAGGTCCTTTTGGAATATAGAATATCGGATAATCATCTTCGCGATTCAATGTATGGACGTACCATACTCCGAATATGGTACATTTCAATGTACCATACTCCGAAACTCCGCAATGTGAAAGGGGGGGATGTCTCAACCTGTAGAGGGTACAAATAGAAATTTATGAAATGACTATTTAGGAAATTTTAAGTGAGAGATTTTAGGGCAGGTGCATGTCTTTTCCTTTTTTTAGGGGGGGGGGGGGGAGAGAATTCCGTCACCGACTCAATAAAGCGTCATCTGAGCAGTTAGTGATCACTGCTTCGATTTCCTGGGGCAAGAGCCGGCGCCCGAACAGCTTATGAAGTGAATGATTGTGGATTAAATAATGCACAAATTGAATTTTTTCCTTGGACGCAACTGTGTATGAAAGCAGTTTTAATTACAGCCATATTGGCATGTACGAATAACCAGCATTATATGAAAAAGCAGAGGAATAAGGAAAATGTACAGATTAGACGTTGAACTTCTATCTGAAATCCGAAAGTGAATATAGGGTTCACAGCAAAACAGTAGCCTCGCCCGAAAAACTTTCTGGGGGAGGAGGGGGGGACAAATATTTTTTTTCCATTTCTCCATATATCATTTCTTCGATATTCAATGGTTTCGCGGGGTTCCTGGTTGGGGGTTAACCCCAAATTACCCCTGGCGACGCCATTGCATTAAAATTAGTAGAAAATATAACCCAGTTCAATATATAAAACGCCATATGGTCAAGCAGAATTTAGTCGTCCGAATTTTTACCAAGGCATGAAATGTACGGTGAGTGTTTCAGTTGTAGGCCATTGGGGTAGTATAAAAATAGTGTTCAAGTCATGGAGTTAGAAAGAAGGAGATAAAATTCTTATGGATGAAACGTTTGAAAATGCCATAATGCTTTGAGAATTATATCTAGGTGTCTCTAATGATAGCAAAGTCGTTGTTTTTGTTAGTTGACACAACAGAAAGGCGTATTATTTAGTATATGTGTTTTTGATTATTTTTAAATTAAAGGTTGACTTATGAGTATAATTAGCCAATATTTTTTCATAGTTGTAGGATAGAATACGGAATATAGGGAGATAAAAATAAATTGAATGATAAAATAACTTTGAATACGTAGGAATATTATTTATTTTGTCAGTTCAACTTTGCATTGCGTAATAATTTATTTTTACAAAATTGGCAGTTAAAATAAATATTTTTGGCTTTTCACCATAGAAAAGCATACAATGCAGTGCTATTTATCTTACCCCAGCGCCACCTAAATTATTGTCTCAAACGATATTGGTGCTTTCTTTTAACTCCTTTTAACTCCATATTTCAAGTTTATTGCCCGGGAAAGGGGACGTGGAGTAAAAATCAGTTGTTGCTTTTAGATTAGACATGTATTTGTGGGGAAAGTTAATTGTAAAGGCATTATGCAAAACTAATTTGAAATCAATATGAAGTCTACTTGCAACTGAGGAGTCATTTTAACGTCCATTGGCTGTAGGCAGTTCAAAAATTTTGATGCATTAATGTTTACCTATCCATTGCTATTTCATGCTCATAAAACCCGACTAAAAGGGGCGTTCCCTAAATAGCAATCGCGATCCAATTGCATTGAACAGCATTCATGGAGGAGTTCGCTCTTTATGCACTCTTGAGCCCGAAATAACGATATCTCCAATGACAACAAGCAAACTTGCTGTGTCACAAATTTGGGAACCTTTTTGGAGACATAAAATTATGTCTTACCACGCAGTCGGCATCAAAGTTCGTACAGATTGAAATCCTTCCCGAATGTCCAAAGTATTGCGCCCCTCCCCCCACACCACAGGTAGCTGCATTCATAGGCCGGTATCGCGTTTTCCATGTGTTCTCCAGCATGGAAAAGCCCAAAAAGCACAAAACTAGTCCCTCGATGCTGTTATTTGCAATGCAAGCACATTCCATTTTAATTTCCTCTCAAAATCGAGACATTAACTGTTGAAATTTTCTTTGACAGTTATATCCTAAATTTTCACTCAGAGAATAACTAATATTTTCCGAATTCCTACAATAATTAATTTGAAACCTCCCCCCCCCCCCCATAAGAAAATGAACTTAAAAATAAGTTTACGCTCGAAGACGCATTGTTGCATAATTATTTCCAAGACCATGCTACCTTCCAGTCACTCCTCACAACTCGTTGATTGGTGGAGCGGACTTGAAGTCTGTTTCAGCAATGATGAATGGTAAATGGTTTAAATCAGCTTTCAGAGAAGAAGCAATTATCCTTTGCAGTTCATCAAAGAGTTGTTCTTCGGGAAAACTAACTCGATATATTAACAAATGCCATATATAATCCAACAACGTATAAGTCAAAATACTTATCATTAAATGTGAATTTAAATAATTTAGAATACATTCTTATATGAAATTAAATAAAAGCATTCCGGAAAAAAGATAGTAAAATAAAACCGTATGAACGAACGCTTGTTTTACAGATAACCTTTATTAAGAATTATAGCCACTTAAGTTACATATATGCAAAATTTCTTGTATTAGTTTGTAAAGAACTTTGTTGTCCCAACCGGGTATCGAACCCTGGATCTGCGAACTGGCCATCCGACGCGCTACCGTTGAGCTATTGGGACGAAATTGCAAGCTCTTATTATTGAAGTGGACTATGTATTCTCCATTCTCTAATGTTAGATTGGCGCACAACTGACAATCTGACTGACCACCTCCGGCATTTTTACTTTCTCTGCAATACATGGTAATGTATAGGGAAAGTATTGGAATCATGCCGAAAATCACAACTCGAGTTTTCGACGGATCTACACGTTTCGAGACCTGTAGAATACGAAAAAACAATTTTTAGCGTGACGTCTGTGTGTGTGTCTGTGTGTCTGTCTGTGCAGATATTGTATCCACTCTAACTAAAAAAGTAATCGACCGAATTTCATAAAATTTGGTAGGTAAGTCACTTGTGGGCGACTCTGGTGCTGATCAGTTTTGGGTACGATTCGGGATAAAAGAACCCGCCTTTTTTTGCGAAATGGTCGGCAAAAGCTTGTATCCACTGTAACTGAAAAACTAATGAACCGAATTTCACAAAATTTGGTAGATGAGTCACTTGTGGGTTACCCTGGCGCTGATTAGATTTTGGTACGATTCGAAAAAAAATAACCTGCCTTTTTTTTGCAAAATGGCCCGCAAAAATCGTCAAAATCTAAACTAATGAACTAGATATACTCAAATATATCCATTAAATGCTCGTTTAATACGTAATTTTTAACGACGAAAAGAAAAAGATCAACCCCATTACACTAGGACTAGCCGTTCTCGAGATATTTTAGTTTTACGTATTTTCTCTACGCCACCTTTAATAATAAGTCCGGTTACCGAATGAGAACGAAAATTGAATTAAAAGTGAAATAAATTTAAAAATAAATAAAGAGAACGCGAATATAAACGTCTGCAGGGAAAGTCATGTGCTGCCCACATCAGATTTTTTATCTCAGGTTAGCCTCCTGATACTACTATTTTTACCCAGGTTAGTATCCTACGTGGTCGTTGTCCTCTTGATTTGATATCGGGGCTAAATATCCCAGAGTCCACTGACTCCGTGCTAGTTGTACTAGGGTCATTTTCAGATCCATTTTTGAAAAATGGACGTACTTGTCAAGTTCAAATACAATGTAAAACTGGCTGTTTAATCACAATATTTTTCACCAATTGTTATCTTTTTAAATTTAAATAAATGTTAGTTTGGCGGGATGGTAGACCTTGGGTGCCTCCTGAGTGCAGGAGGTATCCTTTCCCGGCCGTGCAGCTAGCTACTCTAAACCCACTATGTGAGTTGCACGGTCTGGGGTCTTCAGACTTTCGACATCTTTACACTAAGCTACATAGGGCGCGGTAGCCCATTGGTTGGCGCGCTGGAGTTGCACTCGGTAGGCCCGGGTTCGATTCCAGCCACTGCCAAAAAACTGCCGCCTTGTTCATGCGGAGTACGATCACGTTAAACATGTGGGTCCGAAAGTCCTTCCGAGAGGTTGGTGGTAGGGGAAGGAGGGTACGGTCCCTGTGGATGCCTCCCCTACTAGGTTCCGGTCTAAATTGGGTGGCACTTCCCGACCGTCCAAACTGTTACCTTTCACCTTTCTGGTAGGTCGGACGGTCTGGGTTTCAACAACAACACTAACCTACATGGTTGACCTGTTCGGGCGCCATTGTAAAGAACCTTGCTGTCCCAACCGGGAATCGAACCCTGGATCTCCGAACTGGCCAGTCGACGCTCAACCGTTGAGCTACTGGGACAAAATTGCAAGCTCTTATTGTCAAAGTGACTCTGCAAGTTGAACACCTGTGTTGGGGGCGCCGCGATCACAATTTGCATATCAAGAATCACTGAAAGGTACAAGTAAATACGATTAAATGAAAAATCCTAAAATATGCAAATGGCAGAACACATATAGAATTAAAATTAATGAAATAGAAAATATAACACATTTAGAATTTTAAATTAGCAGACAATAATTTAACCGCCATGACACACGAAACTGAGATGTTGCACAGGGTCAAAATTAGAGATGGAATCACGATAGATATAAATAAATGAAGATTCGAAAAGCAAAATATTACGGGTATTATTCCAGTTGGTTAAAAGAAAAGTTTTATCAAAAAGCAGGACAAAATTATCATTGATAATAGTTTAGGATAAGGCAGTGGAAAGTTTTATTTTGTTTTGGATGTCACAAGAATGTTCAGATAATCTATTAGTGCGAGTACTATCAATATAGACTATATTTAATAATATATATAGTACTATCTTAAGTACTATCTTTTAGTGCTACCAATATTGAATTTATAACAATTTTCAGGCTGAATAAGCAGGACGAAATACATCCCAGTTTGACGTTAAACATTACTTTTTTATTTATCACTACAAATACGAAAAAATCTGATGTGGACAGCACATGACTTTCCTTATATAATGAAATGAATTTACTACTTTTA
The DNA here is from genome assembly GCA_951213105.1 of Amaurobius ferox. Taxonomy (NCBI): domain Eukaryota; kingdom Metazoa; phylum Arthropoda; class Arachnida; order Araneae; family Amaurobiidae; genus Amaurobius; species Amaurobius ferox. The sequence continues at coordinate 84,364,072 of OX578152.1, read as the reverse complement.
CAGTAAAGAAAATAGATTATTTTTATAGTAGATATTTATATTCTTTCCAAGATATTGAATTTTCGTTAATGAGTCGTCATTTTCACTGATTTAGCGTCATTTTTATCCATTTGGCGAGTTTTTCGTAAATTTAGCAATATTAAAAAAGTCGCCAAGTTGGCGCCATTCCACCAAATTCGTCGCCAAATTCTCGCCAAGCGTTATGGACGGAGAAATAAGTTATTCTTACAGCAGATAAATGACTATTGCATTTTAAATACAAAAGTATTACTCAAAGTATATTTTTTCATGAATGGAACCAGCTAGATCCACGAGAATGATGTCACCCAATTTATCGCATGGTATTACATATGAAAAGTGAACATGTTTCTCCATAGGAAATAATTTTCTTTTATTTTATATGAATTTTTGATAATTTTTATGCAAAATGTGCAATATCTCGAGAACGGTTCATGTTAGCGTTCTAAAATTTATGTCAATCGTTTTCTACTGAAAAATTACATAAGAAATGTATATTTGCGCAACTTTATTAGAGGTTTGGATTTTTTGACAATTTTTTAGAAATTTCACTCGAAAATTCAGGGGGATTTGAACATTCGAGTGCGTTTTAAAACAATAGGCTTCCAGTGTTTACGGATTGTAATTTTTATACCAAATTTCGTTCGAATCGGTCCATTTGTTCGTCAGTTATCGGTTCCGCAATCTTATTGACACACACACACACACATACTTTCACACACACACACACACATACTTTCACACACACACACGCACATACTTTCACACACACACATACTTTCACACACACACACGCACATCACTTCGAAAATGTTCGATTCGTGATCAGGGATGCTTGAAACGTGCTCTCCCGTCGAAAACTCGAATTCGAATTTTCGACCCCGTCACAATACTTTCCTTATACGTTATTGTATATAAGGAAAGTAACAATTTAGGAGTAACAGAAGAATGGGCAGGTTTAAAATTTAATTGAATATATATTAAATGTTTACTCGGAAATATATATATATAAAAAATTATATATATATTTTCAACTCACAAAACCCCAACATTACAAAATGCCTTACAAATAAAAGCATCAAACAGAGAATCATCAATCAAGTGAAAAATATAAATACAAATATATATATATATATATATATATATATATATATATATATATATATATATATATATACATATATATATATATATATATATATATATATATATAATATATATTATCAATACTTTCTAACTTTTTCAATTTTCGTTATCAGTTTGTTTCAACAATGCTACCGATTCGTTTTGCATTTTCAAAGAATAAATTATTAGTATTGGATTCTGAAAAAAGCTATTTTTGTCCGACTTGTACTTTTGAAAAACAATTACCTAATTTAATAAAATATTTATATTTTATATATATTCGCGAAGAAATACATCAACCCACAATTTGGCGCAATTTCCTCATTGTTTTGCTTGCGAAATGTTTAAGCTTCGATTTCCGTTATCAATATTTCTGGAATTATTTCAATTATAATCTTCGTGCAATGTGGGAAAACAAATATAAGGTTAGAAACTTGAAGCTTCTTTGATCTTACATATTTTACGAAATCTTTATTTAGAAAATAAAAATGTATTAAATATTTATTGGTGGCTAACAAATGCGTTTTCCATGCGTGCTGTCTATGTGCTATCCATGTGTTATCCGAAAAAATATTTGAGGCATCTATTTCTTAGGATCTGCTATACATAGACTATACATAGATAGAGTTTAGATGATGACTGATATGAATCTAGCATCAAATTTTAAAGGCTGTAGGCGGTTTTACTAAGAATTTGCATTCCCGGTTCTTTTTCCACTTCAGGTTAAAATTTCATTTTCTTTGAAACATTTGTTTCTCAAGATTGGCTATAGATAGAGCTTAGATGATAAGTAATATGGATTTAACACTAAATTCTGGAGGAGTTAGTTAGGGTTCACTATGGATTTCGACTTCCGTTTCTTTTGCCAGCTCTATTTTAAAAATAGAGCTCAGTTGATGACTGAGCCTCACATTCCGGAGAGTAAAGGGTTAACTAAGAATTTTCATCTCCGATTTTGAAGATGACCTCCATTCAAAAATTTACATTTTCCTTGCAACATTTTTTACAAAATGAGCTATCAATAAAACTTAGATGATAACTGATATAGATTCAGCATCAATTTCTGGAGGGGGTGGGGTGGTTTACTAGAATTTCTACTTCCGGCTCAAACAATATTCTTGAAACAGCTATTTCTCAGAATTGGCTATAAATAGAGCTTAGATAATGACTGATATGGATTCTGCATTAAATTTTAGAGGGGGTAGGGAGACTGATTAAGGATTTCTATTTCTAGTTCTGGAGATTCACTTTCCATTCAAAAATTTATGTTTTCAGTGCAACATCTATTTTTAAGAATCTGCAATAGATTGAACTGCGATGGTGACTGATATGAATTCAACATTTAATTTCAGAGGGGGTAGAAGTGCTGAAGACCCAAACCACACGACCAACCCTAAGGCTAATGGTAGCTTAGTGTGTGGCCGGGAAAAGGGGGTAGAAGTGTGGACAAATTTCCTTTTTCATTTTTTCCCCACATCCAGTTCAAAAATTTTCTCTCAACATTTATTTCTCAGGCCTGGATATAGATAGAGTTTTAATAATAACATATGGATTCCGCATCAAATTCCTGTTTAAATATTTTCTCTGAAACATCTGTTTTTCAGGGTCGGCTACTGACAGTTGATTTTGAAGGTGTCACCTCCCATTCATTCGTATGGCTGTACAGAAGGAAAAGGAAAGGAACAGAAGGACTGTACACCACTTATCACCATATGAAGGCTCCTTTATAAATTTCTTGTTACTTATATACATAAAGTATAAGGAAAGTATTGTGACGGGGTCGAAAATTCGAATTCGAGTTTTCGACGGGAGAGCACGTTTCAAGCATCCCTGATCACAAATCAAGCATTTTTGAAGTGATGTCTGTGTGTGTGTGTGTGTGTGTGTGAAAGTATGTGTGTGTGTGAAAGTATGTGTGTGTGTGTGTGTCAGTGAGTCTGTGGAGACGATAACTGACGAACGAATGGACTGATTCAAACGAAATTTGGTACAAAAATTATATTCCGTAAACACTGGAAGCCTATTGTTCTTATATGCAATCGAATGTTCAGAACCCCCTAAATTTTCGAGTGAAATTTTGAAAAAATCGTCAAAAAATCAAAATCTCTAATTAAGTTACGCAATTAGACATTTCTTATGTAATTTTTTATTAGAAAACGATTGACATAAATTTTAGAACGTTAACCTAAACCGTTCTTGAGATATTGCACATTTTTCAAAAAAATATCAAAAAGTCATATAAAATAAAAAAAAAATATTTCCTATTGAGAAACATGTTCACTTTTCATATGTAATACCATGCGATAAATTGGGTGACATCATTCTAGTGGATCTAGCTCGTTCCATTCATGAAAAAATACATTTTGAGTAATACTTTTGTATTTGAACCCCAATAGTCATTTATCTGCTGTTAGAATAACTTATTTCTCCGTCCATAACGCTTGACGAGATTTTAGCGACGAATTTAGTGGAATGTCGCCAACTTGGCGACTTTTTAAGATGTTGCTCAATTAACGAAATCTCGCCAAATGAATAAAAATGACGTTAAATCAATGAAAATGACGTCTCATTGTCTAAAATTCAATATCTTGGAAAGAATATAAATATCTACTATAAAAATAATCCATTTCTTTTTTACTGTAAAAGTAGTAAATTCATTGCATTATATAAGGAACGTCATGTGCTGCCCACATCAGATTTTTTGAGATTATATTCAATAAGCAGTTTTAAAACATTCTCATTTAGCGATAGAATATTACTTTCGTTACATACATAGTATAATGTAAAGAGAAAGCATTGTGACGAGGGCCGAAATTTCGAATTTGAGATTTCAACGAACGAGCACGTTTCAATTAACCCTGAACACGAATCGAACTTTTTGAGATGGTGTGTGTGTGTGTGTGTGTGTGTAAGGCTCTGGATGAAATATCTCACGAATGCATAGAGCGCTTAGAATGAAATTTGGTACAATTATTACGATCGGTGAATACTGAAATGTTTTTGATTTTAAACGTGATCGAATGTTCAGAAGTCGCACAAATTTTCAAATGAATTTTTGAAAAGATCATTAAAAAATCATGACATGAAATAATATTATATAGATAAGTATTTTATAACTAACTTTTTATTCTAAAAAGAACGACACAAACTTTAGAACACTAGCTTGCACCGTTCTTGGGATACTTCAAATTTTTCAAATAAATATATCTAAAAATTACGTAAAAATGAACTGTATGAAATATCATCAAATATTTGTATACCACTTGACGATAAATTTGGCAACTAATTTGTCGGAATATCGCCGACTTGGCGACTTTTTAATGTGGTGCCAAATTATCAAAAATGACACTAAAGTGACGAAAATGCCGCCAAATTGATGAATTAGTAATTAACATATTTCAACACAATGGAGTGTATTGTTCAGCAGATGTTGGTAATATTTCAAATTGTCAAGTTATATTTGCGCGAAATATAAGTTAATTTGGTACCTCAAAATAATTTTGCATGTTGGCATTCAGATTAACGAACTCAGCAACAAAGCGAGTATAGTAATTTTGTGCTATAATTTTCATTACAGTAGAGTTACATTACAGCGAGTTAATTACAGCGAGTACTGTAATTTTCATTACAGTAATTTTTGAAGTTCTCCGCTTGGAACGCTGCAGTCACATTTATTAGTCAGGCATAGTCACTTTACTATTTATAGACCTAAGTTACACAATCATTGACCTTTCTTTATAAAGTTATTGGGTGTTTAAAGACTTTCATAGGAATCTTGTTATGTGCATTTACTCACATTCAATCTTTAATTTCATTTGTTGACAATTCTTGCTGGCTATTTAAAATAAAAGAAATACTTGTTTACTTTACCAGGTGTTTGTTTACTTATTTATTTTACCAGGTAGTACCGAAATCTAATGAGCACCAAGATAACTCATTCGTGACTTAAAATCGTGACTTATAATTCGTGACTTATTTTAAGACTTAAAATCTTCACACAAAGTCAGTGGCCTGGGGTTTCCACACAAAGTCAGTGGCGGATCGTGACTTTAGGAATGGGTGAAGCAGATTCAGTGATGGGATTCCCCCCTCCCCCTCAACAACGAACATCATCAAAACACATCACGCTACTGTCACATCCAAGATCACCTCCTTTTGAATCTTTTAGCAGAAATGGAGTGTGCTTCTTTGTTTCTTTTAGCAGAAAAATCCGAATGAACCTCTTCCAACATCCTCCCATACATTCACCGTAATTTTCCATCGCATTTGAAGGTGCAGAACGGGGGAATTCTACTTATTTCTATTAACAGAAAATTCCCAGTATAAGCCCGGCCGCCTACATTTTCCGCTATTTTCCGTCGCATTTCTGGGGGTAGACCGGAGAAATTCTGCGGCATTAGAATTAATTTTTTTTTATTGAGAGCAATATCTATTCCTCCAAAGTGCGTTCCTTCAAAAATATTCGATATTTTAAGAACTGAATTACAATATGAGGTTTTTGAATGCAAAATTACAGATAAATGAACATGTAAGACTTTCGTGCAAGATAAGATAAAATCTGATGTGAGCAGCATATGACTTTCCCTGCAAACTCATATTCACGTTCTCTTTATTTCTTCAATAATGCATTATATTGAGTTTAATTGCACAAAATAACACCCATAATTATTTAAAATTACCCTAAATTTGCAATTTTAATTGGGGGCAATAATATTTTCAAAGGGTGTGCAGGGAAAATATGATAAAAATCAAATATCACGAGAACGGCTAGTCTTAGAGTAATGGGGCTGGTCTTATTCTTCTCATGGCCAAAATTACGTATAAAGCAATTAAAATCATACCAAAATCTAATCAGCACCAGTGTCATCCACAAGTGACTTATCTACTGAATTTTGTGAAATTTCGTTAATAATTTTATTTTCTTTTAGGTACAGTAGATACAGACAATTTTTGCGGGCCATTTTACAAAAAAAAAAAGCGAGTTCTTTTATCCCGAATCGTACTAAAAACTAATCAGCACTAGGGTCACCCACAAGTGACTTATATACCAAATTTAATGAAATTTGGTTTATTAGTTTTTGAGTTAAAGTGGATGCATACATTGTACAGATAGACACACAGCCAGACACACAGACAGACAGACACACAGGCACACAGATAGCCAGACACACTGACAGACACACACACACACATACACACACAGACGTCACGCTGAAAATAGTGTTTTCGTATTCTAAAGTTCACAAAACGTGTAAATCCGTCGAAAACTCGAGATGCGATTTTCGGCATGATTCCAATACTTTCCCTATATATTACATGTATTGCAGGGAAAGTAAGATAAGTAGTTCATTTCTATTAATTTAAGATGTTAAATGCCACCTTTAAGAGCAAGAAAGGTGAATGGACAAACACTATATGTGTTGGGAGATTTTTTGTGAATATCTCAGCAAAAATTCCTGCGTTATAAGTCTTTAATAATGTTGAACGTACTACAATCATGAATAATAGCTTATTGGTGGGTGGAAAATAGTTTGCAATACGATTGTTTTTACCGCAATTTTTTTAAGCATCTGTTTCTGAAAATATACTATATATAGACCACAGATGATGACTGATAAGGATTCAGTATCGAAGTTCGAAAAAGATAGGAGGGTTTACTACCAATTTTTACTGCCGGTTATTTTATCATTTCTGGTTCAAAAATTTTCCTTTTTATAAAACATATTTTATTTTTCAAGATTAGCTCTAAATAGAGCCTTGATGATAACTGATATGGATTTAGCATTAAATTATAATGGAGTTCTTGTGCCTCACTAAGAATTTCCACATCCAGTTCCATTTACGTCCCGGGTTCAAACAATTTTCTTACCCTTTTGCTTACGGGTGGGACAGCGTCCATCCCAAACAAAGAACCTCTCAAAAAGACAGGTATTTGACATACCCTATCCCAAGCAGTTCGACCTCCCCTTTGCAGGCATTGGCGTCAGGACGATAATGCCTGCAAAGGGGATCGAACTGTTTGGGATAAGGTATGTTAAATACCTGTCTTTTTGAGAGGTTCTTTGTTTGGGATGGACGCTGCCCCACTTGTAAGCAAAAGGTTAAAACATCTATTTCTTAGGATTGGTTGCAAATAGAACTTAGACGGTGATTAATATAGTTTCAGCATTTAATTCTAAAAGGGGTTAAGGGAACTCGCTAAGCATTACCACTTCCGGTCCTGGGACGATGTAGCTTTTTATTTAAAAATTTACATTTTTCTTAAAACACCTATTTCTTAATTTAAATGTTTAGTTGATTACTGATATGGGTTCAGCAGCGAATTTCAGATGCAGTTGGGGAGTTCACTAAGGATTTTAGCTTCCGTTTTTCTAAATGTCGCATGAGTGTACTAAAAAGTGTTCAAAACTGTTTAACAATTCCGTCAAAAATGAAGTGTTTGCAACACTTATCACTATATGGATACTCATGTAGAATTTTTTTATTTTACTTTAGCAGCTTAGGCATCCAGCTGAATATAAAAATGGTGGCACCAGTGTATAAACGACAAGCGTAGTCAAGCGGTTAATGCGTTAAAGTTCAAGAAACAACTTTCAATTTGGTTTTTATAAAAGAGTTATCCGACAACAAAACTGTTTCCTGAAAATAAATCTATTACCCGACAATAAAACTGTTACCCGAAAATAAAACTGTTACCTGATAAAACTTATAGGGCAATAAAACTGTTACCTGACAATAAAACTGTTAGCTACTACAAATAAAACTGTTGCCCGAAAATAAAACTGTTACCGGACAATAAAACTGTTACCTCAAAATAAAACCATTACCAACAATAAAGCTGTAACACTAAAATAAAACTGTTACTCGAAATTTAAACTGTTACCTATCAATAAAACTTACAGGGCAATAAAACTGTTACCGGACAATAAAACTGTTACCCAACCATAAAACTCTAATACGAAAATAAAAATTGTTACCCAAAATTTAAACTGTTACGTAACAATAAAACTTATAGGGCAATAAAACTGTTATCCAGCAATAAAACTGTAACACGAAAATAAAACTGTTACCCGAAAATAATACTGTTGCTCGAAATTTAAACTGTAACTTAACAATAAAACTTACAAGGCAATAAAACTGTTACCGGACAATAAAACGGTAACACGGAAATAAAACTGTTACTTAAGACATTTATTGGACAGTATAGGGTGATTGTAGATTGACTGTCATATTCCGAATGAAACAATAAGCAACACATATATGAACAGAAATCTAGTGTAGGAGCCTATATAGAATGCCTTCTGTCCAAGACAATGCACATTTTAATTCCAGAAAGATTGTTAACTCGTACTTTGGCAAGCATTGCAGGTGTCACCGTGTTAGGAGCGCAGGAACTTATTGGCTTCAGTATACGCGTTTAGTTTGCTTCTGGTGTGGATTACTATTCATCAGAAAATATTCTACAACTTTGAGCATTGTACTAGTAGGATCAAAAAGTTCGGAGACTGTGCTGATATCTCCAACCCTGATTAGAGGAGAGGGGAACTATTTTACCGTGGCGTAGAGGCACATGTGATGCTAGATGTGGAAAGGAAGAATCATGGTTTTTCAGACAATGAGTGTCAGTGAACTGTCGTTCGAGTTCGTCGAAAACCGAAATGGCGCTTGAAGAGCAATTTGCGAATATCAAATTCTGCCAGCGTTTGGGGAAATCGCCGACAGAAACATTGCACCTGCTGCAACAGGTTCCGCTAGAGGCGCTGCAAACTTTCTCAATCGATAGAGCATGGTCGTTTTCCTATTAGTAGACTCCGCTTCTATAGCTGTAGAACACTTCAGTCGAAAGTTAAAGAGATTCATGTAAGGGAAACCGCTATGTTATTTAAGCTCGCCATATGACTAGTGTGTATAATTATGGCTCATAGCAAGTTTTCTTGCTGTCATTGCATGTATCGGCTATTCAATGCTGTCAAGTGCATAAAAAGGGCTTTTAACCGATGCTGTTATACACAATGGAAGAGCTGTCCTAACTTTGGGAACTCGCCTTTAGGAGGGTTCTGGTGTGGATTATTATTATTTATTAGTGTCGGGTACATAAATTATGCAAAAATTGTTTGTAACAAAATTATCTCACAATTCAGTTATTTGTTTAAAAATGTCCTCAAATTTAGATGTGTTTGTCAAAATGCCATCCATTTTCCATTATCCTCCGAAATTATTTTTTACATATTGTAACGATTTATGCCCTTGAAGCGTGTGTGTGCAGGTAGGCTACAAGAATATGTCCAAGTTTCTAGATAATAAAGACATTTATTCATAAGCACAATGTAAACAGAAACAATATACAGTCAAACTGCACAAACATAAATGCTCCACCAATTTCACAAAATAACTGATATTAATCTCAAAACATTGACAAAAGTAATTTCACAAAACAACAGCTACTATTCTCGAAACATTGACAAAAATCACAGTCCAACGCTGCTCATATCTTGTCAACTGAACTGCACCGGAATGATGATTCTTTTTATAGGATCTCTCTATAGAAACTTCTGGAATTATCTAATATCTCGTAGACTATTGGTTATTTCTCGGTCTGGAACAACTCTGCACTGCGGACCTGCTTCTTCCTTTTCAGATCTCGCGTCACATGTGCCTCTACGCCACGGTAAAATAGTTCCCCTCTCCTCCAATCAGGGTTGGAGATATCAGCACAGTCTCCGAACTATTTGATCCTACTTGTATAACGCTCTACGCATTTGACAATGGCTTTGACAATGGTACGGGAAATTCCATTTTCCGTCTATCTCGCTTTGTGGCGGGATTCCTTATATTAACAATTTAAATTCTCCGTTAGAGGTGCCACTTTTATTCAAACATGTATGATTGCTTTAAAATGGCATCTAGTCAGACTTATGGACAGTACTCTTCGATAAATGGGCGAATAATATCACCACGAATAATTAGGCACGAAGACGTACATATTCAACAGATTTTTACATATTTAGAAGAAAATGAACGCTTTATTTGACTGTATATACATCCTGTATTGCTTAGACAATTGTTCATTAGGATAACATGTATTAATAGCATTACGCATCATATGATTTAATTTTAATGTGTGCGACATAATTTTAATGTGTGTGATATAATTTTATTTTTGTATATGCATTTTATATGTTACCACTAGGGAGTTTTACACACTTCAGAGTTTCTTTAAATGAGTAGTGTTAAGTTTTGTGCATATTATGTATATAGATGACTCTGAGAGCAAATGATGTTTGAGTTTAATTATGTTTATGCAGATATGTATATAACTATATTTACCTTTAGAAATTAGTTTGTATAGACATATGCCATTTAAAAATGTTTAACACACACACACATATATATATATATAGCTAGATCCAAACATATGAGTAAATGTATGCTTTGTCTGTTATTGCATCTTGGGGTAGATACAAGAGAGTTAACTGCTATGATTGACAGGGGTTGATTAAAAGGGGGCGGGAGGGTTCACTAAAGATTTCAACTTCTAGTTCTTTTTTCATTTCCTGTTCAAATTTTTTTTTCGAAACATCTATTTCTCAGGATTGCATGTAGATAGAACTTAGATGATGACTGATATGGATTCAGCAGTGAATTCCGGAGGAGGAGGGATGGAGGAGTTCACCAAGGATTTCCATTTCCAGTTTTGGAGATGCCACTTTCTGTTTTCTTTCTCAAAATTTCGAACTGTACGAAACAGGAATGCCAAAGGGAATAACATTGCTTAATAGTTATAAAGTACTATTCCACTTCAACTCGAGGTAATGACCGTATGAAAGACTTTGTATTAACCATTATAATTTACTTCATTCTAAATTAAACTTCCAATAACCTATTGACTATAGTTCGACGAAGGAATCACCATATTTAACACATAAACAACTTTATTTGCAACTAACTTCGCTGGGAACTCAAAACACATATATATTACAAAGCTATATATAAATTATTTACAACGCTAACATTACAAATTCTACCCAAGACATACTCATCTACATTGAAATTTAAACCTAACATATTACCTAAACTGACCTTCAATCTGAACCTATGATGATCAACATAAGACACTATATACTCAAAGAATTGTAGGCTGTACTTTAGATGCTACCTTCTATGGACGATCAGAACACACACAAGTACTCGAACTCGGCAGAATAGCAGATATGTAATTCTAAAATCTGCCCTTCTTATAGATCTGGCAAATCGTGAGTATGCGATTCTTCGGAATGAAAGTTGAGAAATTTAGGACATAAATTAAAATTAAGAAAAGTAGAATTAGAATAAAATGATAATAAATAATAGAATCCAAACATAGTTCTGCCAAAAATGAAGTGTACACATCGCATTTGCCGCCATATAAAGATTCCTTTATAATTTCTTATTTTTAGATTATTTTAGACCACAATTTGAAAGAAATTCTTATATTTCACTATAAAATATTCTTACACACTTTTCGCATGTTCTAACTTTTTAAAATATTCTTTGGTCAAAATTCTATAATTTGTACACACTAGAAAATTAGATTAGTTCTTATCCGCATAAAATGCCTGTAAGCAACCCAATTCAGCCTGACTTTTCTTGTTACACATTACTGATGCTATTAATGAATGTTTTGAGCATCATTAATTAGTAATAAAGAGACTATAATATAATAAAGAGAAGTAATAAAGAAATGTGTCAATAAGTAAATAGATCCTAACGTAAAATGATGCGCAAATAAAATTTTTAAAGTAGGCGATTGCATCAAAAACACATTATGGGTTTTCTTCCGGGTAATGAAGTTAAGAGTTTCACACCAGTCCCCACACAAAGTCATTTACCTCTCACTGAAGAAAACGCACATTAAAATATCCGATTATTGAAAATTCAATCCCTATTACAGAGAAATTCCATCAATCCGCCTCCTAAAATGCTACTGAATATCTTGGAAAATATAGGGGAGGGACGCTTACTAGGAATTTGCTGATGAATGAAACAGTAAAATTCCGTCAATCCGCCCGCCCTCTCAAATATCATGGAAAAGCGCGGAGAACATAAAACGGTGGAAATGAGGCTTACTCAGAATTTTCAGTTATTGAAATAAACAAAGTATATTTTTATCAATAAATTTATTTTATTCGATGACAAATTTTTTCATTTTTTCCAAAATATTTTCCGATGTTTGGGAAGAGTGAAGTGATCTTTTTTATGGAATTCTTTAGAATTTTAAATTTAGACAGAAACGGAGAAGGGGGGGGGGGGGCATTTTCTCGTGGAGGGCAGATCGACGGAATTCTATGCACATTAAATTTTTTGTACAGTTAACGAAGTTACTGTAGATTCCATAGCTGTATTCCGGTCTAAAATATACAGGGTATCCCAAAAACATTGACCTTGGCTTTTATTCCTCAAATATTGATCTTAGACATAAATAATAAATTACAAAGTTGCGTAAGAAAAGGTACAGAATTTTATGAAATCGATATAAATATTCAGGGGATTAAATTTGAAGAAATACAAAATTTAAATTTGTATGCTACCCCCGTACTAAAACATTTCCAATGAGTAAAATGTGTCCCATGCACTAATAAAGTGATGAACAAAATTTGAGCATTTTATCATAAAAAGTCCCAGAGATATGTTTAAACAAAGTTTGTGAGGGATTAATCACACATTAAAATGTAAATATTTACAGAAAAAGTGCAAATGACGCAACGCAGAAATGCATCATAAGCAAATAATATCTGCCTCTTACCTTTAGTGGATCTTTGGCATGGATGGAAAACATTTTGAACAAGCTTTGTAATCTTTGTATAAAGTTATTATTTCTACACAGTGTAGATACTTTTGCACCAATAAATAGCAAAATTATTATTTATTTATGTAATCATTGTTTTCTTTCGTAATTTGTGTATGACTCCTGAAAGGCGGTCTGCCGACATGATTTTCCCCCTCTGAGAACCCATGTCGATACATCGGAGAGTGGTTTAAATCAGCAATTTTGTCTTTTCATATCTCTGGAACTTTTTATGATAAAATGCTAAAATTTTGTACGTTACCTTATTAGTGTATGGGGCACATTTTACTCATTGGAAATGTTTTTGTACGGGGGCCGTATAAAAATTTTAATTTTGTGCTTCTTAAAATTTAATTCCCTTGAAAATTTTAATCCATTTCATAAAATTCTGTACTTTTTTTTTACGCAACTTTGTAATGTATTATATATGTCTAAGATCAATATTTAAGGAATAAAAGTCGAGGTCACTGTTTTTGGGACACCCAGTATAACAGTTTTATTAACGCATATCTAAGTAGTACATAAACAGATAAATCGATTTCAGGGAATCTTTTAACTATATTTATGCTTCCGAAATTCAAACAATCCGCTTAAAGCGGAACTATGTCATTATCCATACATATAACGACTTTCATAGACTGCTCTTCACAAAATTGTACAGTTCTGTGGCTTCTGTTTTGCAGCCTTAATTAGATTTCCGCTCACGCTGAAACTATAGAAGTGATTTTTTTTTTCAGAAATGGCACCCTAAAGCGAAGAAAAGAATAAAAATACGCTGCTAAAACAAAATTATCACAAAACAGTATATTTTTCACAGTTTTGTGTGGCTTCTGTGTTCCTGTATTCCTGATTAAATTTTAACTTTCATTGAAACTGTGTAGGCACGTTGCTTATTTCTCGAAAGTTTATGCGGTTAATTGATCATATAGCAGAGAGGGAAAGCACATTTGAACACCTGACATTTCCAGGACCCGAATAACACATGGGCCTCTGGGGTGCTGCCCTGGGTCCCCAAATTTTAAGGACCCCCAAAATGTAGCATGCGATAAAAAAACTTTAGAAGAAATAAATTAATTTAAACCTGGAAATATCAGTTTCAATTTTACATTATAAAAAAATCTGATGTGGGCAGCACATGACTTTCCTCATATAATGCAATGAATTTACTACTTTTACAGCAAGAAAAAAAAGAAAATAGGTTATTCTTATAGTACATACTTATATTCTTTCCAAGATATTGAATTTTCGCCAATTAGTCGTCATTTTCATTGATTTAACGTCATTTTTATCTATTTAGTGAGATTTCCGTTAATTTGATAACATTTAAAAAGTCGCCAAGTTGCCGACATTCCGCCAAATTCGTCGCCAAAATCTCGCCAAGCGTTATGGACGGAAAAATAAGTTATTCTTATAGCAGATAAATGACTATTAGCGTTCAAATACAAAAGTATTACTCAAAGTATCTTTTCTCATGAATTGAACGAGCTAGATCCACGAGAACGATGTCACCCAATTTATCGCATGATATTACATGTGAAAAGTGAACATGTTTCTCAACAGTTACTATATTTTTTTTAATTTATGGGATTTTTTGATAAATTTATTTGAAAAATATACAATATCTCGAGAACGGTTCATGCTAGTGTTCGAAAGTTTATGTCAATCGTTTTCTAAGGAAAAATTACATAAGAAATGTCTATTTGCGTAACTTTATTAAAGGTTTTGATTTTTTGATGATTTTTTCAAAATTTCGCTCGAAAATTTAGGAGGATTCTGAACAATCGATTGCGTTTAAAAACAATAGGCTTCCAGTATTCTCAGATTGTGAATTTTGCACCAAATTTTATTCGAATCGCTCCATTCGTTCGTGATGGTCTCCACAGATTCACTGACACACACACACACACACACAGACATCACCTCAAAAATGTTTGATTCGTGATCAGGGATGTTTGAAACGTGCTCTTCCGCCGAAAACTCGAATTCGAATTTTCGACCCCGTCACAATACTTTCCTTATACATTATGTATATAAGGAAAGTGATATGTTAGTAGTATTAAATCCCATGAATCCTTTAAAGTCTTGATATATTACTTCGAATTAAAAAGTTTTGGATGTTTTTCACATGTACCAAAGGGCCTTCAAAGCTGTGTTCCTGAACCCGAAAATTTATGTGTTGATGTGTTGCATGTGTTTGGTAAGCTGTGAGTGCATTGGACCCCAAATTAACATAAGGTCATAGGCCCCACTATATTGACTGGAATACCCAGTGTTGCGTTCAAGGGAAAAAAATTAGGAGAATTATTCAGGAAATGCAACAGATGGCGCTGCAGTCAAAACTAACCCGCTCATAGTATTTTAAGCACTGTAGACCCCAATTTGGCTTGATCATTTCTTCGCTGAAATTAATATCGCTGTTTAGATATAAATGACAGCACATTTCTATTCTTGTCTTATAGTGAATGATACAAATAGCCAAAATTGCACCAAAAATGCACCAAAATTCGATTGAAGATTATATATTATATAGATATTTTAGAGATTTATTATTTAGAAGATTTAGAGATTTATTATTTAGAAGGTTATATAGATATTTTAGAACGCTAACATGAACCATTCTCGAGATTTTGCACATTTTTCAAAAAAATTATCAAAAAGTCATATAAAATAAAAAAAAAATTATTAGAAACATTGAGAAACATGTTCACTTTTCATGTGTAATATCATGCGATAAATTGGGTGATATCATTCTCGAGGATCTAGCTTGCTCCATTCATGAAAAATGATACTTTGAGTAATACTTTTGTATTTGAACGCCAACAGTCATTTATCTGCTGCAAGAATAATTTATTTCTCCGTCCATAACACTTGGCGAGATTTTGGCGACGAATTTGGTGGAATGTCGCCAACTTGGCAACTTTTTTTAATGTTGCTAAATTAACGAAAAACTCCCCAAATGGATAAAAATGACTCTAAATAAATGAAAATAACGATTAATTGTCGAAAATTCAATATCTTGGAAAGAATATAAATATCTACTATAAAAATAGTATATTTTTTTTTACTGTAAAAGTAGTAAATTCATTGCATTATATATGGAAAGTCATGTGCTGCCCACATCAGATTTTTTTTAACGTTACAGTTTCTAGAAATATTTTGCTTGGAAATGTCTTTTAAGATTTCGGATGGATAACACAGCTGTTTAACATGATAAAAATAATTTTAATGAACGTTCATTTCGTCTACGTGACAGAAATGACTCTGTCAGGAATGACGTATGAGTTCGCTTTTGATCTGCATCGAAATGGAAACGATTATTGAGAAACAAAGTATGCACTATGCATAACTCGCTTTTATGTGATAAGAGAAGACATTGTATTTGTTAAATTTCATTCACAATAATAATTGACTCGAGTGTGGCTCAACTAGACTTACCAGAATCCATTTTGATAGCTTCCTTTTTTCCAAATTTTCCATGAAATTTTTTGAAAAATGGGTATCATGGGTCTAAATGATTACAATTACATCGTGTTACCCATCACTTTAAAGGGATTGAAATTTTTTTTCTACTATGATACCATATTTACTAATGTACCCTCCCCCCCGAGGGGGGCATGTAATTTGCCCCCCAAGGATGCTAATGACATCAGAAACAAACAAATTGTATCGCGACTATTTTTTACAACAATGATTGAAGTTATAAAGCCTCGTAATTATTGAATCATAAATAAACATTTTAAAGCATGATTATGTCAAATTTGGTCATACTGCCGTGTTAAATAAAATATAAAATTTCAAATAAAGTTCAAAGTTTTCGCTACAATTAAAAAAAATTCTATCTAGTTTTATATTTTTTGATAACAAAGCAGGATATAAAATTTCGTGAAAATCCTTTCATATTTGGGGCTACTATAGTGTATGCAAGAAATCGACCACGGACATACAGACAGACGGACACCACTCCAAAAATAGTTAAATCCTGTTCAGGAGGTTTTAAAACCTATATTGGCATCAAAATCTTGAAGGCGTAAATTTTCGTGAAAAAAAACAATACTTTCTTAATACTACATATGAGAAAATAACAATAGCTAAATGTTTGGCCGTCTGGTAGGTAAAATAGACAGCTTTTCGGATAATGCTGTAATGTCATGGATTCTCAGGGACAAGCGTGTATGAGCAATTTTGAAAACTAATATTATTAAAATTTTTATACATAAGGATTTTTTTACACGTTAAAATCGGATTTTCCTACGCTTTGCCTATTTATTACCATTATTTATGTATTTCACTGATGTAATTAAGAGATGAAAACTCAACTATTCACTGGAGGCCAGTGACATAAATGACAAACTTGCATTTTTTTTTAGTCAAATCTATATTTAATATAAGTGAAAATTACTTTTTATTGAAAAATGCGTAGGACAGACTGTATTCTAAAGAAACACAGTAAAAATTATCTATCTTATTTATTATTATATTTTTAAACCTCAAGGGACGCAAAAATGGTAATTATGCAGCCCCATGAGCAATGCTTAATTAATGCTTAATTTTAATTAATCTTTGTTAACATATTATTACCTCTCTTTATTTTATATAAGGTGAAATCTTTCTCCAAAAAATTATTCTCACTTTTTAGTATTAAAAATTAATGTGAATGACAAGACAAGCCAAGTCCAGGATATTTCTGTTGTATTTTGGCGCTCGCCAATCTTGGGTGTTACTTTTCCTTCCTGATTGGCTGAACTGTACTTCATTCTGCTTTATGAGTGGCTATCTCGGGTGGACGCTTAATCCAGGTCTTCAGTATATAAATCCCTCTATTTCTTCTATTTGCTCCCATCTAATGTGAGCAACTACGACACTACGACACTACGCGGGCGCGGTAGCCCATTGGTTAGCGCGCTGGAGTTGCACTCGGTAGGCCCGGGTTCGATTCCAGCCACTGCCAAAACTGCCGCCGTGTTCATGCGGAGTACGATCACGTTAAACATGTGGGTCCGAAAGTCCTTCCGAGAGGTTGGTGGTAGGGGAAGGAGGGTACGGTCCCTGTGGATGCCTCCCCCACTGGGTTCCGGTCCAAATTGGGTGGCACTTCCCGGCCGTCCAAACAGTTACCTTACACCTTTCTGGTAGGTCGGACGGTCTGGGTCTCAACAACAACAACTACGACACTACGACTGTACGACACTATTTGCTCCCATTTCGTCTTTTTAACTTAGAATTGACTTGACTGTTCTTCATTCTGCTTTCTGATTGGCTGTCTCAAGTGGACACTTAATCCAGGTCTTGGATACATAAAACCCCTATTTCTTCTATTTGCGTCCCACACTATCGATACCCTGGATGAATTCGACTCGGATCATCTACCGGTACTGGTGACATTCGACCTGAACACACCTCTTCCAGCCTCTTTGGGACAAGAGAGGGTGAACTGGAACGTTTTCAAAAGAGCACTTTTTGAGCCGCACTTGGCAGTACCCAACATTATGAGCACGGCTGATATTGACTCTGCCACACACACACTCACAACAGAAATCAAGAGAGCTATTGCCTCTGCCACAACACATCGTGAGTCACCAAAAATGCCTACACTTTCCCACCATGTCAAACAATTAGTTAGGCAAAGGAACAGAATGCGTAAGACATGGCAGGCTAATAGAGACCCTACCCTCAAAAGGGAGCTTAACAGACTCACGTGGAAAGTCAGGGATAAAATTGTCGCAGAAAAGCAGCAACAGTATAAAGAGTTAATTGAATCCCTTAGCCCAGAAGACGTATCGCTCTGGCAATTCGCTAAAAGACTCAGAAAACCTCAAATTAAACTCCCGCCACTAATAGATGGCGTTAAAATCGCGTACTCAGACGAAGAAAAAGCAGAGGCGCTTGCTAGGCATTACGAAAAGCAATTTGAACCAAACCACGATCTAATGTGTCAGGATACCCTAAGAATGGTTAGGCAAACTCTAAACAACTTCAGGAACTCCCCGGTCACGGCTGAGATTAACCCAGCCACCCCGCAAGAGATAATTGATATCATCAAAAACCTTAAAAACCGTAAAAGCCCAGGGCACGACAAAATCAGGAATATTGCGGTCAAAAACCTACCCTTAAATATAATATTTTACTTGACCACCCTAATAAACAAAATACTAAAACTAAATTATTTCCCCAAAGAATGGAAGGAAGCGATAATTATAGCGATCCATAAGCCTGGTGAGGATGCCACAATTCCAGCCAACTACAGACCAATCAGCTTACTACCGACACTTAGTAAAATTACTGAGAAAATAATTCTTAATAGACTGAACACGCACCTTAGTGAGAATGATATTATCATTCCGGAGCAGTTTGGATTTCGGCCAAAACATTCCACCACTCATCAATTGCTGAGAGTGGTAGAGTACATATCTTCTGGACTTAATAGTAAGACACCCACAGCTGCGATTTTTCTTGACATACAAAAAGCATTTGATAAAGTGTGGCACTGTGGATTAGCATACAAATTGATCACTCTAAAAGTCCCTGACGCACTTGTCAAACTTTTAATCTCATACCTAAATAACAGACACTTCCAAGTTAGAGTAAAAGATAACTTGTCTACACCCAAGCTCATTAAAAGTAGTGTACCGCAAGGATCCATCCTGGGCCCGACACTCTTTAACATATATCTAAATGACATCCCCAGGACCCTAGACACGGAGCTGGCACTCTATGCAGACGACAGCGCGATACTTGCAAAACATCCTTACGTCTCAGTAATGCACAGACAGCTACAACAACACTTAGACATACTCCAAACATGGCTGGAAAAATGGAGAATAAAATTGAACCCCAATAAATGTCATTGGATTTATTTCTCTAGAAAACGTAAACCTCCGCCGCCTCTGTACATAAACAACCATGCCCTAAAAGCGGAAAAATCTACTAAATACCTAGGTGTAACGATAGATTCCCACCTAACCTGGAAACAGCACGTAACGAACTTAATCAAAAAAGCGTATATGGCCACAGGAGCCTTATACCCAATGATAGGAAACGGAAATCTAAGTTATCAAAATAAACTCCTAATTTATAAATCGGTCATCCGCCCGGGAATGCTGTATGCAGCACCCGTATGGGGATATGCCTGTAAAACTACTATAGACTTACTAGAGACAAAACAAAACAAAATCCTAAGGATTATAAGGAAAGCTCCTAGATACTTAAGAAACTCGGTAATTAGGAAAGACTTCAAAATAAAAACGGTTAGAGCCCAAATTAAAAAGCTAGCGCTTAAATTCTATAAAAATCTGCCATCTGTTCCAAATGAACTACTATTCAATCTGCATGACTATGATCATCGCAAAGCCAAATCACGTAAGAGACCCCGCGCGGTACTTAATATTGAAAATCGGAATTAGGTAAGTCCCAACTTAAATAGTTGATATTAAATTAAAACTCGATCAATGTTTTCTAAAAAATGTTTTTAAAACCTTAAACTGCAAAATTGATAGGAAATCCTTAGAACTGCATCAACTCCCCAAAATTACTCAAACTCTAAATGTGCAACAAACTGCCACATTAGGAGCTAAGTCAAATAATAAAAACAGTAAATCAAAAACCTCGAACCTCCAACTATGGGCAAATGAAATAATGTCACAGTATGAAGATAAGAACCACACCTAGAGATTGGAGATTAAAGGCGCTTCGCGCCTGGTGCTCTTTTCTGGACGAAACCCATCTATTTGCGTCCACTATTGCTGAGAGTGGTAGAGTACATATCTTCTGGACTTAATAGTAAGACACCCACAGCTGCGATTTTTCTTGACATACAAAAAGCATTTGATAAAGTGTGGCACTGTGGATTAGCATACAAATTGATCACTCTAAAAGTCCCTGACGCACTTGTCAAACTTTTAATCTCATACCTAAATAACAGACACTTCCAAGTTAGAGTAAAAGATAACTTGTCTACACCCAAGCTCATTAAAAGTAGTGTACCGCAAGGATCCATCCTGGGCCCGACACTCTTTAACATATATCTAAATGACATCCCCAGGACCCTAGACACGGAGCTGGCACTCTATGCAGACGACAGTGCGATACTTGCAAAACATCCTTACGTCTCAGTAATGCACAGACAGCTACAACAACACTTAAGCCCCTATCACATTCAACAACTTTTCCGGCAATTTTTCGGACAACCAACTTTTCGAACAATTTTTACGCCGAGTTGGGGGAAAACTCGGGTGGAATGAGGTCAAAAAATTGGGACAACTTTATCTGACAGGTATAGAAAAAGTTGTTCATTTGGGACAATTTTTTACCAACCAGCCAATCACAGATGAGTAGCGAAGGAATCACGTGTGTAGAAAGGTTGGCGCAGATTCTACTACATTCTGGTTTGGCGTGAAATCCTCGCGCAAGTTTGAATCTGTGGAGCGCGAACAGATAGAATATAATAACAGATAGATTATATTGATATAATAACCAGGCAGCGCGAAGTATTATTTTAGTTTAGATTTAGAATTTTGTTAAGTATTTATAATATTTCTGTGTCATAAAGGTGGATGTCAATGGAAGTCGTCTCGAAGTCAAAAAAAAGTAGTCATGCGAGATGGAAATGGAGTTAATTGAATCAATACGTGAAAAATCATTTTTGTGGAATCTAAAAGATCCACTGTATTTAAAAAAGAATTTGAAGAACCATGCGTACGAGAAAATATCATCTTTACGAACCATCTCTTCCAAAGCGATTTTATATACATGAAATATTATATAATAAATATTAAAATATTATTACTAATATAATCTCTTTGGTCTCTTCTGGTTAAAATTTATATTTGCCAGTGGCTTGCTAGTTTACAGTATAGATGCGTTTCAGAAAATCCGCCTTTCTGTGAATTTAATCAAGAGCGTACGCGAGTTTGCTTTGGCGATATATACATATTTCATCAGTTTTCTGAATGTGAAGTTTTGGCTTGGGTGGTAGAGAATCAGATTAGCAAACGACTGGGCTCTGGTTCGAATTTTAAATTTTACAAGTGCTGCCATCTGTTGCTAAAATATTCAAATACAGTTTTCCTTTAATAATCTGCAGAATTTTTTTGTTTTAAATTATTTTACGTTTTATATACAAAATAATCTTATATCAGTAAATTATTTTTAAATTTGAATGCTTATAAAAATTTATTTCGAAGTTACTTTGAAAAATATCTTGAAGTATACTTTATACCAGGTATAGATGGAATATATTCTTAAGTAAAAAAGTGCTTGTAAAATTAGCAAATATAAAATGTGCATGTAAAATTAGACAGAAATCATCGAACATCCTTATACGAGTAGTAGTTATCTTTCGACATGTAATTTAGAACATTTTAGATTAGAATAAAAACAAAAATCAAACTACTTTGAAATTTTAATAATTTAATGCTAACATTTGAAGACTTTTTTTATTATTTTAAACGCACATAGACAATTAGAAATTTACAATACATTTGAAAATCATTTACTTTTCATAAAAAAAATAAGTTTGTATATAAATATGAAAAGTTAACTCTTTTAAATTTGAATGCTTATAAAAATTTATTTCGAAGTTACTTTGAAAAACATCTTGAAGTATACTTTATACCAGCTATAGATGGAATGTACATTTAAATCTATTTTAAAATATAATTACTAAATAAATATAAATGTAGATAAAATAATTTTTAAAAGTTTACTTTAATGAGAAATATTTTAAACTTTACAAACGAGCAAAGAACATCTTCGGATATTTAAAATAGATACGTCTTTGAAAACCTTTGAAATCAAGTATAAAATGGTAATGAACTTAAATTTGTTGAAGACATAATATTTTAATAACGGCATTCTTGAATTTAAATACTTTTTACGTTTTCTTTTTCTTTGTTTCATTTCAGTCAATATCGGCAATATCGCTTTTTAAACTAATTTTGTATCTTAAAATAGAGTCAATATTTTTCACCAAATATTTATTTGCGTTTTATACGGATGTGTGACAAATCCAAATATTTTTTAATGTTCATTCAACTGTTTAAGCTTCTGATATCTGAAGTAATCCATATAAAAAAGAGCAAATCAAAAATTTACAATAGATTTTGTCCACATCCTTCTCGGTTTACTTTGTTTCTTCTTCTTAAGCAGGAATAATCCTAGCGTAATTATGCCAAGGCATATTTGATTTTTCCCTGCAGCTGATAGCAATTTAGTTATAATTAAAAAGTAATAAAGGTTACAAAACAAAGTACTAAGTAAAAGTCTTGTTTTACTGCCGAAGTCGAAGCGAGAACGCGCTGCCTGCCGAAAAGTACATGTATAAATGTATAGTTGTCGCCAAAAGGCGATAAACATACCGCCGTAGTTTTGTCATTTAGCACAACTTCTTCAAACTGTCAATAACCCTATCGCCAACTTTTTCGCCGAAAAATTGGGGGAAAAGTTGTCCGAAATAGTTGGTTGTTCCAAAAGTTTTTGAGTGTGATAGGGCCTTTAGACATACTCCAAACATGGCTGTAAAAATGGCGAATAAAATTAAACCCCAATAAATGTCATTGGATTTATTTCTCTAGAAAACGTAAACCTCCGCCGCCTCTGTACATAAACAACCATGCCCTAAAAGCGGAAAAATCTACTAAATACCTAGGTGTAACGATAGATTCCCACCTAACCTGGAAACAGCGCGTAACGAACTTAATCAAAAAAGCGTATATGGCCACAGGAGCCTTATACCCAATGATAGGAAACGGAAATCTAAGTTATCAAAATAAACTCCTAATATTATAAATCGGTCATCCGCTCGGGAATGCTGTATGCAGCACCCGTATGGGGATATGCCTGTAAAACTACTATAGACTTACTAGAGACAAAACAAAACAAAACCCTAAGGATTATAAGGAAAGCTCCTAGATACTTAAGAAACTCGGTAATTAGGAAAGACTTCAAAATAAAAACTGTTAGAGCCCAAATTAAAAAGCTAGCGCTTAAATTCTATAAAAATCTGCCATCTGTTCCAAATGAACTACTATTCAATCTGCATGACTATGATCATCGCAAAGCCAAATCACGTAAGAGACCCCGCGCGGTACTTAATATTGAAAATCGGAATTAGGTAAGTCCCAACTTAAATAGTTGATATTAAATTAAAACTCGATCAATGTTTTCTAAAAAATGTTCTTAAACCTTAAACTGCCAAATTGATAGGAAATCCTTAGAACTGCATCAACTCCCCAAAATTACTCAAACTCTAAATGTGCAACAAACTGCCACACTAGGAGCTAAGTCAAATAATAAAAACAGTAAATCAAAAACCTCGAACCTCCAACTATGGGCAAATGAAATAATGTCACAGTATGAAGATAAGAACCACACCTAGAGATTGGAGATTAAAGGCGCTTCGCGCCTGGTGCTCTTTTCTGGACGAAACCCATTCCTCCTTGCGTCCACTTTGTCTTATTGACTCCAAGTTTGTTGCTCTTCTTGAATTGATGAAACGAATCCAGCGTATCTGCAGCTGTATGCTACATTACTAATATATTTGTGTTTAACACGCTGCTTAAGTTTTCCTTATCCTTTGCACAAAGTGTTTTCTTAATTATTGCTAAGGTCCTCTTATATCCCATAATTATAAGTAAATATGATATATATTATTTATGTCCCTTAAAACGAATACAAATAAAAAAAACCTGATGTGGGCAGCACATGACTTTTCCTGCAGACTTATATCCACGTTTTCTTCATTTTAATTAAATTTAATTCACTTTTAATTCAATGTTCGTTCCCATTTGGTAACTGGACTTATTTTCAAAGGTGGCGTAGAGAAAATACGAAAAAACAGAAATATCTCGAGAACGGCTAATTCTAGTGTAATGGGGTGGGTCTTATTCTTTTCTTCGTTAAAAATTACGCATAAAACAAGCATTTAATGGATATATTTGAGCATACGTAATTTCTTATTTCAGATTTTGACGGTTTTTGCGGGCCAGTTTGCAAAAAAAGGCAGGTTATTTTTTCCGAATCGTACCAAAATCTAATCAGCACCAGGATAACCCACAAGCGACTTATACACCGAATTTTGTGAAATTCGGTCCATTAGTTTTTCAGCTAGAACGGATACAGGCAATTTTTGTAGGCCATTTCGCAAAAAAAGGCGAGTTCTTCTATCCCGAATTGTACTATAACCTAATCAGCACCAGGGTCACACCCAAGTGACTTACCTACCAAATTTTATGAAATTCGGTCCATTTGTTTTTGAGTTAGAATGGATACATACATTGCACAGATTGACAGACACACACATAGACGTCACATTAAAAATAGTTTTTTCGTGTTCTAGAGGTCTCGAAACGTGTAGATCCGTCAAAAACTCGAGTTGCGAATTTCAGCATGATTCCAATACTTTCCCTATACATTACCATGCATTGTAGGGAAAGTAATATAGAGATTAATCTGCAGGCAAGTATATATATTTTCAAAATGAATATATTATATTACACGGTATTTTCATATTATATATATATATATGTATATATATATATATATATATATATATATATATATATATATATATATATATATATATATCGGTCACACCAACCAGCTTTCTTTTTTAGCTACTTTCCTTATACACCCTTTGTCATATAAATCATCTCCTTGAAAAATATTCCATGTCTAGCTACAAATAATGCATACATAACTCTCTCTCCCTCTGACTGCATTCCTGCACAAATTCGATTAATGATTCAATTTATCGTGTGTCACTGGGTGGCATCCATCTTTTTTTTCCGAAAGAGAAGCTTTTATTTTTCCTTACTTTGCTCTTACACGGTAACGCATCTATTTTCCGGCGGTAAATTTTTCTCCCAGATGTGTGTCACATGAATCAGTCAAATTTGTAACTACCCCACAATACATTGGGTAAATATGTATTATATAAGGTATGTATTGTATGAAGTATTGCTGTCGGGGTCGAATTCGAATGTTCGATGCATATCTTTGGGACATCCTAGAACAGAGGTGCTCAATCTATTGATCGCGATCTACAGGTCGATCGTTACGACTTGTCAAGTTGTTGTTCGAACGATTTTAAGAGAAATAGGGAATTTTGCATTGTACTTTATGGGAGCGAAAATTATGGGAGCGGTGTAGGGAGCGCGGGTAATGTCGCTGTGGTGCCCGGATGGACCTGTCCTTCAGGGATGGGGTGGCGGGTGCTGTTCCAATGGCAAATCGTATTTTCAGTGTGCTTTCGGGCTGGGTTTTTGTGTAAGGGCGGGGGGGGGGGGGTCCCTTCCGTATACATGTATTATGTGTTCCCGATGTCATTTCTTAAAATAGCAGGTTTCAGAAAATGAAACAGCCAATAAATTAAGAATAACAAGAAATTTATGAAGGGGCCTTAATATGCTGGCAAGTGGCATGCACACTTCATTTTTTGCAAGCTAAGCATTTTTATTAACTAAGCATTACTAAGCTTATTTTTATTAACTTATTTTTATTAACTAAGCATTACTAAGCATTACTTATTAACTAAGCATTACTAAGCATTACTTATTAACTAAGCATTACTTATTAATTAATCATTACAAGCTAAGCATTTTTATTAACTAAGCTACTAAGCATTTTTATTTTATTTTACATACTTATTTTGAACAGTCACGCAAATTTTCACAAAAAACGGAAGTGACATCTCTTGAACCGGATGTGGAAATTCTTAATGAATCCTCTAATCCCCTACAGAATGTGATGCTGAATTCATATCAGCCATTCTCTAAGCTCTTTTTATAGCCAATTTTGAAAAATTGATGTTTTAAGAAAATATTTTGAACCGGAAGTGGATATCTTTAATAAACCATTTCATCTTCTCCAGAATTCGATGCTAAATTCATATCAGTTATCATCTAAGCTCTATCTATGATCAATTTTGTGAAATATATGTTTCATGTGAAATGAAAACTTTTGAACCGGAAATGAAAATCCTTAATAAATCCTTACCTTCTCCGACTTGGTAATTTAATACTAACTCTATTTCAGTTATACCATACTTTCTATTTGTTAACGATCCTGAAAATAGATGCTTCAAAGTAAAACAGTATGGCAAAATGTTTGCTATTAAAAAATAAAAGGAAACTATTAGTTTCGAAATTCAACGAAAAAAAGACGAAGAAGAGGCATGACTTTGATGCATGGCTTTGCATTAAGAATTCATGGACGAAGAATGCTTTGGACCAAGCACTTATGGACAAAATAGGAATTGGATGAAGATTTCGGGAACGAAAGATAATTCATGCATGGCTTTGCATCAAGAATTAATGAACGAAGAAAACTTTGGGAAAATAATTCATGAACGAAGAAGATTTCATGAACGAAAAATTCATGCATAGCTGTGCATTGAGAATTCATGAATGAAGAAAACTTTGGAAATAATTAATGAACGAAGAAGGCTTTGGAAGAAGATTTCATGAACGAAAAATTCATGAACGAAGAAAACTTTGGAAAAAGAATTCATGAACGAAGAAGGCTTTGTAAAAAGATTTCATGGACGAAAAATTCATGCATGGCTTTGCATCAAGAATTCATGAGCGAAGAAAACTTTAGAACAAGAATTCATGAACGAAGAAGGCTTTGGAAGAAGATTTCATGAACGAAAAATTCATGCATGGCTTTGCATCACGAATTCATAAACGAAGAAAACTTTGGCACAAGAATTCATGAACGAAGATGACTTTGGAAGAAGATTTCATGAACGAAAAATTCATGCATGGCTTTGCATCACGAATTCATAAACGAAGAATACTTTGGAACAAGAATTCATGAACGAAGAAGACTTTGGAAGAAGATTTCATGAACGAAAAATTCATGCATGGTTTTGCATCACGAATTCATAAACGAAGAAAACTTTGGAACAACAATTCATGAACGAAGACGGCTTTGGAAGGAGATTATTTTATGGACGAAGAAGGCTGTGTTTCGCCTACGAAACAAGTTTATACATTTAATTAGCTGTCTTATAAAGTTGCTAATGAAATATTTAAATTTTTATTATTTAACACAACAGTTTCAGCGCACTTTTTATATTTAATTTATTTGTACATCAGAGAGCTTTTCTAGGTTCATTTATCTGAAGCAAATTAATTTATCATATAGATTGTATAGGAAACACGTGCTACTCGCATTAGATTTACCAATTCCATTTCTGTATCACCTTCATGATAAGGCTATTTTTCTTTCTAAATTGGCCTTTGTCTACCACAAATAATGCGCTCATAAATCTTTCTTTTCGTCTCAATCTCGTTATACAAATTCGATTAATGATTCTATTTCTTGTGTGTCGCGAAATCTCATCTATCGTCCTAGAAGGAAGACAATTTTCTTTCTCCTGCAAGAAAAATAAATCAGGAAGCCGAATTTTTCACGGAAATTCATTTTTGCTCTCGCGGTAAATTATTTTCAAGCTTCCTGTCACAAGAAACATTTTTTAAGCAATTTTACGTTCCACGCCGAAGAAAAGTGTTGTTTTCGTGTCGGAAACGCTTTTCAATTAAATTGGAAAATTTTAGATCCTTTGGAGAGTGTTTATTTCCCAAAACAACTTCTTCAGTACTTTGTCGGTCGGTCTAGTTATCCGTGCAAAATTGTTTTTTCACCGAAACTATTCAACCGATTTACATTAAATTTAGATCATTTATAGAATTTAAATTTATTTGTGCAAAATGCTGTAAAACAAATGTAAAAAAAATACTGGTGAGAAGATGACTGGAGAATTGTTTGAAATGACTGAGGAAAAACAAAACAAAAAACTTTTTGATTTTTAAGAGGAGTTTGATCATTATTATTACTTTTTTTTGTTGTTGTTAATTTAGTTAATGACGTAGCTCATGCAACTTTCAATGCAATTTATCAATTGTTTTCTTTATTACTTTTTATATATATATAGTATAATGTATATTACTTTCCTTATATACATAGTATAATGTATAAGGAAAGTATTGTGACTGGGTCGAAAATTCGAATTCGAGTTTTCGACTGAAGAGCAAGTTTCAAACATCCTTGAATGCGAATCAAATGTTGAGGTGATGCCTGTGTGTGTGTGTGTGTGTGTGTGTCAGTGTGTCTGTGGACACAATATCTCACGAACGAATGGAGCGATTGAAACGAAATTTGGCATAAAAATTACAATCTGTGAATACTGGAAGACTATTGTTTTTAAACGCAACGAATGTTCAGAATTCCCCTAAATTTTCGTGTGAAATTTTGAAAAAATTATCAAAAAAAAAAAAAAACCTTTTATGAAATTACACAATAGTCATTTCTCATGTAATTTTTCACTAGAAAACGATTGACACCAACTTTAGAACCCTAGTATAAACCGTTCTCGAGATATTGCCTATTTTTAAAATAAATCATTTAAAATAAAAATAAATATTAACTATTGTGAAATATGTTCACTTTTCATATGTAATATCATGCGATAAATTGGGTGACATCATTCTGGTGAATCTAGCTCGTTTCATTTATGAGGCAAGATACTTTAGGTAATACTTTTGTATTTGGATGCCAATAGTCATTTACCTGCTATAAGAATAACTTATTTCTCCATCCAAAACGCTTGGTGAGGTTTTGGCGATAAATTTGATGGAATGTCGGCAACTTGACGCCTTTTTTTAAATGCTGAAAAATTAACGAAAATGTTTCCAAATTTCAAAAAATGACGCTAAATCAATGAAAATGACGGCTGACTAAAATTCAATATCTTAGAAATAATATAAAAATCTAAGAATAACCTACTTTTCTGTCCGGTAATGTTTGGCAAAATTTTAGTGACGAATTTGTCGGAATATCTCCAACTTGGTGACTTTTTAAATGTTGCTGAATTGACGAAAATGTCACTCGATAAAAATTCGCCAAATTGATGAAACTGATTTTAAATCAATGAAATGACGACTAATTGATGAAAGTTCATTATCTTAGAAAGAACATAATAATCCACTATATACTATAACCACTGTAACCACTATACTACCCACTATAAGAATAACCCATTTCTCCGTCTGTCTGTCCATAACGCTTGACGAGAAATCTAGCGGAACGTTGCCAACTTGGCGACTTTTTTAAATGTTGCTAAAGTTAAAAAATATCGTAAAATGGATAAAAATGACGCCAATTGGGAAGTAATGTTTCGTAAATTCTGATTTCCGTCCATATGACGGGCATAACTTCTAGTATATAAGAAATGCTTTCCTTTCCGTTTGTCTATAACACTTGGTGATACATTTGGCGAGTAATCTAGCAAAGTATCGCAAATTTGGCGATATTTTGATTCAGATTGATGAAACTATCATCAAAATTGCAAAAATGACGCTAAATTAATGAAACTGACGCCTACTTGGTGAATTAATTATTAAAGTATTTTAATATATGGACTATATCACTTATTGAGGATGCTATCAATATTGATAATTGTTTATTTAGAGTTGCGCGAAATATAACTTAATTGGGTACTATAGTTTTGCATGTTGTCATCCGGAAAATCGCGAAATGTACAATTCAACTTTAAAAACAAATTATTGTGGATCTTATACATTATTTTTGACTGTAAATGGAGTAAATTCTTTGCATTATAGTAAAAGGAAAGTTATGTGCTGCCCATATCAGATTTATTTATATTTCATTCTTAAATTTGTTTAGTCTTTTACTAATTCTTAAATTTTTTAACTACCTTTTATTTTGTTTAATAAAGTATGAAGAAACACCATTAAAATTTAAGATTGCTGAATCAAAATAAAATTTTAACATGGGGAAAAGAAATTAGCACGGAAAATATATTTCCCGTTAAAGAGTTGTTAAAGTTTGGATATTGTCATCTGCAGATTGCAAATGACAAGAACATCGAAACTTCTTAATGGATAGATAATTTGTAATTTTGTATTTATTTACATTGTATTTTAGTACAAATAATAACTTCATTGAATTTTATAAATATTACAATCATGATTATAACAGCAATTGCATAATTCTATGTTTTACATTCTTCCAGATTCGAATATTGTCGACACAATAATTCAGCTGGCGTCGAAAATTTTTAGACCATGATATATTTACAATAACGAAGAAATTATAATCTCCGCTTGTTCAACTTGAATACATTATAGACGCTATGACGGGCGAATTATTCAGTTTTGCCTTCATACGCCCATTTTGCGTATATTGATTAAATCGTTTCTTTAGCAACATCATTTCTTTATAAAATATAAATTTAGAATACTTTTTTTATTAAATATACATAAATATGAGTTAAATTATAAATATTTATTTAGAATTCGATTGATTTGAACCCAAACCATCGGATTTATAAAAAAATAATTTTAGTTTTTGATTAGTAACAGCGTTTATCTGATTGACTACAGTATATAACTCAGCGGAGGCATTTCCTATATATGTCTGTAATGTAAAGTTGTTGTTGTTCAGACTTAGACCGTCCGACCTATCAGAAAGGTGTAAGGTAACTGTCTGGACGGCGGGGAAGTGCCACCCAATTTAGACCGGAACCCAGTGGGGGAGGCATCCACAGGGACTGTAGTCTCCTTCCCTTACCACCAACCTCTCGGAAGGACGTACGGACCCACATGTTTAACGTGATCGTACTCCGCATGAACACGAAGGCAGTTGTGGCAGCGTGCAAATCCAGCGCGCAAACCACCGGGCTACCGCGCCCGAAATGTGCCAACAGCACGCGGTGTTCCCAGGTGGTCACCCACCCAAGTACTAACCGCGCCTGATGCTGCTTCACTACGGTGATCTAACGAGAACCGGTGTTTTCAGCACGGTACGGCCGTTGGCTCTGTAATGTAAAGTTGTATTTGTTGCAAGTATAGAAGCAAAAGAATGACACATAATCAACGAAGATATTAATTAACAAAATAAGAAAAAAAAATGATCGAATTTATATTTTTATATAATTATGGATTCGAATCCTAACGACAGAAGAATTGTTCAACTGGTGTCGAAACATTTCAGACCATGCTATTTATAATACCGGAAAATCTGCATAGAAGCAAAAAAAATCTGATGTCGGCAGCACATGATTTTTCCTACAGACTCAAATTCGTTCTCTCTTTATTTCTTTAATAATTCATTATGTTCATATAATTGCAGAAAATAACACGCGTAATTATTTGAAATGACACTGAATTTGCACTTTTAATTCAATTTTTGTTTTTATTTGGTAACTTGACGTATTTTCAAAAGCGGCGTAGCAAAAATGAGAAACACTAAACTATCTCGAGAACGCCTAGAGCAAAGGGGTTGGTCTTTCTTCCGTCGTCAAAAATTACGTATAAAACAATCATTTAACAGGTACATTTGAGTATACGCAATCTTTTATTTTAAATTTGACGATTTTTGCGAGCCATTTCTGAAAAGAAAAAAAAAATCTGGTGTGGGCAACACATGACTTTCCCTATGTAATGTAATGAATTTACTAATTTTACAGTAAAAAATATAGGTTTTTCTTATAGTAGATACTTATATTCTTTCCAAGATATTGAATTTTCGAAAATTAGTCGTCATTTTCATTGATTTAGCGTCACTTTTATCCATTTGGCGAGATTTTCGTTAATTTGGCAACATTTCAAAAAGTCGCCAAGTTGACGACATTTCGCCATATTCGTCGCCAAACTCTCGCCAAGCGTTATGGACGAAGAAATAAGTTATTCTTACAGCAGATAAATGACTATTGGCGTTCAAATACAAAAGTATTACTCAAAGTATCTTTTTTCATTAATGGAACGAGCTAGATTCACGAGAATGATGTCACCCAATTTATTGCATGGTATTACATATGAAAAGTGAACATGTTTCTCAATAGGAAATATTTTTTTTATTTTATATGACATTTTGACAATTTTTTTTAAATATGTGGAATATCTCGAGAATGGTTCATGTTAGCGTTCAGAAATTTATGTCAATCGTTTTCTAATGAAAAATTACATAAGAAATGTCTATTTGCGTAACTTTATTAGTGGTTTTGATTTTTTGACAATTTTTTCAAAATTTCACTCGAAAGTTTAGGGGAGTTCTGAACATTCGATTGCGTATAAAAACAATAGGCTTCCAGTGTTTAAGGATTGTGATTTTTGCACCAAATTTCGTTCAAATCGGTCCATTCGTTCAGAAGTCGTCTCCACAGACTCACTGACACACACACACAGACATAACTTCAAAAATGTTTGATTCGTGATCAGGGATGCTTGAAACGAGCTCTCCCGTCGAAAACTCGAATTCGAATTTTCGACCCCGTCACAATATTTTCTTATACATTATGTATATAAGGAAAGTAAAACGACTAGCTCTTTTATTCCGAATCATAGCAAAATCTAATCAGCATAAGGGTGACCCATAAGTGACTATAAAATTTAATAAAATTTAATGAAATAGTTTTTGAATTAGAGTGGAGAGATTGCACACACACACACACGCCCACGCACACAGACATACACACAGACGTCACGCTAAAAATAGTTTTTTTTTTCATGTTCTAGAGGTCCCAAAACGTGTAAATTCATCAAAAACATGCCGGAAAAACTGCATAGAAGCAAAAAAATCTGATGTGGGCAACATATGATTTTTCCTACAGACTCAAATTCATTCTTTCTGTATTTCTTTAATAATTCATTATATTCATATAATTGCAGAAAATAACAGGCGTAATTATTTTAAATGACACTGAATTTGCACTTTTAATTCAATTTTGCAACACACCAAACCAAGCACCTTTCTTTCTTTCGTTTTTTCGTGAGGTTCCAAAACTTGTAAATCCATCAAAAACTCGAGTTGCGATTTTTGACACGATTCCAATACTTTCCCTATACATTACCGTGTATTTGTAGGGGCAGTAAAACTGACAGATAATTACCCAAGAAATTGCCATGTTGACGACCCAGACCGTCCGACTCATCCTAGAACGTGAGCAACCATTTGGACGGCCGGAAGAAATTGCCATGTGGAGAAAATGAATTAAAAGAAATTGCCATGTGGATAAGGTTTGATGGATCAATGAATTAATGACTATATAAATGTTACCTCTTGAGAAAGTAAGATCACAAGCGTATGACGAAACTTGGTTTAACTTCATCATCTAAATTAATTTTACGAAGTATGCTACTTTCTCTCAAAATATAGAACAGTAAACTTCCGCGATGTAGGACGATGAAATGTGGTACCACAGATACATCAAGACCCGGGAAGGCGCAAATTTTTTTTAAAGCATTTAAACATTTTTTTTGTTATTTTATGCTTTAGTTCGATTTACCACGATTTGGAGCATTTTTTATACAAATTGGTTTCTTAGTCATTGAAAATATTATCACAGAGTTTTTATATTTATACCACCAAAGGGTTGAAGAATTCTCCTTTAAACAAACAAAAACAGAATCCGCAGTATCAATAGACGAATTTTCGTGAATTTAAATATATATACATATATATATATAAATATATATCATATTATATATATATATATATATATATATATATATTATACATATATATATGTATATATATATATATATATATATATATATATATATATATATATATATATATATATATATATATATATATATATACTTTTCGTATTTTAAAGACTTACCCAATTTTAAAATTGGGATATAAAAATTGACGGGCAATCTCATCTTCATAATTTACCAGATGTTTCTTTGAATATTACACACAACTCTTGTCTTTCCCGGCCATTCACAAAAGTGCTCTAAGTCTTTGGACGAATCGGATGGTCTGAGCCTTCAACACAACTCCTGTCGAAAAACGATATTTCTGCTGCCTTGGGACGGAGTCAAGAGTTTTCTTTTCCAAGCATGGATCTGGGAAGCTTTAGGAAGGGCAGGTATTTCTATGCGACGTAATCTGCCGAAGCTGACGTCATTTGCTTAGAGATTTATGTGGATTACGACAAGTGCTAGCATCGAAAATATTATTAGACTTTGGTAGAAATTTCATTTAGAAAACCTGCTGTTGATTGCAATCGAAGGAGTTTATATAGGGTGTATCGAAATATTATATTTCTCTCTCTCTCTCTCTCTCTGTATATATATATATATATATATATATACATATATACAGGGTGTCCCAAAAACATTGACCTCGGCGTAAATTTTTATACAGCCCCCGTATAAAACATTTCTAATGAGTAAAATGCGTCCCATACGCTAATAAGGTGGTGTACAAGATTTCAGCATTTTCAGCATTGTACAAAATTTCAGTCAAAAGTCACACATAGCAAGATCAGGAGAATACGGTGGAAGTTCTATCACTTTGATGTCTTTTTGTTCAAGAAATTCAACTGTCTTGCTGAATGAGAAGATGCATTGTCATGGTGTTTTTTTAAGAATTTTAATGCTTGTAATCGTCCCCTTTATGTCGTATCATATTGTTTCGTTGTGTGAAATATTACGGCACTTCTGTTCATTAGGTGTCATCATTACATTAGAAGATTCTCCACCATTGTCCCTTTGGAAAACCGCATTTCGAGAAATGTCTCGACCGCTCTCGTTTCTTATTAGTAGCTCAAAAATTTTAATCCTTCCAATTTGTATATTTACTATATGCTTGCTCCTCATGTATTAATAAAACTCATTGCTAAAATATTAAATACCTCTTTTGTGATTTATTCGATATTCCCACGTTAATAAAATGCATATGCATTGTATTATTCGTGACACTTACACGCTCTTACGTTTCGATACAAACTTCGCGGCACAATCTTATATTATCGCATATTATATAATAACTTCATGTGATGTATATTTGTATAAGTAGGAATAATGTAACAAGCGCGCAATCGAGGAATTTTATAAATATGTACTACAAGTTTGGCGAAGGTGCACCCCGGAGACATTATTTTAATTTTTAAAAATGTAGATTTATGAATGTTGAAGCGAAGTTTAATTTTTTCACTCCTATCGGCTAATTAATGCTTTGATGTAAATAATTAGTCACGCAGTTTGAATCCTTATACCAACAAAGAAATTCAAAACTCAATTTTTGTAAAGGTTTTATAAATGAATCCGTAATAGAATAGCCCTATTTTTCTTGATGTTATAAATAATTGCTAAACTGGAAAAATTCCACTTTATTTTAAATATTCCTGCTTCAGCGAATCCCGACAACATCCAATCATAACTCAATTTTTGTAAAGGTTTTATAAATGAATCCGTAATAGAATAGCCCTATTTTTCTTGATGTTATAAATAATTGCTAAACTGGAAAAATTCCACTTTATTTTAAATATTCCTGCATCAGCGAATCCCGACAACATCCAATCATAACTCAATTTTTGTAAAGGTTTTATAAATGAATCCGTAATAGAATAGCCCTATTTTTCTTGATGTTATAAATAATTGCTAAACTGGAAAAATTCCACTTTATTTTAAATATTCCTGCATCAGCGAATCCCGACAACATCCAATCATAACTCAATTTTTGTAAAGGTTTTATAAATGAATCCGTAATAGAATAGCCCTATTTTTCTTGATGTTATAAATAATTGCTAAACTGGAAAAATTCCACTTTATTTTAAATATTCCTGTATCAGCGAATCCCGACAACATCCAATCATAAACGGCTCAGCAAAGAAAAAAATCTGATGTAGGCACCACATGATTTTCCTTATATAATGCAATGAATTTACTACTTTAAAAAAAAAAAAAAAAAAAAAAAAATAGATTATTTTTATAGTAGATATTTATACTATTTCCAAGATATTGAATTTTCGTCAAAGAGGCGTCATCTCCATTGATTTAGCGTCATTTTTATCCATTTGGCGAGTTTTTCGTTAATTTAGCAACATTTTAAAAAAGTCGCCAAGTTGGCGACTTTCCACCAAATTCGTCGCCAAAATCTCGCCAAGCGTTATGAACGAAGAAATAAGATATTCTTACACCAGATAAATGACTATTCGCGTTCAAATACAAAAGTATTACTCAAAGTATCTTTTTTCATGAATGGAACGAGCCAGATCCACGAAAATGATGTCACTCAATTTATCGCATATTACATATGAAAAGTGAACATGTTTCTCAATAGGAAATATTTTTTTTTATTTTATATGACTTTTTAATAATTTTTTTGAAAAATGTTCAATATCTCGAAAACGGTTCATGTTAGCGTTCTAAAATTTATGCCAATTGTTTTCTAATAAAAAATTACATAAGAAATGTCTATTTGCGTAACTTTATTCGCGATTTTGATTTTTCGACAATTTTTCAAAACTTCACTCGAAAATTTAGGTGGGTTCTGAACATTCGATTGCGTATAAAAACAATAGGCTTCTAGTGTTTGCGGATTGTGATTTTTGTACCAAATTTTGTTCGAATCGGTCCATTCGATCGTTAGTTATCGTCTCCACAGGCTCACTGACACACACACACATACACAAACATACTTTCACACACACACACACACACCCACAGACATCACTTCAGAAATGTTCGATTCGTGATCAGGGATGCTTGAAACGTGCTGTCCCATCATAAGGAAAGTAATAAATATATATTACTTTCCTTATATACATAATGTATAAGGAAAATATTGTGACGGGGTCGAAAATTCGAATTCGAGTTTTCGATGGGAGAGCACGTTTCAAGCATCCCTGATCACGAATCAAACATTTTTGAGGTGATGTCTGTGTGTGTGTGTGTGTGTGTGTGTGTGTGTGTGTATGTGTGTGTGTGTGAAAGTATGTGTGTGCGAAAGTATGTGTGTGTGTGTCAGTGAGTCTCTGGAGACGATATCTCACGACGAATAGGGCGATTCGAATGAAATTTGGTACAAAAATTACAATCTGTAAATACTGTAAGCCTATTGTTTTATACGTAATCGGATGTTCAGAACCCCCTTAAATTTTCGAGTGAAATTTTGAAAAAATCAATACCTTAAATAAAGTTACGCAAATAGACATTTCTTATGTAATTTTTCCTTAGAAAACGATTAACGTAAATTTTAGATCGCTAGCCTGGACCGTTTTCGAGATATTGCACATTTTTAAAATAAATTTATCAAAAAATCCCATAAATTATATAAAATCTATTAACTGTTGAGAAACATGTTCACTTTTCATATGTAATATCATGCGATATATTGGGTGACATCATTCTCGTGGATCTAGCTCGTTCCATTCATGAGAAAAGGTACTTTGAGTAATACTTTTGCATTTGAACTCCAATAATCACTTATATGCTATAAGAGTAATTTATTTCTCCGTCCATAACGCTTGGCGAGATTTTGGCGACCAATTTGGCAAAATGTCGCCAACTTGGCGATTTTTTAAAATGTTGCCAAATTAACGAAAATCTCTCCAAATGGAAGAAAAAATGACGCTAAATCAATGAAAATGACAACTGATTGACGAAAATTCAATATCTTGGAAAGAATATAAGTATCTACTAGAAGAAAAACCTATTTTTTTTTACTGTAAAAGCAGTAAATTCATTGCATTGTATAAGGAAAGTCATGTGTTGTCCACATCAGATTTTTTCTTTATGCACTTAGAAACTAGTTCTAAAATACTGATGTTACCTAAACATACTTGGAGACATATGTTCAGATATTGTCAAACAGAGTCGAAAAGTCAGTCTACTGAGGTAATTGATAGAATTTTTCATCATTTTAAGTCTTCAGCATAAACAAACAGAATAAAATAACGCATATATAAATAAACACAACAAAACTCGAACAGAAACTTGCTTCAAGGTAAGTAATTATAAATATTTCACATTTAAAGGAATCGTTCAAGGTATGACCGCACCTGACACTGTACATAATTCTTTAAATTTTTCAGCGGGTCGATTATAGGTTTTCCAATAAGCCGCATATAATAGAAGTAGTTAGATGGTGCAATTTTTAAGTCTAATAAAAATTCCAGGGAAAATGAAAAGAAATTGGGTTATTACCGCTTCGATTTAATGCTGTATCGGGTGTTCCTTTGAAAAACCCACATAATTGTTCTGCACTTAGATGATCATCAGTAATTTTATATGAAAACTCTGAATATAAATTGTCAGCATTTAAACAAAGGAAAAGTTTAAATTATCAATATTTTTTTTAAATATTAATATATTTAGTGAACCGTTTATATATCCGTTCTTAGTACAGAAAATATAATATAATATTTTCAGTTATCTGCAAATTCCTATAGTATTCTAAATGACATTGCTATTCAAAACATTATACAAAAATTTTTAATTTCATTTTCGTGAAAAGATTTATAAAAATCACTCCTCTTGTTATACCGATTAATCTTTGGGGGTAGATCTAAGGAATAAGACATCCATGTTTCATTTGTATATTAATTTACAAATATAATAAATTGGGTCAATGTGTGTCAAATTGATATCGCTGTGAAATTAGATCAGCATATGCTAAAATGAAAGCGCTAAAATGCCATTAGAAGCCATATACTATCTTTATTCTGCGACAATTCACTAAACACAATATATGACTTTGAGAAATATTTACCAAAATGAAGCATATGAATTATGAAATAGAAATTATTACTCATTTCCATTACCTGTCTGCACAGTAGATTCAATCGTACAGATTCTGCACAGTAGATTTAAAAACACTTGTTAATCATTCCCTATTAATTGATGTGTATGAAGATCAAATGAAAAATAGAGTTACCCAATTATATGCATGAAAAAAAGCCGCTTACACACACACACACACACACACACATACATATTCTATTTGATATTATACTGTTCTGTACTACATCTTGAATATTCACCATGTATGTTAATACAGGAAACAAGGGGTTTAGCACCTGTGTTACATATAAACGGCTTTTTTGTGAGATTTTGAAATAATTTTAATTGGGTGCTGTTACAGGCTTAACTGCAAGCGTAGCTATATCTGCTTCATGTATTACAGCTCTATAATTTCTCTTTATTTTTATTTTTACATCATGTGCGCATCATCACTTTCAATAAAAGGTAAGCCACAGGTAATTAAAATATACAAGTAATTAAAATTCTTACAATATATATATATACTTGTATACATATATATATATATATATATATATTATCCAAAAGTATCAGGAACATTACTCCCCATTACTGACAGCAGATTCCCCTGAAACTTTCAGTAACATACTTGAAAATGTTTTAGAGGTCTTTTAGCAAAAAACGATGTTAAAAGTGTATGCATAAAGCGGAGTAAAACTATAACATTTTTCACTTTCAAAACACTTCGTTTACAAATTAAATATTTGATACTTCTAGAGCAAATGTTGGTGTCTTTAATCCGTCCCTTTCAATTACGACTCACTGAATTTGAGATAGGGGAGTAATGCGATTAACGCGGACGCTTAACCAGATTATTTAAACTTTATAAAGTTTGTTCCACTTTTAAAAGATTCCGAAAGAAAATCCCTCACTGGGGATTAAGTTCCGCGACATTGAAGGGAAAAGCGTTCGTAAAAATCCCTTGCTTGATATCTTCATACTCCAGTCTCAATCCTAGAAAAAACAACCTTAGTAAGATACTTCTGGGATGTATAGAATAAACATTTATTTAGGCTGCTTTTTTTTTTCACTTTATAGGTAAATCGCACGTTAAATACATAGTTTTTATTCAAGCGGAAAACTTTTATTCAAGCTTATTTTATTTTATTAATAAATTTTGTTGATAAGTTTTATTAATATTAAGCTGGTTTTATAATATATATTAAGCTAATATTTAAGCTGATTTTATTTTATTGATTAATTTTAATGATAAATATTATAAAGCTGATTTTATATTATATTTTAAGCTGATATTTAAGCTGATTTTATTTTGTTGATTAATTTTATTCATAAGTTTCATTTTATTTTATTGATCAATTTTATTTTATTTTATTGATCAATTTTGGAAATTCACTGTGAGTTAGCACATTATTACTTTCCCTACAATACATGGTGCTGTTTAGGGAAAGTATTGGAATCGTATCGAAAACCAGAACTTGAGTATTCGACGGATCTACACGTTTCAGGCGCTCTAGAACACGATTTTTAGCGTTCTGTCTCTGTGTGTGTGTGTTTGTCTGTGCGATATATGTATTCACACTAGTTGAAAAACCATTCAACGAAATGTTACAAAATTTGGAACTTCAGGATTATACTGGTTCTGATTAGATTCTTATACGATTCGGAAAATTAGTACCTGTCTTTTTTTGTAAAATGACAGACAAAAAGCATTAAAATCTGAAATACAAAACTAAAAAATCTGATGTGGGCAGCACATGACTTTCCTGATATAAAGCAATGAATTTATTACTTTTACAGTAAAAAAATAGATTATTTTTATAGTAGATAATTATATTTTTTCCAAGATATTGAATTTTCGTCAATGAGTCGTCATTTTTATTGATTTAGCGTCATTTTTATCCATTTGACGAGTTTTTCGTTAATTTAACAACATTTAAAAAGTCGCCAAATTGGCGACATTTTATAAATCCGTCGTCAAAATCTCGCCAAGAGTTATGGACGGAGAAATAAGTTATTCTTACTGCAGATAGATGACTATTGGCGTTCAAATACAAAAGTATTACGCAAACTATATTTTTTCATGAATAGAACGAGGTAGATCCACGAGAATGGTGTCACCAAATTTATCGCATGGTATTACATATGAAAAAGGAACATGTTTCTCAATAGGAATTATTATTTTTTTTTTATATAACTTTTTGATAATTGTTTTTGAAAAAAGTGCAATATATCGAGAACGGTTCATGTTAGTGTTCTAAAATTTATGTCAATTGTTTTCTAATAAAAAATTATATAAGGAATGCCTATTTGCGTAACTTTATTAGAGGTTTTAATTTTTTGACGATTTCTTCAAAATTTCACTCGAAAATTTAGGGGAGTTTTGAACATTCGATTGCGTATAAAAACAATAGGCTTCTAGTGTGTACGGATTGTAATTTTCGTACCAAATTTTGTTCGAATCGGTCTATTCGTTCGTCAGTTATCGTCTCCACAGACCAATTGACAGACACAAGCACGCACGCACGCACGCACGCACACACACACACACACACACACACACATACTTTCACACACACACACACAGACATCACTTCAAAAATGTTAGATTCATGATCAGGGATGCTTGAAACGTGCTCTCCCGTCGAAAACTCGAAGTCGAATTTTTGACCCCGTCACAATACTTTCCTTATACATTATGTATACAAGGAAAGTAATACATTGAAATGTATTAATTAAATACTTTTTTGTTATTTATAATTTTAACAATAAAGCGAACAAAATCAACCTAATTAATAAAGTCCGGCAGATCAGGCAGAACATTAAATTAGGCAGGCAGATAAGAAAAATAAAATGTCAAAGAAGTTAGCAAAAGTAGGCATTTAATAAGTGCATGGCGTTTAAAAAAATGCAAATTATACAGATGTATTTGGCTAATTTTATAAAATTACCTATCAAATTACTATCAAATCAATTAAGTTAAACTCTACTTTCTGTCACTCAGAAAGTGTTTTTGACTCGAAAATAATCTTTCGACTTTTACCAAGGTTCTAGTAAGTTTTCTAAAACTTATGATCATGGAGGTAAAATTAAGGAATTACAACTTCATTTTAAGAAAACGCCAATATCGTTTGACAATCATTCATAGGTGGCGCTGGGATAAGATAAATCGTCCTGTGTGCGTTTTTATGGCGCGAGGTCTGAAATATTCATTTAAGTTGATTAGCGCAATGCAAAGTAGAACTGAAACAATAAAGAATATCCCTACGTATTCAGAATTATTTACCTTTCAATTTATTTTTATCTCCATATATTATGTACTTTATCCTACAACTATGAAAAAAAAATCTGATGTGGGCAACACATGACTTTCCGTATATAATGTGATGAATTTACTACTTTTACAGTAAAAAAAATACGTTTTTCTTATAGTAGATACTAATATTCTTTCAAAGATATTGAATTTTCGACAATTAGTCGTCATTTTCATTGATTTAGCGTAATTTTTATCTACTTGGCGAGATTTTCGTTAATTTGGCAACATTTCAAAAAAGTCGCCAAGTTGCCGACTTTCCGCCAAAATCGCCGCCAAAATCTCGCCAAACGGTATGCACTAAGAAATAAGTTA
Organism: Amaurobius ferox; assembly: GCA_951213105.1. Classification (NCBI taxonomy): domain Eukaryota; kingdom Metazoa; phylum Arthropoda; class Arachnida; order Araneae; family Amaurobiidae; genus Amaurobius; species Amaurobius ferox. Next base: position 84,320,946 of record OX578152.1, on the reverse strand, counting down.
TTTTTACAGCAGATAAATGACTATTGGCGTTCAAATACAAAAGTATTATTCAAAGTATCTTTTTTCATGAATGGAACGAGCTAGATCCACGAGAATGATATCACTCAATTTATCGCATGGTATTACATATGAAAAGTGAACATGTTCCTCAATAGGAAATATTTTTTTTTTATTTTATATAACTTTTTGATAATTTTTTTGAAAAATGTACAATATCTCGAGAACGGTTCATGTTAGCGTTCTAAAATTTATGTCAATCGTTTTCGAATGAAACATTACATGAGAAATGTCTATTTGCGTAACTTTATTTGTAGTTTTGATTTTTAGACGATTTTTTTAAAATTTCATTCGAATACTTAGGGGGATTCTGAACATTCGATTGCGTATAAAAACAATAGGCTTCCAGTGTTTACGGATTGTGATTTTTGTACCAAATTTGGCTTGAATTGGACTATTTGTTCGTCAGTTATCGTCTCCACCGACTCACTGACACACACACACACACACACACACACTTTCACACACACACACTTTCACACACACACACACACACTTTCACACACACACACACACACTTTCACACACACACACACACCTTCACACACACACACACTTTCACACACACTCACACACACACACACACACACACACACACACAGACATCACTTCAAAAATGTTTGATTCGTGGTGATCAGGGATGCTTGAAAAGTGCTCTCCCGTCGAAAACTCGAATTTGAATTTTCGACCCCGTCACAATACTTTCCTTATACATTATGTATATAAGGAAAGTAATACTGGTTAATTATGCTCATAATTAGGGAACAAAAAATAATCAAAAATACATATTTTATACATATTTTATACTACGCCGCCTTTCTGTTGTGTCAACTAACAATAGCAGCTACTTTACTAACACAAGCGACATCTACATATAATTCTCAAAGCATTTATGGCATTTTTAAGCGTTTCATCCATTGAAGTTTTCTCCTTCGTTTTAACTCCATGCTTGTGATATTTGTAAGGATACTGTTAAATAAAAATTGAATTATCAGTAGTTTCACTTCCGAGAATTTTATCGATGTATTCGATTTTTTCCAAGACATTATTTTCTGTTAGCAATTTACTAACTATGTGAACATTTTTCACTAACTATGTGAACCCTTCGCCTTGGCACATATTAAATTTCACTAACTGCATCATTTAATAACTTCACGGCATTCACTTACGTTCAGTTCCGAGAGTCGGTAACGTTAGTAGCTTTTCGTTTCGTTTCGTTTGTAACGAAAAGTAGTAATATTGGGCAACTTTGAAAAATGTGTTTGAACACAAGTTATTTAATCGTAAAGAATTGAATAGATAGATGGTATTTATTTAGAAATTTGTATTGGAACACCAGGGAATTCACCCAGAAACATATTCAATTTCACTAACTGCATCATTTAATAACTTCACGGCATTCACTAACGTTCATTTCCGAGAGTTAATAACGTTAGTAGCGTTTCGTTTCGTTTGTAACGAGAAGTAGTAATACCAGGTAACTTTGGAAAGTGTGTATGAACAAAAGTTATAAATTGTAAAGAATGGAATATTTAGATAGTATTTGTTTAGGAATTCGTATTGGAACACCTGGGAATTCAATCAAGAACATATTAGGCAACTTTGAGACAATTTTAGACAATATCAGGCAACTTTGAGTAGTGTGTTTGTACACAAGTTATAAATCATAAAGAATGAAATATTTAAATAGTATTTGTTCAGAAATTAGTATTGGAACACCAGGAAATTTTCCCAGGAACATATTCAATTCACTAACTGCATCATGCATCATTTAATAACTTCATGGCATTCAGTAACATTCAGTTCCGAGAGTTGGTAACGTCAGTAACGTTTCGTTTCGTTTGTAACGAGAAGTAATAATACCAGGCAACTTTGGAAAGTGTGTATGAACAAAAGTTATACATCGTAAGGAATGGAATATTTCTTTTTATTACAGACTTTCTTAAATTTCACTTAAATTACTTAAATTTTACTTAAATTTCTTTTTTCGTGGGGCGAATCATATTACACACTAAACGGACATAGGCGTATTTAGGGAGTCAGGGGGGGGGGGGAGTACCAAACACCCTCCTGGAAAATTGTTAATTTAATTACAAGCCAATATGAGAGGGAAAAAATATAAAAAATGCTTTTTGGGATTAGAATATTCAACCACAACTATATGTTTTCTCCCATGTGTATATTAATAAAATCACTTATACCTAAACGGAAAACTTAGGATTATTGCATTTGGTAAGTTTATGAATGTCTGATTTGTTAGTTTAGTTGCTCTGTCTCCAGGAAGATTAGATTTCTATTATGAAAGGGGGAATACATTTTAAACGTGGTACACTCTAGTTTTTAAAAATGGGTACATACTAATTTTTAAAAGTGCTAACACTTTTAAAAATTAGTATGTACCTTATTCCTTGTTTCCTTATATACATAATGTATAAGGAAAATATTGTGACGGGGTCGAAAATTCGAATTCGAGTTTTCGACGGGAGAGCACGTTTCAAGCATCCCTGATCACGAATCAAACATTTTTGAAGTGATGTCTGTGTGTGTGCGTGTGTGCGTGTGTGTGTGTGAAAGTATGTGTGTGTGTGTGTGTGTGTGTGTGTGTCAGCGAGTCTGTGGAGACGATAACTGACAAACGAATGGACCGATTCAAGCGAAATTTGGTACAAAAATCACAATCCGTAAACACTGGAAGTCTATTGTATTTATACGCAATTGAATGTTCAGAACCCCCCTAAATTATCGAGTGAAATTTTGAAAAATCTTCAAAAAATTCAAACCGCTAATAAAATTACTCAAATAGACATTTCTTATGTAATTTTTCATTAGAAAACGATTGACATAAATTTTAGAACGCTAACAAGAACCGTTCTCGCGATATTGCACATTTTTCAAAAAAATTATCAAAACGTTATATACATTCTCAATAGAAAAAAAATATTTTCTATTGAGAAACATGCTCACTTTTCATATGTAATACCATGCGATAAATTGGGTGACATCATTCTCCTGGATCTAGCTCGTTCCATTCATGAAAAAAGATACTTTGAGTAATTATTTTGTATTTGAACGCCAATAGTCATTTATCTGCTGTAAGAATAACTTATTTCCCCGTCCATAACGCTTGGCGAGATTTTGGCGGGAATTTGAAGGAATGTCGCCAACTTGGCGACATTTTTAATTGTTGCCAAATTAATAAAAATCTCGCCAAATTTATAAAAATGACTCTACATCAATGAAAATGATGACTAAAAAAATTCAATATCTTGGAAATAATATAAGTATCTACTATAAGAATAACATTTTTTTAAACTGTAAAAGTAGTAAATTCATTGCATTATATAAGGAAAGTCATGTGTTGCCCACATGAGATTTTTTTTAATATGGGGTGCTCATACCATCTATTTAAATTTATTTTGTAACTATACATATTTCAATGTTGATAGTAATCTCCAAATTTTGAATGTAGTCAATTTTAGTACCCCCCCCCCCCCCTGGAATAAAATCCTATATACGGCCATGTAAACGAACATCACAACATCCATGCTCGCAGCTGGGATTCGAATACACAACTCGGCGGTCAAGAGAGCACAAGAATACGTTTCTCTTGAACCGAGTCGGCTTTTCGAGTTTCAAGTTGCAATCTAACCATCATTGTAAAGTCAGCGAAATACTGTTTCAATAAATTTTTATCGGAATCTGAAACACGCTTTCTTAATTTTAGACGAATTTAAAATTTTATATCAAAATGAACGAAATGGATTTATATTTTCAAACGCAATCTGTACAACCAATTGTCTGATCCTTAAATTAAATTACAATTGTAATCCTACAAATTTCCTCCCTCTCTTGAATCTGACGCCAGTTGACGATTTTCAAAAATTGTTTCATGTTCAAAGCAGAGAACATCAAAATCCGCCTCCATACGAACAGAACTGGGAAAGAAGCTGGGATGTGAATGTGATATATTTGACCAGCACAGAATTTCTATAAACGCATTTGAATGACAACAGTTGCTGAGAACATCCGATTTCTGTTTGGGGATGGAAAGTTCGAAATCCGCTTGTACGCCTTTCCTATCTATTACTGTATTCCATGAATATACACTTTAGTTCTAGCTGACCAACTGTCACGTGACTCTCGATGTTCTGTATATACAATAGCCCGCAATTGTTTAAAATCATGTTAAAATAAAATTCTTTTAAAATATTAATGCGTTAGACCTGAATCATGTTCATGTTCAAATATTACATGTATTTATACATCTTTATTGTTTGAAAAAAATTTAAAATGTTTCGTCTTTATGGATTTTCTAATTTAGGTATCCCCTCAAGTAATTCCAAAGGAGGACCCTGTTCTTTACTTTGCCTCTGCTATATAAAAAATTAAACAAGTAGAAAATCCTGACAATCATGCTCAATTATTGAAAATAAGCATTATTTATAAAATATCCAAAAGAATTAATTGTGAAATCCTGAGCTAACATGTATGAACATTGTGTTTCATCACGCCCACGTTTGACCACGCCCATTTTGAAATTCGAAGGCATTGAAATAATGTCAATTTACGATAAATATGAATAAAGGGGTTGAACATTTTTATGCAAATGGTTTCATTTTAAATCACTATTTCCGCAGGTACTAAAATCACCAAGGAAAGATGCAAAAATGAAAATCGCATTTCTGTGTCGAATTGGTATTGGAACTAATTTTGCTACATATAACGTAAATTTCCATTTCATTTTAATTATAGCCTGACGGGTCATTGGTCAATTTTCTCTATGGCGACCATTTGAATAACTCGTAGTTAAGCACAACAATAACATTATTCTATCGCCTTACAGGGTATGAGATTGTGAAAATTAGAAATGAGATATTTGTACGCACTCTCGATATATACCGGTAATATTTTAAAACTACTTTCTATATAAAATGTGATTTCATTTTATTTTCAAATGGCATGCAAAAAAATGTAAATGTATATCTAGAAAGTTGTGCTTAAAAAGGCATCAATGAATAGAAATAAATGGAACACAGTTCATAACATGAATTACATACTGTGTCGGTCTGCGAAATTACTTACTGCGTAATCCAAGATTCCAAAATTAAACAGATTTAATGATCTAAATTTTCTACAATTTCTGAATGACGTTCTAGAATAAATTAGCAAAGTTTAATCCAGGCATTTAACAGGGGCGTGGTTGCACATTTTTAAATATAGGTCATAATTCTAAAATGCCTGTAACACTTATTCAAGCTTATCATTTTATTAAAATTTTCTTATCTGTATTTTAAACATATCTTAATATTTACTAAATGCTGCGTTGGTTGGTAGCGGTCAATTTTTTAGTTGTGGCGTTTTTGAGGTGATATTTAGCAGTCACAGCTAACGGTAGACATCTTCGCTAAGAGCATGATAACTGCGTCCTATAAATTATAGATCACAAACGGAAATATTCTGAAAAGGCAGTTGGCAAAATATTGGCAAATGTTTGGCAAAATATGCAAATTCCGGTGAGACCATTTTCCTTACGGCATCAATAAGTCGTATAAATTTTTGAAACAGTTTTTATCCTTTCCCAACGACACTTTTGGACTTTGTTTCATGCCCCTATGTCGAAAAATGGATAAACATGTTGAATTAATTTTGAATAATTTTGGACACAATAAAACAAGGGTCGTTAAGCATGGGTGCTATGGATTAGCCCTATCGCATTAATGACGTACGTGCTTTCACATGTAGCTTAAAGTAGTGACGTATACAGGGAAGGGCGTTGGAGGTCACATGGAGTTTTCTCTATAAGATAGATATTGGGAAACGAAATCCAACACTGCAAACCACTTTATTTGATTATCAGCTGCACACTAATAAAATATGGTTAAAAACAGACAAAAACTGGGTTTACTGCCACTAGAATGACACTTTAAAACAGGTAGATTTTAAGTTATATACTTAAAAACGTAGCTATATCTATATGAATGTGTTATTTTACTCTTTTATATGAGAATGGCACGGAATAATGGGTATATTTTATTTTACTCTGAAACACCGTTTTACACAGGTGAAGAGGTAACATGATATGTTCATTTTTATGCACTTAATTGCCTGCTTAAATGGGTCCTTTTTGAAGGATCCTTTTAAACAGGTAAGCAGGTAGCAGACAAACAAGTGCGGAAAATAGACATATCATGTTATCTCTTTACCTGTTTAAAACGATCTTTTCTGGGTGGAATGAAATACACCCATTATTCCATGTAATGCTCATATAAAAGAATAAAATAACACATTCATGTGGTTATAGTTATCATTAGACTAACTGGAGATTTACCTGTTAAAAAGTGTTATTCTAGTGGCAGTAAACCCAATTTTTTGTTTGTTTTTACCCATATTACTTTCCTTATATACATATAATGTATAAGGAAAGTACTGTGACAGGATGGAAAATTCGAATTCGAGTTTTCGACGGGAGAGCACGTTTCGGGGATCCCTGAACACGAATCAGACGTTTTTGAGGTAATGTCTGTGTGTGTGTATGTGGGGAGGGAGGTTGAAGACCCAGACCACACGACCAACCCTGAAGCTTATGGCAGTTTAATGTGTGGCCAGGAATGAAAGTATGTGCGTGTGTGTGTCAGTGAGTCTGTGGAGACGATAACTGACGAACGAATGGACCGGTACGAACGAAATTTGGCACAAAAATCACGATCCATGAATACTGGAAGCATATTGTTTTTATATACAATCGCATGCTTAGAACCCCCTAAATTTTCGAGTGAAATTTTGAAAAAATCCTCAAAAAATCAAAACCTTTAATAAAGTTACGAAAATAATCATCTCTTATGTAATTTTTTTATTAGAAAACGATTAAAATAAATTTTAGAACGCTAGCATGAATCGTTCTCGAGATATTGTACATTTTTCAAAAAAATTATCAAAAAATCATATTAAATTAAAAAAAATATTACCTATTGTTGAAATATGTTCACTTTTCATAAGTAATATCATGCAATAAATTGGGTGAGATCATTCTCGTGGATCTAGCCAGTTCCATTCATGAAAAAATATACTTTAGGTAATACTTTTGTATTTGGACGCCAATAGTCAGTTATCTGCTACAAGAATAACTTATTTCTCCGTCCATACCTCTTGGCGAGATTTTGGCGGAATGTCGTCAACTCGGGGACTTTTTTAAATGGTGCCACATTAACGAAAATATCGCCAAATTCATAAAAATGATGCTAAATCAATGAAAATGATAGATGATGAAGTAATTATTAAAGTATTTTTATATATGGACTCTATCGCTTATTGAGGATGCTATCAATATTGATGATTTCTTAGAAATGCGCCAATTATAAGTTAATTGAGTATTTTGAAATAGTTTCACATGTTGTCATCCTGAAAATTGCCCAATGTACAATTTAACGATAAAAACACAGCGACGTGGAATTTATACATTCTTTTATTGTAAAACTTGTAAATCCATTGTATTATATAAGTAAAGTCATGTGCTGTCCACATAAATTTTTTTTAGCACTTTTTGAAAGATAATTCTGGCAAAATGAAAACTCATAATGTGGCGTTCTAGGAAATTTCTGTTTAGATTAAGATAGTTTGCGGTAAGCGCAACAGAAAAACTAATATATATTTAAATGATATATTTTTATAACGGAACTGTCTGATCGTATTGTCTCCCGGATAGCGTAACGAATTAGAAAAAAAAATATTTGTAAATATTTGTTTTGAAAATACGATTTCAAAACAAATATTTACAAATTTGGCTGATCGATTGGCTGATCTTCGATTTGGCTGATCTCCACATTCTGCACACAAATAAAATTGATTAATTTGGACATCATGACGTAACTCGATTAACGATATAACCTGTAATATTAAAATAAATTTTCTGTGTGTGTGTTTGTTAGCACTCTAGCGAAAAATCCAAGCGACTCACAGTTGCGAAATTTGAGTATAAACATACCATAAAGTCCAGTCGGAGAACCAATATTTACTTTTTTATACGTAGTGTATTAAGAAAGTATTGTTGTCTTGAAACTTTTCGATTTCGAGATTTTGATGCCAATATATGTTTTAAGACTTCTTGAACACGTTTGACTATTTTTAGAATGATGTCCATCTGTCTGAAGTTCGTGGTCGATTTCTTCTGTACTCGAAAGTAGCCATAGATATTAATGGTTTTCATGTATCTTTATATCCGGCTTTGTTATTGAATATAGATATAATTTTTTTTTTTAATTCAAGCGAAATTTATTTGAAAGTTTATATTTTTTTAACATGACAGCATAGGGCAAAATTTGACGTAAACATGCATAAAAAGGGGTTTTCTATGGCTCAACGAACACAAAACTTCAATCATAGATTCAATCATGATTGAAGTTTGAAAAATAGCCGCGATACAATATTTTTGTTCGTGACGTCATTATCCCCCCCTTAGGGGGGGGGGCAAGTTGCAATCCCCCGAGGGGTACATTGTGAAGAATGGTATCAATCGAAATATTTTCTTCAATTCTGGTATGAGAAATTTGAGTTGAGCCACACTTCATTTAATTCAAAAGTAGATTCAGATTTTTTATCTAGATAATTTTGAAGTGAGATGTTACCCATTGATTTCACAATTTGGTTCGCAAGGATTGAAAAAATTATTACAGAATCAATCTGACTTAAATTGTGAGATTTTACAATATTTTGGATGCCATGTGGGTCTTCATTACTTTGAAACTGTTTCAGTATTTTTGCATTTTATCAGCTTCGTAATCACTGCCGGCAAAAAATTGATTCGCATAATTGAGCAAAAATGTATAATAATATCGTATGTAATACCGCATATATATATTTGAACCCTATTGAGTGGGGTTTGCTACTGTTATGGTTACAATATGGAGGCAATGCTATCCAACATAGAGAACTTATCACGTGATCTATAACCTATTCTACCAGTCCCATAGATCTTGCAAGTATAGATACGCTAAGGGGAGTTTCTTCTGCTGTCCAACATAATGGGACTTGCCACGTGATCAAATACTCCCAGACTCAGAAAGGTGAGTAGAACTGGTTGTTGGACAATGATGTAAGCGAGTGAACCCTGCCCTCTGATAGCCGGAGATCCTTAGAAGGAGCTCTGAACTGGTAGAGTAGGTTTTAGATCACATGACGAATTCTGTATGTTGGATAGCATTGCCTCAATACTGTAATGGTGTTATTACACCGAGCAATTTTTCAGCAGCACCATACATTTCAATGGGAAGAAATCTTGCCGCCGAATTGCCGCAATTCGTTCGTACTCCGCAATAAAAATTACTCAATTTCTGAGAGGCGAACCAATCAGAGGATGATTAAAATTGGACGTCACTACGCTCCGCCTTTCCTCTCCTCATTTGCTTTCAAGATGGCGATGGCGACTGTAATGCAAACAAGTCGAAGCAATTCAAATATGTTAGAATCTGGAGATGGAAAAAATAATAGAACTTCTACCAAATTACAGACACCTGTGGTATATAAAATATCCAAATTATACGAAAAAGCACACTAAAGAATGCCTCCTAGTTCCCGGCCACACACTTAGCTACAGTAAACCTTCGGGTCTGTCGTGTGGTCTGGGTTTTCAACACTTCAACTAAAGAATGCCTCCTGAAATCGTCGACTCTAAACAGGAAGGGCCTGTTAGAAAGGAGGGGCTTACAGTATCATTGCCGGGCGGAATTGTTCTGATCTATGTTCTGAAGTCTGGACTGGAGATGTAAAAATAATCATAGAACTTTTACCAAATTACAGACACCTGTGGCGTATAAAAGATCCAAATTATGCGAAAACCCCCACTAAATAATGCTTCTTGGAATGAGTTCGGCGGTATTAGAGCGGAGGGGCGTTTGAGAAAGGCGGGGCCTAAAGTATCATTGCCGGGACGAATTTCTAAAGTCTGGAGATGGAAAAATAATAATAGAACTTTTAACAAATTACAGACACCTTTAGGATATAAAAGATTCAAATTATACGAAAAACACACCAAAGAAAGCTTTCTGAAATGAAATCGGCGACATTAGAGAGAAGGGACGGACATGTTAGGGCCTCCTGTGAAGAAGGGGATACTTTAGGCTCCTCCTGTGAAGAGGAGGAACCTAAAGTATGATTGACGGACGGAATTGCCGAAGTTCAGCAATAAAAATTGCCCTGTGTAATAACACCATAACAACAGCAAGCCCCGCCCAATAGCAGGTCTAGTATATATAGTCTGTGACCAGACCAGAGTTCCAGACCAGAGTTCCACCTTTGCAAACAAGCTTGCCAACCCGCTTCGCTCTTATGCGAATGCTACAGCTGGACGCAGCGAGGCCCCCAAAAAGACTATTGAAGTCAACTCCAAAATTACGGCACCCAAAAGAGCGCATACTAATTATGCTGACACTGACGACTTTCTAAATTACCTCTTCCGTTTCGAGGATAGATACAGAATGGAAGTGGCTAACAGGGTATTTAAGAATGCCCTACCCTCCCTTCGGTCAGCTCCTACCGAAATAGACAAAGTAAATATTTTATATGAGAGCATCTTCGCTCTCGTAAGCCAACCTTAGCCCCCCCCCCCCTCGGCCATGGGTTTTCGCGCTAGGAACTTGAAGGATCTTACCATTGGCATCTGGAATGCCAATGGACTTAAAGGTAAAATCAGTGAAGCTAGGGACTTTTGTATAGCATATAACTTAGACGTGTTTTGGGTCCAAGAGACCCACTTCAGTCCAGGGAACTCTTGCAAAATTGCTAACTATGACTTATACCATGATGACAGGCCTCTAGTTAGCAATTATCCCGCTGGTGGCACAGCAGTCTATGTTCGTTGCGGCATCCCGCACACCCGCCTCCCCCCCCCCCCCCCCATGGTGGAGGGAGAGGCCACCATCGTCAAGATCGACCTGCCGAACAATCCTGCGTTTGCCATTGTGTCGGGATACTTCAGGCCCACCTCCACGCCGAACTCTGTCATCTCTGACCTGCAGTCCCTGTTCAAGATCTCGCCCCATGCAATAGTCGCTGGTGATTTCAATGCCAAGCACCCAGCCTGGAGCTGTCCCAATGCCAATTCTCGTGGCCTCCGGCTTAAACGCTGGGCCGACGAGAACGACCTTGAGATTATTGCGCCGGGTGCCCCACCCACAGTGATAACGTGCTTGACTTTGCGATCACCAGCAATATGCCTTATACCTATTGCATGGAGGCCTTCAACGAGCTTCCGTCGGATCATCTCCCAGTCATCTACACACTGGAAATGAACAAGTACAACTTCAGCCAGCCAGCAAAGCTTCGAACCAACTGGGCTAAGTTTAAGGAACTCCTCGCTGAGGAGCTCCCCCCCCCCCCCCGTTGCCAATTCCAAGGGCCAACTGGATGCAGAGGTGGGTAAGCTCGAGGATATGATACGAGCTGCCTACTCTGCATCCTCTCGGCCCAAAAGCAATAGGGTGGGACAGTACAAGCTGCCGCAGGATATTAGGGAGATGATCAGAGTCAGAAACAGGCTGCGCAAGGACTGGCAGGTCAGCAGGGACCCTGCAATCAGGACAGAGCTGAACTTTGCAAGAGCTCAGGTGAGAGCTAAGATCAAAGCTCACAACAGTGCACGATGGAACACCTATGTTGAGTTCCTAACGACTGAGAACAACACCATTTGGAGGGCAACCTCACGTTATCGTAGGCACAAAACACACATTCCGACCCTTGAAGGTCCCAACTTCAGGGCTACCTCCAACACACAAAAGGCTGAGCTGCTTGCAGACAGTCTTAGAAGCCAGTTTGAACCACACCGCGACGTAATCGATCCTAGGACGGTTGCGATCGTGGATGCCAAGGTTGAACAGTTCATCACAACAGCTGTACCATATTCACTGACAGATGTCACCTTTGACGAATTGCAGCCCCGTATTCAAAAACTCAGAAAGAACAAAGCTCCTGGGAAGGATGGCATCACTTCTACTATGTTGAAGAACTTGCCTTCTTTGCTCTACAGCTACATAGTCAAGCTCTTCAACCTCCTCCTTCGTCATAGTTATTTTCCTGGGGCTTGGAAGGTGGCCATTGTTGCTCCCCTCCCCAAGCCAGGTCTTGACCTTTCGCTTCCGGTCAACTACCGTCCAATTTCTCTCCTGTCTAGTTTATCGAAGCTCTTCGAGTTTGTTATTCTGCGTCGACTGGACGAGTTCTGCGACCTGAGGAAAATAGTTATTCCTGAACAATATGGGTTCAGGAAGAAGCATTCCACTCAGCACCAGCTGCTGCGGGTCGTAGAGCTGGTCTATGAGGCGCGTAGCAAACGCGAGCGCTCGACTTTGGTCTTTCTTGACCTCCAGAAGGCGTTCGATAAGGTATGGGTCAAGGGACTCATATTTAAACTTATCAAACAATCCTTCCCTCCAAATCTCATCCATATTTTGCATTCTTATCTGTCCGGTCGAAGTTTTGCAGTCCGTGTTTCCGACCAGCTATCCTCCCCAAGGAATGTTCTCAGCGGGGTCCCGCAAGGTTCTCTTGTTGGGCCCAAACTGTTCAACCTCTACATTAATGATCTGCCTCGTTCCCCTGTTGTCACCCTTGGCCTCTATGCCGACGACACTGCCTTGTTCGCACATCACAAACAGACACAAGTCGTGCACGACGCTCTGCAAAGCTATCTGAATGACATGACACAATGGCTGACCAAATGGCGGATCAAAGTAAACGTAGGTAAGTGTGCTGCTGTCACCTTCCCCCCCCCCTCGGCATACCCATCCCACTAATCTCATCTTAAATAATCAGCCCATTCCCTGGCAAGATAGTTATAAGTACCTTGGTGCACACCTTGATTCCAAATTATCGTGGAGCCTTCACATTTCTGAAACTAGTAAGAAAGTGACGGCTGCACTTGCCCAGCTTCGCCCCCTTTTGGCTAGGAATAGCCGCCTGTCCGTTCGCACTAAGTTATTGTTATACAAGTCCTATATACGTCCAATTATGACGTACGGAGTCCCTGTTTGGGGCACCGCAGCCGAGACTAAAATTAAGAAGCTTCAAGTCATCCAGAATAACGCTCTGCGTATGTTTGCTAATCTGCCGAACTACGTCCAGCTAGAAGTCCTGCACAGAGACCTCAATATTAGGCCTTTTTTGGAATATGTCAAAAAGCTTTCTATTAAATTCCACGGAGGTCTGAGAAGCGTAAACAACCCTACGTTGGACAGCATACCTCACTATCGAATAGGTAACCCGGGCTCGCGCAAGCGCCCCCGGTCGTTACTTACCAGATCTATGAGAGATGTTTTCTTCCGCCCTAAAAAGCGGTTGCGTCCATCCTAGTCTTGTGCTCTCAATTTAGATGCAGACTCTAGTATGCTGTACCCCTCCTTTGCTTTTGGGAATTCGCGTTTTCGTTGGCAAGCTACTGTCTTTGTGTTGCGCTACTAGGCACCGCCCGCTCATGCTCAAGGCCCTGCGTCCTTCGGGGCGCCCCAGTCTATCACCCTCTTTTATCTCTCTGTTGGGAACCCGCTTGGGCCCCAACTCATTCAGTTTTCTGAAGACTTGGGGAAGGGCACGACCTAGGTCGCGCCCTGTCCCAAGCATATCTTAGACTTAAAATCCTATCAGTTGTTTAAAAGCTTTTTATTACTCTCTCTTTCTGTCTCTTTTCTCTTCGTCTGGAGTTTAAAGGGAGGAGCCTTCCTCTCCTGGGTACTCCACTGACCCCGTCCTTGAGCCTTGAGCAGCTTCTGAGAATCTCCGGCTATCGGTGGGTAAGGTCCACTCGCTTACAGCATTGTCCAACAACCAGTTCTACTCACTTTGTCCTAAATCTGAGAGTATTTGATTACGTGACAAGTTCTACTATGTTGGATAGCAGAAAAAACTCCCTTTAGCGTATCTATACTTGCAAGATCTATGTTCTGAAGTGGAGGCCCTAAGCGTCAACTAATTAGTTCTCTAAGCAATAAATACACCCACGACAAAGTGCCCTTTTTATCCTGTAATATATTAATGGATGGGAGCAAGTATTCTTCTTTATCTATATATTGATTTCTGACATCTTTTCTCGGAGCAACTTTTAGCGTCTTTAATCCATCTATTTTAATTACGTCTCACTCAGTTTTAGAATGGGAGTAATACAATTAACACGGACGCTTAAGCAGATTATTTAAAACTATGCTGTTTGCTCTAGCTTTGAAAGATTCCAAAGGAAGATACTTTTTTCTGGATTAAGTTCTGACGCCTAATGGAAAAGTTCTCGTAAATATTCTGTGCTTTGTGTCTTCATATACTCCATACTTAAAAATATCAATATAAAAAGTATATGCACATTATGCTACGAAGAAAACTTAAATACAAAACTTCGTTAAGGACAACCCTTAATTGATAAATGATAGCAACTGGTTTCGAAGGAAAATGCATCCTTCTTCAGGGCGAAACGGTAAAGCAACCGCATGAGTTAAAGAAAGAGAAGCTTCTGTCAACAGAGAGTTTCACACGTGTCTCAGGTAGAAATGCGCTGCCATCAAGAAAAAGAATTAAATCATAAAGGAAAAGAACCGACGAGTTATACTTCATTACCAAATCAAAATAAGTTAGCATCCTGGTCGAAAAGAACGAACTCACTCAAATCAGTTGCAAGTCAGGTCAGGTCTGGGATCTTGTACTTCCAAAATTTAATTATGATGTCAAACCTACGCACGCTACATAACCTGATTGAAGTTTACACTCAACCAGTGTAGTCCACAGATTATACAGATCTAGTCTAAGACGCATGGCCCGGCACGTGATCGTCCAGTCATTCGTCCATTTTAACAAATGAAGTGTGAACCATTTTGCAGCTATATGACTTTTCTCCAGTGCACCAGAGGAAGCAGAACACACTACGCCCTTAATAGACATCAAGATATCCATGTTCGCAGGTGGCACTCCAGAGAGCATGAGGAAACGTTTGCCTTAGATCCCTCAGCCATCATGTCGACGGTTCTTATACAGTACAGTCCACATATTGCGCAGATGGGAAAGTCTATGGTTTCTTTAATCACTGTAATGTTTAGAATGTTTCTAACGATGGGCGGGATAAAATAATACCCTGCGTCGTTAGGATTTTAATTAAATACCTCTACCAGAAAAATTCTAAACTCCTTGTATTGAGAAATGTTGTGCCCAGTGATCAATTCTCTCCTGCACCCTGCACTGAAGTTCTTTAATATGCGGTTGGACTGTCAGACCGGTAACGAATCAAAAAGTTACCAACTTGACGTCAGAAGAATAGGATTTCGTGATTCGTGACGTCACGTTCTAGGCAGAATTTTGATAGGAGTTGCCAGAACGCAAAAAGTTTTCGCATTATTAGAGTTACAAAATTATTTGTTAATTTGTAAGTGGTTATAGCCAGACATAAATAACTTGCAGATATTTTGAATCGTGCAGTGCACACAGGACCCAGAAGCGTCCGAAGAGATTTAGTGACGTATGTGAGGTAGGATAACAGCATGAACATGAAACGTACAGAGCCTTAAAGATCATGTCGCGGAGCCAGGTGAAAAAAAAATAAAGGAATCTGTCACGCTCGGGATGAGCTTCCCCTGACTTTCACCGTGTTGATGAGCGGCATTGAAAAATGATGGAAATCACTATAGGGCTCCTATATATTGTATTACCTTATGAGTTTCGATTTGTCAAACCTTGTGGTATCTACTTACTCTGTGGAAGTGCTGTAAATGAAGTCATTTCTCCATTGTTTTGCATATTTCGATAACGTATTTGCATATGTGTTATTTCTAGTAATTGTTAAATCTATACTAACATCTTAACAGTTTGTGTGCAGGCATGTATGTCTCTCCAACTATAATCTACATCCTTTCATAAAAGATCAACCTAATTTAGCATGAACATTTCTAAATCCAACTAATAGAAATGCGTAGTGGGGGTTTAGGACAGCGATGTAATAGTTATAGAGGATAATCCGGAGAATTATACATTCTTCTCAAATGAAAAAGAATAAAGTTTCAACACTTTAGAAATTGCTAATAAAACGCATATAAATAGTACCCCCCCCCCCCTGAACACAAATTTTCGAACTCAATTTTATTTCTGTATTGACAGGCGCTTTCCAGTAATGCAGCTAGCTCTTCGTGTCTTAAATCCGTTCATTTCAATTTCGTTTCACTAAGTTTGAGGAACCTAATGCGATTAACGCGGACGCTTAACCAGATTATTTAAACTTTATACAGTTTGTTCTGGCTTTAAAAGATTCCCAGACAAAATCCCTTTCGGAGGATTAAGTGCCGACACGAGAGGGAAAAGTTTTCGCAAAAATCTCTTAGTTTTGATATCTTTCTACTTCACTCTCAAACCCAGAAGAACATCTTTGATGAGATGCATTTGAGATAAATCGAATAAATATGTTCAAACTTCTTTTTTGCTTAATTGGTGGGATACCAGTTTGATAAAAAGTTTTATTTAAGTAAGAAACTAGGAATTTTTATTCTTTATTATGAGATTACATAGAGAAAGTATTGACTATGATATGGGGAGAAACATAAGAATCTAAATCCAGAATAACATCTTCGATGATATGAATTTGAGGTAATACAAATAAATAGTTTTAAGTTTTTTTTTTTTACTTAATTGGTGGAATACCAATTTAATAAAATTTTTTTATTTAAGTAAGAAACTGGGAATTTTTAATTTTTTTTTATGATGCTGCATAGAGAAAGTATTGACTATGATATGGACAAAACTCAGAAAAACATCTTCGATGAGATAAATTTGAGATAATGCAAATAAATATTTTTAAGCCTTTTTTTTTACTTAATTGGTGGAATACCAATTCAATAAAAAGTTTTTATTCATGCAAGAAACTAGGAATTTTATTTTCTTATGATATTGCATCAAGTATTGACTATGATATGGGGGGAAAATCATGTTTTAAGATCCCAAATCCAGAAAAACATTTTCAATGAAATAAATTTGAAATAAATCAAATAAATATCTTTAAACTTTTTTTTTTGTTTTACTTAATTGGTGAAATACTAGCTTAATAAAATGTTCTTATTTAAGTAAGAAACTAGGAATTTTTATTGTCTTATGATATGGCATGGAGAAAGTTTTGACTATGATATGGGAAAAAACTATGTTTTAGAATAACTTTTTCACGATATTTCCAATTTTTCTACTGTATGTGGTACAAGTAGAAATAGTCAACGTAGCCAAGCCAAGACGATATACTTCGGAGCTTCTGTGTCACCGACACTCATCCCCACATCTGCGTATAGCAATATGTCCAACAATGACATTTAAATAGTTAAAAATTAGCTTAGGCACTCCAGAACACAGGGGTGTTAGGTATGGTTCAGTTCAGGATATAGATAGTTGGAGTCGAAGTCGAAGGCCCAGACCACACAGCCAACACTAGGGCTTACGGCAGTTTAATGTGTGGCCGGGAGAGGAGGTTAGCCGAAACCGTCCTCCAGATAGTTGGAGTTGTTGTTGATGTTGAGACCCAGACCGTCCGACCTACCAGAAAGGTGTAAGGTAACTGTATGGACGGCCGGGAAGTGCCACCCAATTTAGACCGGAACCCAGTGGGGGAGGCATCCACAGGGACCGTACCCTCCTTCCCCTACCACCAACCTCTCGGAAGGACTTACGGACCCACATGTTTAACGTGATCGTACTCCGCATGAACACGGCGGCATTTGTGGTAGCGTGCAAATCTAGCGCGCAAACCACGGGGATACCGCACCCGAGATGGCCAACAGCACGCGGTGTTCCGAGGTGGTCACCCACCAAGTACTAACCGCGCCCGATGCTGCTTGACTTCGGTGATCTAACGAGAACCGGTGTTTTCAGCACGGTACGGCCGTTGGCTCCAGATAGTTGGAGTGTAAATGCTTGTCTTAGATGGTTGACTGCTGGAAGTTGTGCAAGGAATAGAAATCAAGACCAGGAAAAAAATAATTAAATAATACGAAATAGAGAAAGAAAAGAGTAAGTGGATAAAAAACAGGTCGGCGTCAAATTCGGGAGCTAAAAAAGAGTGATCCTGCCATAGTCAACGTATGGAATATGAATGTATGAGAAAGACGAGTGAAGTTTACCACTCCAAATATTAAAGACATTCAATTCGAATAAAGCGCTCAATTCGAAAATTTAGATGTCTATAAGTATGCTAGCAATTTGCTCCAGCGCTTCGCGCGCTCGAAATGGCTATTGGTTATTAAATATTACATAACCACAATAAAAGCTTTTAATGTCTTTCCTGAATATCCGAAACATTTTTTGATTTAAGCATAAAAATGGCACACATTTTATAATATTGTTAACATGTTATATCGGAAAATATATTGAATCTTATTTCCGCGTACATCGAAATGGTTTAATTTTTAATTTGATGCACATTTAGAAAAATTATTTCGCGTTATATTTATAAAGTTACTTATTTATCCAGTTTCAATTGTTCACATTGTGTAAAGTTATTTATTTTCCCAGTTTTAATTGTTCGCAAAGTGATGTAATTTTTTTTGCATCTTGAATTTTAGAAATTTTTGATTTTTCCGTTGAACTAAAACCAAATGTTTAACTTGCGCGGAAGTACTAAATGACTTCGATTTTTTTTCCTTCGCATCGTCACCGCTATATCGATTTTTCGAAATATTAGACTTTTCAGTTGACCGGGAAGCTGAGACTAATCGAATAAGACCCAAAATGAGGATTCTAAGTGTGTGGAATTTCTCAATAATTAAGTAAAGTGGGTTTAAGTTATTTATTATTATTATTATTATTATTGTTATTCCTTTGCATGGTCTCCCGTAATTTGAATTTCTAAAATATTAGATATTTTCGTTGCCTTAGAAGCTAATACGAATCGAATGACACCCGAAACCTAGATTCTTATGTTCAAGTAGAAGTGCTCGATTATTTAAAAAAGTGTTTTGATTATCACTTCGAATCGTAACCCCTATTCGAATGTTTGAAATTTTATACTTTTCTTTAGTCTCTAAAATAAGACGGATGGAATGACACCAAAACCAAGATTCTAAGCTATAGTAGAAGTGTTCGATAATTTTATCAATCGATTACCTCAATCTGCCAGTTTGGTGCATATTATATAGACTGGCATTAATAAGGCCAATTTATTACTCTATTTTCCCATATAGAAAATTGTAATTCATACATAATAGAGAATGATGGTATATTGAAATTGTTATTTATGAATAGTTTTTATTCTAATGAATTATATTTTAAACAATTTTATCTAATTCTAGTATTTTATTGGAGCGGAACGAAGCGACGAGCTCACGTGGATTGGCAACGACTCAAATTGTGACATGTCCGGACAAGCGTCACTCCGAAGTGTTTTGATCGATTTCCATTGTGTTTTAAACATGATCATCTTTCACTGAGATTGAGAAAGTGGTGAAGCCCGGATTTTGAATGCTTAATGTTGTAATTAATTAAAAATAATCGAATGTTATTGCTATTGAATTTTTCCTTTCACAGAAATGCATGTGCGACCAATAAAAAGCAAAGTGCTTGTTTACTGTTACGAACGTGTAAAATGTTTTGGAGTCGCTTCTCCCCACCTCACTTTCATCTCTTTCGAAGACCAGACAAAGAAAACAGCCGTGCTGGCAACCTTTCTTATGTCGTGAATCTAGGGTTGCCAGATTTGGCAATTTATCGCCAATTCTGCGATATTTGACGACTTTTCGAATTTTCGGGAAACACCTCGAAATAACCGATATTCTACGAGATTTAGGATATTTCGCAAAGTTTCTACAGAGAGAGTCTATAAAAGGAGTCATCATTCAGTTCGAGAGCAGTTGACGAGATTTGAGCTACGTTGAACTGTGGCTTACGCCAATGTTTTGAGAATAGTAATGGTTGTTTTGGAAATTAGTGGAGCATTTATTTAAGTGCTGCTTTACTGTATATTGTTCCTGTTTACGTTGTGCTTGTGAATAAACGTGTTAGTTATCCAGAGATTTGGACTCATTCCTGTATTATGAGTGCACACCCACGATTCGAAAGGTTACTCCGATACATTACATATACATAAAACTTTAGCATGTACTTTAATACTTTAACATAACATTAAAATTAATAACAACAATAATAAAAAGGATAATATAATAATAATGATGCCGATGATGATAGAAACAATGATAAAATTGCATCTTAATTTTAAAAGAGCAACTGATAATGATAATAATAATGATGATGATGGTAATAATATTATGATGATAAAAGGAAACCAATAAAAAAACCCACCGTATTTGTTTACATTTACACAATATTTTAAACTTTAGTTACTTTCAAACCCATTACTCCCAAATCAGGAACTTGATATAAATACACTATAGTATTAAAATTAATAACAATAATAATAAAAATGATAATATGGTAATTATTATTATTCATCATTTTAAGTGAAATTGCTATTCAAAACATTCTATTAAAAATTTTAATTAATTCTTCTAAGCAGAAGTGGAAGAATTTCTGCTTTCGCTATACAAATTTATCCTCACAGGCAGATCTGAAGAATAAAACATCCATGTCTTGTTAGTAAATAAATTTACAAAATATATAAAATAAGATCAATATATGCCAAAATGAAAGTGAAAATGAAACAGAATCAACATATGCCAAAATGAAAATGCTAAAATGTTTTTAGAAGACATACACGTACCATCTTTATTCTGTTACAACAATTGGTTAAACACAATATATGACTGAAAAATATTTACCAAAATAAAGCAGATGACTTAAGAAATTGAAAATATCAATTATTTTCATAATGTTTCAGCCAAAAAGCTGCTTAATTGATGTAATCCAGTCAAAAATGCAATTCCGAAAAAAATCATTTTTATATGCATTTCTTAATTATTTAAATCGGAAAATATTTAATAAAAATCGTCTGCTATATATAATCTCATTGGATTTAATTTTGTTCCTTAGCAATATGATATTATTTTCTTCAAATAAATTTCCTGCAAAAATTATCGTCTGCATAATGCTATGTCCATGGAAGATTTAACTGTGCGTTATTTATTAATATCTAGACAACTCCTGGCCTTAGAAACTCGAAACATGGACTAAATTTTTAGTGGGACTATTCAAAGGCTATCCACAAAATTTCAGGAAAATCGGTATAGTTGTTCTCCCGTGATGATGAGACAAATACGCACAGATACAAACAAATACAGACAGACAGATTTTCTATTTTATTTATATAGATTGCAGGATTTGTATAAATAACATTAAGACTATCAGTAATAATTATACAACTATATATTAATAATAATAAGGAAACACTCCCGTTGCAGATAACAATATCCACGGACCGCTTTCGTGCATATTATGCACTCATCAGCATGGAATAACCGTTAACTTCAATGGCAGTAATAAATCTTGCAATTTGCCGCAATTTTGCGAACTTCTATGGGAACTGACAATGTCAGGCTTTTCACGTAGTCAGCATAACATTCGTATGAAATTCCAATATATACACACACAGACGAAAGTTTTATGCTGATGAGCGCATTATAAACGCGAAACCGGTTCATGGATACTGTTATCTGCCATGGAAGTATCTTTCTTATTTTGAAGAGCGCCCCTTTCTGACGGTTTCTTGCGAGTTTGATTAATAATAATATTAGTACAATAAAATTTTATTAATAATAATATCTTTATTATGATGTAAAACGGATAGACATGCAAATATTATAAATAAAATAGTGGAAAATATATTATTCCAAGAAAATACTCCATAAATTAAAGTTGTAATATTATTATTATTATTATTATTATTGTAATAATATTATTATTATTTTTATTATTGTAATATTATTATTATTATTGTAATATTATTATTATTATTATTATTATTATATTATTATTATTAGTTTATTACTTTTATATATTGTACTACTGGTACTATTTATTATTTTTATACTGTCATTATTGTTATTATTATCACTAAAAATTGATGTTAAAAACAGTGCACTATATTTAACATTTAAGTATTAATGTGAACTTTGCGCATTTGAACCTTATTTAAAGACTAAAAATAATCCTTATTTAGACTCTTAAAATTCATCCATTGTGTACATGCGAATTCATTTATTTTTATTTATTTATTTATTTATTTATTTTTTTGTTAATGATGCATTTTTATCGCTTTAGAAGAAGAATGCAATTGAGAAGAATTTGCGTACAAAAAATATAAATAAATACATAAATAAAACGGGGCGTGTCACAAATCAGATGAAATAATTCCAAAACCTCTGTTTCTGGTCATTTTTATTTTAAACTTAGATCGTCTGCAAGTGCCAATTATAAGTCTGAAAGAAAATTTCTTCAGTTGGTAAAAGGATGAAATTACACAAAACTTTGGAAGTTGTATTTGGCGACGAACTTTTCGAAGATAAAAAATATTTTTGGGGTTAGAGAATTGTATTCACATTAAATATATTTTTGTCTCTAAATAATGCGCAATGTGAACACTAAACGTTAAATACAGTGTGCTATGTATTTAACATTAATTTTTAATAATAATAATAATAATAATAATGATAACATTAAAAATAATAAATAGTACAAGTAGTAAAATATATAAAAGTAATAAATTAATAATAATAATAATAATGATAACATTAAAAATAATAAATAGTACAAGTAGTAAAATAAATAAAAGTAATAAATTAATAATAATAATAATAATAATAATAATAATAGCATTCCAACTTTTACTACTCTTACTATTTATTATTATTATTAATATTATTAATTCTTAGTAAGAATAGTAAAATTTGATAAAAACAATAAATAGAGTAATAATAATATAATATTAATTATTATATAAATAATAATTGCAGGAATAGTAGAAATAAGAGCAAAAGTATCAGTAACAATAATAAAATTATATACTAATGATAACATGAATATAATAAAATTTTAATAATAATAATATCGTTATTATGATGTAAAACGGAAAGATATACAATACTATAAATATAATAGCGCAAATATAGTAAGTATTCTGAGAACATTCTTATTAAGGCACCTTAAAATTAATCCATTGTATACACGTGAATTTTATTTTAACGATGCATTATTATCGCTTTAAAGATGATTGTAATTGAGAAGAAAGATTTTGCATATAAAATAACGGAGCGTGTCACATATCAAATGAAATGACTCACTAATCTGTGCTTTTGGTCTTTTTATTTGAAACTTAATACGTCTGTCATTAATAATCAATCATGAAAGAACATGGCTTCGGTTGGTAGAAGGATGAAATTACATGAAATTTAAGAATAAAAGTCATTTTTGACATCGAATTTGCCAACGAGATCTTTCTTCCGGAAATAAGGTTCCTGTCAGCAATGCAAGCATTGCTTAGCTATGTAAACATTAATATTTAAATGTTAAATGTATTGTGCTGTTTCGTTACCGGTAAATTTTTAATAATAATTATTATAATAATTATAAAGAGTAGAAAACGGAGAGTAACTTTGCTCAGAAAATATTTATCTTATATTTTATCTGTTCTATTCTGCTCAAATGATGTCATGGGTTCGAATATTGGCACAAATTAAGGTTAAAGCCATTCTAGCTAGGAACTTTTCATCTGGAACACACTGCAACCAGGAACTTGTTATTATTTAAAGAGTAACAGTAGTAAAGTAATAAATAGAGTAAAAATAATATATTTTTAGTAATTAAATAAATTAAAATAGTAGAAATAAGAGTAAAAATATCAGTAATAATATTACGATTTATTATTAATAATGATAGTAAGAGTAGCAGAAGTAATAGAGTAATAATGATATAATATAATTTATCATATAAATACAGGTAATAACAATAGAAATAGTAGAAAGAAAAGAAAAAATATCAGTAATAATAATACAATAATATACTAATAACAATACCAATTCAATAAAATTTTAATAATTGTTTTGAATTCATAATTTTAATATATTCTATATAGTTTTAATAATTACTTTGCATTACGTTACAATTTTAATTATGATGTAAAACGGATAGCTGTATAAATAATACATAATAAAAGAAATAGTTTACCTTTCTGTGTTTGTCGTCTATTGTGGAAATCAAAGTTTCAGACTGCCGCAAAATTCGGTACTGATATTTATTTTAAATTCGAATGAATTTTTTGGGTATTACTTTTCTTACAATATATAGTAATGTATAGGGGAAGTATCGGAATCGTATCGAAAATTGCAACTAGAGATTTCGACAGATTTACGCGTTTTGAGCATTCTAACACGGGTATAGCGTAACCACAAGGTATAACGTAACTAGGGCGGTTTGTATTTGAGACCACTATTTTCGACACCACCATGCATTGTTAAAAAAAAACTTATTAAAAAACTTATTACCAACAAAAACTTATTAAAAAAAGGTTGCAGCTTAATTTTTTAAGCAAATTTACTTGTGTCTGACTTCTTCCATGAAATACTAAAGAGGTATATTCTCACTAGAAGCAGTTTTATATATTGTGAGTAATATTAATAACTATATAATTATATAAATAATAATAGCAATATAAGAGTAATAATAATAATAATAATACAAATGTTGATAATAGCAGTAATAAAATATAGTAAAAAAATGTAGTCATATGAGTAATAATATTGGGAATAGCAAATTTATCAGTTCTAGTAATAAATTAATATCGTAGTGCAGGATCGATTATCCGGAAATCTACAGGCAAACAGCGTTCCAGATTTCAGAATTTTCCGGATTATATAAACTCCATTATGCGAGATTTCGGAATACAGCATACATTCGGAAGAAAGAAAATTTACATAAATAATGGGGAAAAAATGACCAAATATAATCTGTAAAAGAAAAGCTTTATATGATTGTCCATTACAATTTAGGAGTTTTTCAAAGATAAATATAAATTCATTGCGGTTTTTAGCTTTTTATGCTCCTGGCTCGAAAAGTTCCACTTTTTTCGAACATTTTCCTAGTTGTTTCGGATTTTCTGAACTTTTTTTAAGTGGCATCGTTTTCCTGAAAGTTTCCTCAACGACTTCATTCGATACCGCCACGAAGTACCATTACATTCTTCAGCACGAACTATGAGTCGCAGCATGGTCTTTATTGACTGATGAAAACACATACTTTCTCGCTGTTTAAAGTGTCTCTAAAAGTAGCTTTCGCGAATTTAACGTATCTAATTTTTTTTTAAATTTAATTACATGTTTTATTTTATTTTATTTTATTTTATTATATTATTTGCCGGAGCGCGTGAATTTCGTGCCCTTATCTAATTTCATCAAGATCGCAGAATAAATGAAAATTCTGATTTGTTGCACGAAAAATTCTTAGACGAACGTTGCGCCATTTTCATTTACCAGCTGATACATAATTGTTACAAAACTAGGAGTTTTGGTATAAATTGCGCAATATTGTGCCGATTTTTAGTCGCGGCCATTTGCGCAAAATTAAGTAAAATCTGTTAAAAATTCCAGTTGTCGAAAAGAAAATTTCTAAGCAAAACACAAGGTTATGCCATCTTTACTTAGCAGGCGATACATACTGCTTGCTATACGAGTTTAACATTCTGCATAAATTCTCAATATTGTGCTTATTTTCAGTGGTGGCCATTTGTGTAAAATTCAGTAAAATCTGTTAAAAATTCCAATTTGTCGAAACGAAAATTTCTTAGCAAAATACAAGGTTATACCATATTTGCTTAGCAGCCAATACATGCTGCTTGCTACACAAGTTTAATATTAGGCATAAATTGCCCAATATTGCGCAATATTTTCAGCTGCGATCATTAGCAAAAAATTCGTCAAAATCTGTCGGAAATTCCCGTTGTGGTAAAAAATCCTCAGCAAGACGTTCAGTTGCACCACTTTTACTTACAGCTGAATCGTACCAGTATAAAAGTTTGATCTTCGGTGTAATTCACCATATGCATCATGCACCAATACGCGTTTAAAGATCTTTCTCACATACTGTCTCCTGTTATTAAAACCTCCTTGGTTGCAACGCACCCTACACAAAATGAGATATATTTCCGGAAAAGGAAAAAAAATCCCCCTTTTCCACGAATGATTACGCCCCCATCTGGAAAGTTGCGAAAAGTTGAAAAAAATAAAGAAATTTCGTATAATCGCTCTTATACTTAGCAATAATAATGCAATAAAATAAAAATGATTTAATATTATTTTTCGTGATGTAAAAAGGATCAATAACGAACAATAGAAACAAACATAAAAAAATATATTATTCCAATAAAAATACATCTTAAGGCAAAGAATAAGTCCTTGTTTATATATGAATTTCTTTTTAAAACTAAAATTTGATCCCTTCAAAAGAAGAAAGTAATTGAGAAGAATTTGCGTATAAAATAAAAGGGCGTAACATTTTGTTACATTTCATTATGTTCTGGTCATTTTTATTTAGATCTTAAATCGCTTGCCGCTGTCAAATAAGCCTAAAAGAATCTACTGTTTAAGTTTCTTCGTTTGGTAGAAATATGAAATATCTTGAAACTTTGGAAAGGAATTAGTATTCGTGCTCAAACGAAAGTTTAAACACGCACGTTTTTAAAAGATAAACAGGATTTTTAAGGTTAAAGAACTGCCTCGTATTTACATTAAATTTAATTTTATTTTCACTAGTAGAGATGTGGGTTGGAAAATTTTCCGCTGAACATTTTCCGGAAATGAGAAAATTTTCGGGAAAATGTTCGTTATGTTTTTCCGGAAAAATGTACACTCTTTTTTATTTTTTATTTTCAATTAATTTGAAAATAGAATGTAATACTTTTTCCAAACTGTTTTTCTGAAAGGCAAGTAGCTTTACAAGAAGTTTTTGATCATTGATTTTTCTAATTTTGAAAAGGAAAATAAAGGAGGGTGGGAGACAAATGTGTGTATGTGCGCGTTATTTTGTAAACAAAAAAACGTGGATGACAAACAAAAGGGTATAAGTGATATTTTACCCATTCTCAGAAAAAATCAAATGAAATTTTAAGAAGCCTATTCTCTCAGTATTAAGTTATACAAAATTTATAAAAATATTAAAAAAATGGAATGTTTTCACAAGTTCTGCTGAGGGAAAATGCTTTAATAGCGCTAAATATATTCTTCACTCCTCTTGCATATTGCGTCTTCTTTCATGTGATACTTTTTCAATTACAAGCAGGTATTTTTTAAACAATTTTTAATATTATATAAAATAATTTAAAGTGTTTAGTTACCAGTATTTTTTAATTTATTTTTGTCATATAATATATTTATATAGTTAATAACTTTTTTATAATAAACTAGTAATAGTTTTTGTTATTTTTTAAGGAAATAGTAGAATGTTTCCCCTTTGAATTATCAGTAAGTATTGAAAGAAATGCAATACAATATTTAATGCATTTTGTAATTATAAACAGTTTTTAATTTTTTTAGAATATTATATTTTAGAATCTACTTTTTATACCTA
This sequence comes from Amaurobius ferox, assembly GCA_951213105.1. Classification (NCBI taxonomy): domain Eukaryota; kingdom Metazoa; phylum Arthropoda; class Arachnida; order Araneae; family Amaurobiidae; genus Amaurobius; species Amaurobius ferox. The sequence continues at coordinate 84,293,397 of OX578152.1, read as the reverse complement.
TGATGAACAGTAAATTATTTATGACTCTGATAAGGTTTAACAATTTTTAATTATTTCTCTTGCTATTCTTTTTGTGCAATGCCTTAAAATTGGAATTTTGAGGATAAAAAAAATTATAGATGAAATATCATTTTTTTATAAGTTCAAAAGCAAGCGTATTGAAAGAAAATAATAAATTGTAGCTGCTAAATTCTGTATACAGATATAAGAAATTTTTATGCATAGAATTTTTTATATACTTTTAGATTTAAACTTTTTTTAGCCTTCTTATATAACATATATTTGAATGTAGCTGCAACATAAGAATAAGTACTTTTAAGAATTACTGAACATATTGTTCCAGCTGAAATATAACGGAAAATAGCTGAATAAATTTCCGGAAATTTTTTCGTCGCGGAAAATTTTCTAAGAAAATTTTCCGGAAAATCCACATCTCTAATACACAGCAATGCATATAAGGGAAAGCATGAGAATACAATCCTAAATTGGAACACGTAATTTTTTATGTAAAGCATCTTAAGGTGTGGAGTAGAGTAAATCGTGAAGAAATGTGACCTAGATGAACCGGAAGTGACATCATATTGTAACGAATACTAATAGAAAACAATTGTTGTAATTTGTAAGTCGGTGTTAATTGGCCTTGGCGATGAATTTGAAGAAATAGCGCCAACTTGACATATTTTGGAGAGTTCTGGAAACTTCTAAAATTTTGTTGATCCGTTAGTAATCTCACGAGTTGCATGCTCTTTTCGAAACTTTCACAGAGAGTTGTTGACGCGATATGAGTAAAAGTACCTGCCAACCTCATTATAGAGCCAAATATGTATTGTATATCATCGGATCATATACCTTGGGAGCTGTATTATAAAACAACTCTGGTAGAATAGTGTAAAAAAAAATAATTTTAGAATAAAAGTATCGAATCCTTTTCCTAGGTAGCTTGTACCATCATCATACAAAACACACCAATTTCTTCCCATTCGAAATATGCAAAAAATTTCATTTTTCCCAATAATAACGAAGAACTTTTTCTCATTATTTTTTTAATTACAATTTTAGGCGTTTGGGATCACCTAGAGTTCACTAATTTTAGTTTGTCGTCTCTCTCCACTGGGCTCTTCACTTTTTCACTGCTTTATGGCTAAAGATATTCATTCCCTAAATTTGTGACGCTTTAATACGCAAAAGAAAAAGAAAATCCCCAAATACGCTCTCAAGGTAAACATCTCCGGAAATAAACAATTCGAAACCTTTTCAAGCAATGAAACTGAATCCAGGATATGTTTTAAAATGAGATTTATTCTTCTACACCTGCCCACAGAACAACAGGAATTAAAATGCCTGTTTTATATGTCTACAATGACCGCTTTTTATTCGAAACTGACTCGCATGATTTACATATTTTCTCGACTAAGCTTAATTGGGAACAGATTTCTAGCTAAAATATTTTAGTTTTAGTTCCGCGTTAACTTTTTTTTTTCAGTTCTAGTATTCAAGACTCTGACAGAGATAAAAAAATAACACTCTTAAGAATTAAGTTGCAACTTCTTTTAATAAGTTTTAGTTCGTTTAACCTTTTGCTTACGGGTGGGATAGAGTCAATCCCTAACGAAGAACCTCTCAAATAGACAGGCATTTGACATACCCTATCTCAAACAGTTCGATCCCCCTTTGCAGGCAATGGCATCCATGGACGCCAATGCCTGCCTGTCTATGTTGGATGTCAAATGCCTGGCTATTTGAGAGGTTCTTCGTTAGGGATTGAACTGTCCCATCCGTAAGCAAAAGGTTAATAATGTATGGCAGCTTCAAAAATAATCGCTTTAATCGAAAATTAGCAAAATTTTAGCCTCCTGGATCACCAGGGAGGATTCTGAAGGTTCTTGAAAGTCTTTTTGTCAGCCCCCTTCCCCCGTTTCCTCCGCCCCAAGGAGGGGACAAATCGAAAATATTGCTCCATTTGGTTATGTTCCGTTTTCAGTACTATAAGTGTTGAGACCCAGACCGTCCGACCTACCAGAAAGGTGTAAGGTAAGTGTTTGGACGGCCGAGTACTATAAGTGTGGAAAAATTCAGTCATCTAGTATTTAAAACTATCTCAGACATAAAAAATACCATTCTTGAGAACTAAATTGCAACTTTTGTTAATAAGTTTTATTTCGTTTACTAATCTATGGCATCGTCAAAAATAGTCATCTCGAAAATTATCAAAATTTCATTCTTCTGCGTCACCGGGGAGGACTCTGGAGGATCTGGGAAGTATTTTCGACCCCCCCTCCTTTAATTTTTCCGCCCCGAGGGAGGTATATCGAAAATCTGGCTCCAGGAGGTCCTGCTCCGTTTTCAATACTATAAGTGTGGAAATATTAGGCTCACCAGAGGATTTCTTGAATGTGTGAAAATCCTAAACAAGTTAGACACTTATTATACAGATCATCCATAGTAACGCGGGGTATTTCTGCTATTATATAACAAATACATTTCGAAATTTGATTCAATTTGCAGTAATTTTACACTGAATCAGTGGACTTTGATGAAATGTAATAACCTTATCACCTGCTCCCATGTAATTAAATGTCGTACCATATTTTGCATAATTCACTGGCTTTTCCCTATTGTTCACAAAATACAAGGCATATTCTCCCTATTAACTATGACCTTTAAACTTTGAAAAGTCACTCTCAACAATTGATTAAATTCTCTAAATTCCATTGTCGTCAGTATACCAAGACGGATTACTATTGCAATTGTGCCAGTCATTGAGAAGAACTTCTATTATTTTTTATTCAAAGAATGTTCTGAAACTCATTCCAGGGTAGTGGAAAACGAATGAAACTGAGTTTGGTAGTCAATACTGAAATTTGTTTTTCATTTCTAAGTTGTCTGAGGTGAATGATGGAATAGATATGAGATTCACTATTATAGTGAATACCAGATCTCATCGCCAGAATCCCAGTTTCATAGTTCAGAGGAGGTTCGTTCAGCAGTTCACCAATTAATTAAATCCTCGAAATTCCATCGTTTTTAGTTTATCAATATGGATTTCTATTGCAAAGATGCCAATCACTGAGTAGAACGTCTAATGTTCTTTTCTATTTAAAGAATGTTCTGAAACTTATTCAAGGGTGGTGGCAAAAGAATGAAATTCAGCTGGGTAGTCAATATTGAAGTTTATTGTTGATTTCTCAGTCGTTTGTGGTGGGTGATGGAATAGGTCTCTAGGATTCACTATTATAGTGGTTCACGAGTTTATAGAAGGTTCGTTGAGCTGCTTCCTAATTAATTAGATCCTCTGAATTACATCGTCTTTAGTTATCAATATCGATTTCAATTGCAAAGATGCCAATCACTGAGTAGAACGTCTACTTTTTTTTTTATTTAAAGAATGTTCTGAAACTTAGAGTCAAGGGTAGTGGCAAACCAATGAAATTGGGCTGGGCAGTCAATATTAAAGTTTGTTGTTGATTTATTTTTCAGTCGTCTGTGGTGGGTGATGGAATAGGTCTGGGATTCACTACTATAGTGGTTCACGAGTTCATAGGAGGTTCGTGGAGCTGCTTAATTAAATCCTCTGAATTACATCGTTTTTAGATATCAATGTGGATTTCAATTGCAAAGGAGCTGAGTAGAACTTCTAATATATTTTATTTAAAGAATGTACTGAAACTTATTCAAGGGTGGTGGCAAACGAATAAAATTGAGCTGGGTAGTCAATATTAAAGTTTTTGGATATCTCAGTCGTCTGCGGTGAGTGACGGAATAGGTCTGGGATTCACTACTATAGTGGTTCACGAGTTCATAGGAGGTTCGTTGAGTTGAACAGGAAACTCCTATGAGGGTAATAACATTTGTCATTTTTTTTCATGAAGTTCTATTAAAATAATATGGAGGTTGTGAGCTTAATTACTTCTAAATTTTCTTTTATTTCCACGTTGTTTTTTTCAGCGCAAATTTGTAAAAGTAAAATGTAAATTTATTCAGGTAATACGGTTTTTATACTTCATTTCTTCATAAACCAGGATCTCTGCGAAGGAGACTATTTATTAGAAGACGCGTAGCTTCTTGATAGTAAATTTGCCACAAGGAGTAGGGGTTTCCTTCCACAAGCAAATTTATTTATTCATTACCCTGGCCGTGCAGCGCACCAAAAGGACGTAGAGCAGTTGCAAGAGACGACCGGGAAAAAGCAGAAGAACAACGCATAAACATACATAGCCATACGTAGATAATATACATAGACATGTAATACGCTGATGAATATGCAAAATAAATAATGCAAATAAATAAAATGATACAAAATGTAGAAAAATACACTACCCAACATAGAAAATGCAACACCTTGGAACTTTAGCTGTATAATCATGCAAATTGTGAGGCAAACGCAGCTGGTTTATGTATGCAAATGATCTGAAATGCAAGTAGATCACGTGATTAGAGTGCGGGATAAAAGGGATAGAAACGGCAGATGAGCCAACTGTTGTTACTGTCTGTCGCCTACGGAAACCCGTTTTCAGATATGTTTTTCGTTTCAAAAGGCACGTATTATTAAAGAGATGCCTGGCCGTCGACGACGAAGTCCGTTTCAGCATTTGGGCGATCATGCAATGGGATTCATTTTTGGCCTGCGTACTGCTGGGTGGTCGTACCGGCTTATCGCCGCTGAAACACTCCTAGATGCGCCCACTGCACAAATGATTTGTAGGAGATTGATTGAAGAAGGGCATGTGGATCGTCACAGTGGTACAGGTTCACACAGACGTACGTCAGCACACGTTGATCGACGCATTCGACGGCAGGCGGTGGCGGCTCCACAAACGACGACTGTCGGCATTCTGCAGAATTTGCAGAGTACATTGGATGTTCCAATATCAGTGAGAACAATTTGTTGACAATTGTCCGAAAGCGGCTTGCTCTTAGACCGTCCTTTAGAAAGACTGCCATTGACAACAAGACACCGACGTGAGAGATTGCAATGTTGTCGGACATTTTACTTTTTATTGCATTATAATTTATTGCAGTGATACATCATAAAGCTGCCTGTGCGAGCTCTCGAAGAGAGTTACCTATCTAAAATAAATGTGTGCACAATTTTTTAATTTGTTTATAATTTTTGTTATTCACTGTACAAATGAATAATTGACTGACGCTGGTCCTTTCTGTCGAGTAAATTAATCCATTTTAAACGATATGGCACGAAATACGTATTTGCTGATGTAAGACACTTTTGATTGCCTCGTCTATCTTACTGTTGAGTTTGTTGACGATTGACCGCGGCCTCTTAAGTTCAGAGACATTCTAGCGCTTCCAGTGCTTAACCAAAAAACGACTAATGTTTATAATATTTATTCAATTTAAATGTTCTATAATAGGAGAAAAATCTCATAAATTTTTGGCGGGTTTCACCTTTATCTAATAATTTTCATTTGCAATGCGGAATTAAATTATCTGTGCTAAAAATCATTTTCGGAGATAAATTCAGTAAGTTTAATAATATCAAGCAGAAATTAATAAAAACTAAACTAAAGATATATTGTTTGTAATTTAACACTAAAAACTTATATATTCAAAAGGAAATAGTAAAACCATATACTAAACAAGATAAATCATTGATTATGAAACACTTTCCAACTGAAATGCAATTTTATTTAAACGTCTCTAAATAGCGATACATTGCGCGGTGATATATTTTTAATTATTACAGAACTGCATTAATTTATTCTAATTGAAAACTTAAAAATGCATCGGAAAAAATTTTTTTATTCATATGACGTCATCGAAATATAAATCGCCTAACTCTCTACGTAAAATCAGTGAATATTTCATTCATATCACTTTTATTAAAGACTGACTTCAGAGTTAAATAATTTTGCGTGAAAAAAATTCGCAATTCTTTTACAACTCATCTTACAATCACTTGTTTACATTCTGCATTCATTAAAATTAGGCTTCGTTGTATAAATAATCAAAGTTTGATGATCACTTAAACTCAAAAATATTGTAATTGCGTTGGCTGAGAATACAGATGCACAGAAAATACGCAAAAATAAAGCGGTTTTAGGACGGATGCAACATTAAATATAAATTTAAAAGAATAAAAATCGCGATTTTTACTCTGGTAAAAAAATATGGATGCCATATTTTATTTTTAGATGGGTCACGTGATCTTTTCATATTATATGGATATAATTATTTTCTTAATTTTTATTTAATAAATTACCGAACATATTTTGCTGAATTTTTTTTATATATATTTTATGAGATAATTTCAATATTTCCTAAAATTTTTGAAGCAATTTGTGAATTTTAATTTTGCTTAAAAAATGTTTGAAAAATTAGGTCCCATAGGATTCAATGTATTTCATTTTTTCAACCCGGGTTCAATCCAAAACTAATTGGGTGATATTATTCATTTACATTCCCCTATGTCCCGCAGACCGTCTCAACAGCATACTAAAATTTCATTTTGATAAAGTCATTTTTACGGCAGTTATCGTGCGAACGGACAGACAGACAGAGAGTCAAACAGAATGGGCATTAATTCAGAAACATTTTTCAACTGCTTTGTAAAGTGTTAAAAACGATCCCCTAAAAAGTAACGTTTCAAAACATTAACCCTCAGCTGCGAGCATCTCAGCTGGTAAATATTAAAACATGTTTTAAATACGGATTAGAAGGGAAACTAAAACAGTTAACATTTACACACAGTTTACGAATATTTTAGAAATATGAATTGCAATTGATTACACGCCCCTGTTTGAAATCATGTTTAAAGATTGTTAATTTATTTTAGAAGTATGAATTACAATTAAATACATCCCAACACACCCATGTTTAAAATCACGTTTAAATGCTGTTAATTTGTGTTAGAAATTCATTCACAAATTGCAAAAAATTCAAATAGTTAAATTTGTTTTATTTAAAAGCGCCCTATGTTCACGAGTTGCAAAATTATTTCAGAATACAGCTGCGGCCTAATAGTCGAAACGCAAGCCCTGCAGTATAGCCATAGAATAAATTCAGTAACTGAAATATTTAAAGGATTTTAGAAAATAGCAATGTAGCACTGAATTGCGCTAAATGAACAATAGCCAAATTTTAAAGAATCCTACACGTTGGATTTGCATGTCGCGCAGAACTATTTTTCGTAAACAAATAATATTCAAAGGAGGCATTTATTAATTTAAATTGACTGTGAACCTTATTCGGCACAGCTTTCTAGATCCTAAGAGATGTGTAGCAGAGTTTGTTGTAAACTGAAATTGTTTTTTAATATAATTTAAACTCTTAAAATATTATCGACATATATGATCTGTAAACAAATATTATTTTAATTATCGTACTCTCGTATTCGATGGGGATGTTGAATACTGTTATCCGTTTTGGGCTTAAGTTTGGGCTGTCTAATAAGCCACCGTTGGGAAAATCTTTCGGGCTATAAATAAAATAATATGAAATTTAGACTTATGTCAGAATTAGTGCTAGTATGAAATCCACATCGAAAATTTATTTCCATTTACATATATTTCGTTGCTTTAGTGCCCTCGGAAAAATGATTTGAGAAGCTTTTTTCATTTGCTTAAAAATCTCCTTCCACAATTTTATATTTATTGCAAATAAACACTATTCCAATATTTAAAGAAAGCTTCAAATGCTAAAAATGGGAATGGACAAATGTGGGCGTGACATATACGCAACTGATACACGTCTTGGCTATTCAAAATTAAATCTTGTAGATATTTTTCAAAAAATGCTTATTTTCCACAAATAAACATAATTGTGATGATTTATAATTTGTTTAATTTCTTATAGGAGGCAGGGCGACCGTAAACCTTACCTGGGCTCCTATGCAAAAGTAAAAACAAGGATTCCTTTAAAATTTTTATTAACAACACGTTGTCTCTCTTGGACTCCCACACAATAGCACTTATTCCGACCTCTATCGTGCCTTTCATCCACAGCCTCTTACTCCGAGCCTCCTTAATTCTCATTCCACATCATCCAGCCACCTCCTTCGTGGTCTTCCAACAATTCTAATACCTCCTGTCTTTTATAACTTAAATATATAACTAGCTTTTATAACTCCTTATATAACTCCTAAAATATTATCGACACATATGATCTGTAAACAAATATTCTTTTAATTATCGTAATCTTATATTCGGTGGAGATGTTAAATAAGGCTATCCGTTTTGGCCTGTCCAAAAGTCCACCGTTGGAAAAATCTTACTGGAGACAGGATCGCCGTAAACCTTAACTGGGGTCTTATGTAAAGTAAAAACATTCGTGGATATATAGAATACTGGTATCCGGTATGGTCTGTTCAATTTGGCACCGTTGGAAGAATTGTACCTATGGCATATCGGGCTATAAATAAAGGCGAATGAAATTTAAACTTAAAATGTCAGAATTAGTGCCAGTATAAAATTCGCATCGAAAAGTTATTTCCATTCACGTATGTTCCGTTGGACATTTTAGTGCTCTCGGAAAAGTGATTTGAAATGCTTTTATCATTTGCTTCAAAATCTTCAGTTAAAAGCCCCTACCCCCATTTCATATTTATTCCAAATAAACATTATTCCGATGCCCTCCCAAAAATAATTTGATTGCTAAAAGTGGGAGTGTACTAATGAGGGCGTGGCATACACGCATTTAATACACATTTCGGCTATTCATAATTAAATCGTATAAATATTTTCTATAGAATGCTTATTTTCCGTAATTCAATACAATTGTGAGGATGTTCAAATTGTTTAATTTCTTATAAGCGTCAGTTCCATTTCTTATGGAAAATAAGCATTCTATAGAAAATATTTCATTTCAGTTTCTGGAGTTGACACTTCTGGTTTTTTTAGATAAATTCATAAACTTCACGAAGTAAATAGATAAATTCATAAACTTCACGAAATAAGTATGTAAAGAGAATAAAAATGTGTGACAGCTTGCTCAAGAATGAACTGTATTCACCATTTGCAACCCTATGAAGGCGCTTTCATAAATGTGTTGTTGTACCATATATGGTAAAGAAAATGAAACATGTTACCCTCTGCAATCTCGGTCTCACATCTGTTACATTTTGTTCTAACTATCTTTACATGGCATTCCTTATAAAGTTTGTGTTCCTTCGAGACAGCGATAGAGATAAGGATATTCATCAACCTGATACATGAGGATAGATTGAAGAACAGCTCTTCTCTGATAGTTTTATAATAAAACTCTGTGTCAGGGTATATATATGGATATTTTTTTTCAGACTAACGTGAAAGATTTCTTTTGATTATCGCACAATAAAGGGGCCAACATTCAAGTCAGTGCTTAAATAAATATTCTATTTGTCACGATCGCACACTCACTGCAGAGAACAGCATCCGTAGATAGCAGTGATTAACCGTGAAACGAATTTAGCCCTATAACAAGGAGTTGCATAAAAATAACAAGGTATACAACTGATCATCCGTCACCACTCGCAGATCATGGTTTTGTAGTCCTTGCAGCTCATCACCGCGCTGTACCCGAATGGATGATTACTTTAGGAAGAATATTCGAATGTTCTGTTCAATTGGAGGGAAAAATAAACCAGTTCCAGAAATGGAAGCGAAATTTACTGGTGTTTAGGTCAAAAAAGGCTTTTATTTCAATATTGAAAACTTTAATTAATTGCTTTTTTACGCACTTTTATTTACATTCGATCGAAGCACACAGGTAGTTTTAAAGAGATTGCGCAATTCAATATATATCTTAAACAATGGTCACATGGCTGTGGTTCCAGCAGAAATGCCTCAGATAAGATAGACTTTCAGTTTACGACAGTTTGGTCAAGCGACACTTGGTAAAAAAGCACAAATTTTAAATTTTTGTTATCAGCCCGTTAATGTAAACGCTAAACATGAAGAACCGGAAAAGTCAGAAAGCTCAACTTCTGTATATCGTTGCCTTCTGCAATGCAATACATTTTCATTATTAGGTTTTAGAATCTTTATTCACACGATGTGTTTTCATGCATAAGATATTTTTTTCATAAACAGATAAAGCACAGAATACTATATTCAGAAGGTTCACTCCCATAGGAACCTATGGCAACATAGTTAACATAGGATTTCGCATAGACACTAGCGTTCGATGAGCCAACCATCCTCGACTGCTAGATTTGGCGACTATCGCTCAATTGGCGATTTTATGTTAATGCGGCCAAAAAAAATTAAATTAAATTAAATAAACTGTACTTTTATAATTTTTTTAACTATAAACATGATCAACATTTAAAAATACTTTTATCTGTAATATGTTTAACTTTAAATAAATAAACACAGATATATATTTAATTCCTGCAATCATAAACTAAATAAATAAATTGACGCATTGCATCACTGTAAATCATTATACACCAAAAATTACAAGCTAACATACCCAAAAGACTAAAATATTATATAATATTTTCAGCCTAAAAAGTATACTAGCGTGTAGATAATTAAATTGCTTAGTTCTTAATTTATTCTGGGATGCTGTTATTATATATATATATATATATATATTTTAAATACACTATACTAAACTATAAACTATATTCTTATACTAAATAACAAATTTACATAAATGCATTATCAAAGGTATCGAACTCAATCGTTAATTAGAAGGGGGGGGGGGGAATTATTTTACACATTACGTCAGTTAGTAAAAAGCATGTAAAATATATACACATCCAATATTATATTCAACTTTTTTTAGAAAAAGCTATCTAAATAACAATTTTTATACATTTGATATAAATGCGGAAAAGGTTTTTTAACTAATAATGCCATTGTTTCTTAGAATTTAATCTAGGCGGAAGTGATAATACTGCACCAATTTATGATGAACACGTGCATAGGATGAAATATGGGATAGATAACGCATAATGTTTTATTTAAATAAAAATAAATTACATACCTTTTAAACGTAATTCCTTTTCTTTCAGTAATCCATAAAATAGCTGCGAAAGTATGTTTAAAACGTGTAAACAACATGCGATGTGCATGCGATGATAGAACAAAGCAACAAAGTTCTAAGTTCCAAGTGTTTCGTTTAGTGCCAAATAGGGTTATATTAGCAGAACGTCTTGGCGAAAACCGTCACAGACCATCGCCAAGCCTGCCAACCTTGATATTTTTGGTTGGCGGTTGAGGGCGCTGAGGTCGAGTGAAATATCTGTATATGTTAATCTGTGAGACAAAGCTACACGAGGAGGTTTGTTTGACCTACGATTTAAATTGGCTGCGGTCTGCATTTGGCGCAACTTTCTGGGTATATATTCACATGCCTTACTTCTATTTCCAAAATTGAATGAAATCCTTTTCTATATAAAATGTGGTTTAGGAATATTACCGGTATATATAAACTTTATGTAAACTAAACTTTATTTTTTATTTGTAGCAATCTCGTATTCAATAAAGACATAATACTGTTATCCGTTTTGGACTGTCCAATTTGCCACCGTTGGAAAAATTGTGGCTATATCCTGTCGGGCTATAAATAAAAACCATGAAATTCAAACTTGAAATGCCAGAATTAGTGCCAGTATGTTATTGCCATTCACGTATATGTCGTTGAACATTTTAGCGCTCTCGGAAAAAGTGAATTGAAATGCTCTTATCATTTGCTAAAAATTTTCATTTGCTTAAAAGTCTTCACCAACATTTCATACTTATTTGAAATAAACATAATACCAATGTCCTCCTGAAATACTTTGATTGCTAAAAGTGGGAGTGTACAAATGTGGGCGTGGCATATACACAATTTATACACGTCTTGGCGATTCACAATTATATAGTAAAGATATTTTCTAAAGATTTCTTATTTTCCATAATTGAACTCAATAGTGAGAATTTTAAAATTGTTTAATTTCATTTAGGAGTCAGGTCCGCCATAACCTTTACCTAGGCTTTCTGCAAAAGTAAAGAACAAGGATCCGTTTACAATTTTTATTAAAAATAATACATTTGTACGCACAACAGCACTCCATACCGATCACCTTCTCAGTCTTTCTCAGTTTCCAACCCCTTCTCCTACCTCCGACCTTACCATTCCAAGATTTTAGAGGCTACAGAAAATTTTAAAAGTCTCTGAGAAATAACATCTATCTCCCGCAGCAATTAGCGCCTTAATCTCTATATATACCATTTGAATGTTCCTCTGTCAAAATAGCTCCCAAATAGCAATATTTCTAAATCCTGCTCATTTATCTTGATTATTTTCTCATCTTTGAATCTGCCCCTGTCTTTTGTATTTCTTATGAAGTCAATAATAATTACAATTATTAAAGATAATATATATTGTTGTGAAAGTGTAAAATGAACAGAGTAGAGTCTCTTATTAAAACCGGAAAGAGAAAACACCTTTGTAGTTTGTGCTATTCTATCATTACTATTGTTCTACCATTACTATTGTGCTATTCTATGGTTGCCATATCAGGACTGTCGATTCAGGGTTTAAAGATTTGGTGATTTATAACTCATTTGGCGATTTTTCGTATGTCCTAGAACATTCTCGATGTAACGAATTTTCTACGAAATACGAGCCTATTCTGGAAGTTTCTGCAGGGTATATACACCGGCCACACATATTGCTACCGTAAACCCTAGGGTTGGTCGTGTGGTCTGGGTCTTCAACAGGGTATATACAAGAAGTCATCTCTCAGTTGGAGGGAAGTTGCCGTGATACGAGCAACATTGAATGGTGAAGTACCTCAATGTTTTCAGAATAGTATCGGTTCTATTGTGAAATTAGTGCCTTTTGCAGCAATGACGGCTGCCACTCGATCAAGGAAGCTATCTACTAATTTCTAGAATGTTGCAGCAGGAATTGGATGCCATCGTTTTAAAAGAATACTAGTCATCTCTGCCGCCGATGTGGGACGTTTTGGCCTAGCTCGCAGTCTACATTCCAATTCATTCCATAGGTGTTCTATAGAATTGAGGTCTGGACTCTGAGCAGGTGAATCTAATTCCTTAATATCCATGTCAGCAAACCAGCTCTGCACAGCCCATGTTTTGTGGACAGTAGCACGATCTTGTTGAAATAAGAATATACCCACTCCAAACTGTTGCCACAATGTAAGCAGCATGGAATTGTCCAACATATCGAGATATCCTTCCAACTTCAGAGTTCATTTCACAGGCGTAAGAGGGCCAAGCTCGAACCATGAGAAACAGCCCCAAACCATTATGCTTCCAACACCAAAATTTACTTGCGGCACAATACAGTCACGTAAAAGGCGTTGACTCGGCAATCTTCACACCTAGACTCTACCATCGGATTGCCAGAGAGTGTACCTTGATTCGTCGCTCCATAACACTTGACGTCAATTCTGAAGGCCACATTTTTTTCGCGCTTTGCACCACTGTAAGCGAAGTTTGGCATTGGTTGCGGTAATGACTGGTTTATATGTAGCTGCTCGCCCATATAAACCAAGACTTCGCAGCTCCCGACGAATTGTCATTGTGCTGACGCTGCATCCAGAGGCTTTCTGAAATTCTGAATAAACTATTTCCGCCGTTTGCATGCGGTTCACTTACACAACTTTCTTCAGCACTATGCGGTCGCTTTCTACTAGACGGAATGGTCGTTCAGGTCGTGCAGACACAGTTGTAGCGCCTGTACGTTTCCACTTCACAATAACATCATTTACGGTGGAACGGGGCACTCGTAACAGGACAGAAATCTCTCGAACAAAATTTTCACAGCGGTGACAACCAATCATTTCACCACGTTCAATCTCGCGTTTTCCTTCCATTTTACTTTCCTGACTTTGAAATTAAATTTGTTATCTCGCCTGACTTCTTTTATACTTGTCTAAGGAGCTAGAAATTTGAAGTCACTGGCAGAATCCACCATGTACAGGGGTGTCCGGAGACTTTTGATCATTATTTGCATAAAATTGGACTAGTTCATTTTCAGAACAGGGGTTTCCGATGAATTTGTAAAATGTCAATTTGTGGAACCCCTCTTATCATCCAGGTACTTTCAGAGAGTCAGAAAAAAACTGATCACTATATCGTCGATATCATTGTGAATTTTCACGATATTCCAGTGGATATTTTATAGAAGTTTCCCTACAGTACGCACTATAAAATCAGGAAAGAAAACTGTTGCCATGTTTCGCGCCTGCGCAATAAAATCTTTGTTTTTTTAAATGCTTATATCTCATCATATATTCGAAAATTTCAATTTAAGTATAATGTTTTTCTTGGACGTTGACAAATGTTCTGTAAGTTTCGTGAAATTTGATTGAAGCCTATGGATTTTGTAAGAAAAAACATGTATCAAAATTTGGTTTTTTAAAGAAACGTATATATATATCTTCATTAGTATAGGTTTTGGTTTTACGAAAATGCTTATACACATTGAGCAAAGCTAGTTAACTATTTGTGACAGTTACAAATCCTTTCCAGCCTTTTATGATACAGGGTGAACAAATATATTTTTGCCCTTTTTCAATATCTTGGTGGTTCCTTAAATGCACAAGTCACCAAAACTTTACTGGAAAGAGTGTGCTCAAGCATGTTCTTCACATCGCCAATGTTACAGAACACTTTGCCAAGTATTTGTTTAGAAATTCCAAAAACATTCCAACATCCAAAGTTTTCTGATACTTTTGATCATATACTGCATATTACACTTTGCAGTATCCCAGTCTCATATCTGTTACATTTTGTTCTAACTATTCTTACATGGCATTCCTTATAAAGGTTGTGTTCTATCGAGACAGCTATAATAAAGATCTTCATCATCCTGATGTATGAAGATAAATTGAAGAACAGCTCTTCTTCCATAGTTTTATAATAAAACACCGTTAGGCTATATATATGAATATCTTGTTTCAGATTAACGTAAAAGATTTCTTTTAATTATCGCACAATAGAGGGGCCAACAATTAAGTCAGTGCTTAAATAACTGTTCTTTTCGTCACAATCGCACACCCACTGCAGAGAACAGCAGTCTTGGATCGAATTGATTAACAGTGAAACGAATTTTACTCTGGAACATGGCTTTGCATAAAAGTAACAAGTTGCTCAACTGATCATGCGTACCACCCATGGATCATGGTTTTGCGGTCCTTGCTGCTCATCAACACGGTGCACACGATGGAATGATTAATGAGTACAAAACGTCTTAAAGCAATGATTTTAGAATTTTTCTGATATAAATGTTGTAATTTTAAATATAGAAACGATCGGGAGAGTTCGCAGTCCCACCCTTTTTAAATGAAATTGTAATAGATCAAGAATGACAATAGAACAATGCATCTTGAGATAGATTTACATAAAAGCATAACCGTGCTCAATAGATCATGACTCATCACTCGTGGATCATGGTTTTACGGCCTATTCTACTCATTAGCACGATGCAAGCGATGAAATGATCAGCGAGCTGAAAACTCCTCAAAGCAAGAATTTTAGAGTTTTTCTAGTAGATGTATTGTAACTTCGAATCTAATGGTCCACGGGTGGTGATGATTACTAGTAGAGCACTTTAATACTTTAACACAACGTTCTGTGATAGGGCTAATGCTGCTTCACTGTTTTTTCTAAGCACGTAGAAATTTATTAACTCTGGGAGGGTCCAGTAATGCCCCAAAAGTTGCTGCTCTCCAAAATTATTTTTACCAGAGAAATTCTTAAACCATTGGTATAAATTATTTTGTACTCATAGATCAACTCATTGCCTAAACCGGGCTGATGAGCGGAAAAGATTGCAAAACGGTAATTCACGATAGCATAGGCGCTGAGTTTTCAAAATTTCAGGGATGGGTGGATGAGGGGATACAATCCTATACAGTTATACCAAAGATAATCAAAGTCGAATTCAATACATTTATCAAAACTTACAATACTTCCTTGAAAAACTCAAGTACATACCAGTTAGGTGACTACAAGTGTATCAAATGCATTATAAACTCACCTACTTCAGGCCGAAAGAACAGTATGCGCTCCTGAAAAACCACTTAGAATGAACTGCCCAACGAATGACAGTTCGTTCTCAGAGGTGGTTACTCTGATCACACCGAAACTAAATATTGCTTGTCAGCGCTCGCAGCGGGAGGGGAGAGAAGGTGTATCCAAAATGTGCTTTCCCTTACATAAAACTATGATTGACATGTCTACTAATAGTTCAGATAGAGGATTTTTCGCATTTCGATTGCTGTTAGCACTAGAGATGATACTCTTGGCATGGCCAAATCTTTTCCTGGAACAATATCTCAAACCGTATAAAGATATCTTATCTACGAAAGCCTCGTTTACTTTAGGAAGAATATTCGAATGTTCAGGTGCATTGGAGGGGAAAATAAACCAGTTACAGAAATCGAAGCGAAATTTACTGGTGCTTATGTCAAAAAAAGGCTTTTATTTCAATATTTAATATTGCGAACTTTAATTAATTGCTTTTTACACAATTTTATTTACATTCGTTCGGAGCATACAGAGTGTTTCAAAGAGATTGGACAGTTCAATATATCTTTAACAATGGGTCACATGGCTGTAGTTCCAGCAGAAATGCCTCAAATAAGATGGACTTTCAGAGTACGACAGTTTGGTCAAGCAACACTTCTAAGTAAAAAATCGGATGTGGGCAACACATGACTCTCCTTATATAATGTAATGAATTTACTACTTTTACAGTAAAATAATAAGTTTTTCTTATAGTAGATACTTCTATTCAATCCAAGATATTGAATTTTCGACAACCAGTCGTCATTTTCATTGATTTAGCGTCATTTTTATCCATTTGGCGAGAGTTTCGTTAATTTGGCAACATTTCAAAAAGTCGGCGACATTCAGTCAAATTCGTCGCCAAAATCTCGCCCAGCGTATGGACGAAGAAATAAGTTATTCTTACAGCAGATAAATGACTATTGGCGTTCAAATACAAAAGTATTACTCAAAATGTATTTTTTCATGAATGGAACGGGCTAGATCCACGAGAATGATGCCTTCCAATTTATCGCATGGTATTACATATAAAAAGTGAACATGTTTCTCAACAGGAAATATTTTTTTTATTTCATATGACTTTTTGATAATTTTTTTTTTAAATGTGCAATATCTCTAGAACGGTTCTTGTTAGCGTTCCAAAATTTATGTCAATCATTTTCTAATGAAAAATTACATAAGAAATGTCTTATTTGCGTAACTTTATTACTGGTTTTGATTTTTTGACTATTTTTTCAAAATTTCATTCAAAAATTTAGAGGGTTCTGAACATTCGATTGCGTATAAAAACAATAGGCTTCTAGTGTTTACGGATTGAGATTTTTGTACCAAATTTGATTAGAATCGGTCCATTCGTTCGTCAGTTATCGTCTCCACAGTCTCACTGACACACACACACACACATACATACTCACACACACACACACACACACACACACACACACTTTCACACACACACACACACACAGACATCACTTCAAAAATGTTTGATTCGTGATCAGGGATGCTTGAAACGTGCTCTCCCGTCGAAAACTCGATTTCGAATTTTCGATCCCGTCACAATACTTTCCTTATATATTATGTATATAAGGAAAGTAAAAAGCACAAATTTAAAATTCTTGTCTTACCCCGTCAATGTACACTTTAGAATTCGAGAACCGGAAAAGTCATAAAGGTCAAATTCTGTATATCGTTGCCTTCTGCGGTAGATTTTCATTACTAGTATTTACAGCCTTATTTGTCTATCCGTTTTGAGCCTGCCATAGGAACCTTCAGATTTTGCGGAAATGACTCGAAAACTAGAGCAGCTCGAAATGTCAAATTTATCATTTCGTTGCCTTTTGTAGTATATATTTCAATTCGTTTGATTTTGAAAAATACCGGTCCAAACTTTCCAGGGCCCGTCATAAGGAGGTACACGCAGCAAAAAAGCTCAAATGTGCCTTACCTTTGCTTTTCCTGGTATATTTCATTGTTTAAATTTTGAACCAGACTCAAAAGTAGAAAACAAGCAGATAAAAATAAAAAACAAATTTTGGGATCCACACCTTTATTTTTATTCACTAATCAAATAAATAACTTTTCTCACATTTTCATCTCTGACCACGACAAAGAACAAGTGGGTGACTACAAATTTTATAAAACTAATATTTCATTATAAATCGGAGATATTTTTTTTAGAGAAATTTTGTCTTGAAAAATCGATTTATTGGAATTTGCAATAGATCGATATTAGATAATGACTGATATGGATTCAGCATTCAATTCAAGAAAGGAATTGGGTGTTTTACTATGGACTTTCACTTCCGGTACAGAAATTTACATTTTATTTGAAACATCTATTTCTCGAAATGGGCTATGGATATTGCTTAGATAATTGATATAGATTCAGCTTCAAATTCTGAAGGAGATAGAGTGGTTCAATAAAAGTTTTCACTTCCGATTTCTTTTCCACTTACGGTTCAATAATTTTAGATGAAACAACTATTTCTCGAGACAAGTTATAGATATGTCTTAAATAATGACTCATACGATTTGAGCGTTTATTTCTGGAGGCGACGGAATATACTCACTATGAAATTCCGTGACCTGTTCTGGCTATGTCAATTCCGATAAAAAAATTACATTTTCCTGGAAACTTTTATTTTTCGATATTTGCTATAGATATATGATGTCCGCGATTTGCTATAGATATATGATGTCGACAAAATTTAGTGCTCTTCGGAAGACAGTAAAATTGCTTTCGATTGCACCCAAAACAACGTTTCAAAACAAATTCTGAAATTTTACGCGATTTCTCATGTAGAGAAAGAAGCTTGCACTTCCAGTACCTAACCATGCAACGACTAATGTTCATAATTTTAAATCAATTCAAATATTTTTAATAGGAGAAAAATCGGATCAATTTTTGGAGCCTTTTAACCAATAATCTTCATTTTCAATGTGGAACTGAATTATCTGTGCTAACTATTGTTTTCGGAGATAAGTTCAGTAACTTTAATAATAACAAGCAGAAATGAACAACAGAAATAAAATGAACATGTACTGTTTGTACAATAGTATTAAAAATTCATATATTCGTTATGAAACAGTAAAACTATTTTTTACAACAATCGTTTACTTTTTGCTGTTCTTAGAGAAGATATAAATAATACACATGTGAGGTGTTGTTGTTGAGACCCAGACCGTCCGACCTACCAGAAAGGTGTAAGGTAACTGTTTGGACGGCCGGAAAATGCCACCCAATTTAGACCGGAACCCAGTGGGGGAGGCATCCACGGGGACCGTATCCTCCTTCCCCTACCACCAACCTCTCGGAAGGACTTACGGACCCACATGTTTAACGTGATCGTACTCTGCATGAACACGGCGACAGTTGTGGCAGCGTGCAAATCCAGCGCACGAACCACCGGGCTACCGCGCCCGAAAAGTGCCAACAGCACGCGGTGTTATATTTCCATAGAAATATGTGACAATTGAATTGTTTTTTGGGGAAAAAGACCTACGATAAAAATATGTTGTTGACTACGGTAGTTGCCATATAAATAATGCTGAGAATCAGCGTCGGTAACCGCCTGCGCAGCGGGAGTATCTATCCTTACCCTTGAATGCTAAAAACAACATCTGTGAAAAGTGATATTTCAAAACATTAACTTCTAGCTGTCAGCATCTCAGTTGGTATATTCTGAAACATGTTTTAAATATAGATTAGAAGGGAAACTAAATAAACAGTTAAATTTTAAACACAGTTTACGAATATTTCAGAAATATGAATTGCAATTGAAATCAAGCTCTTGTTTAAAATCACGTTTAAATGTTGCTAATTTATGTTAGAAACATGAATTAGACTTAAATACATGCCAACACACCCATGTTTAAAATCACGTTTAAATGTTGTGAATTTGTGTTAAAAATTCATTCACAAATTGCAGAAAATTCAAATAATTACTTTTGTTTTATTTAAAAGCGTGCTAGGTTCAAGGGTTGCAAATTGTTTCACAATATAGCTGCAGTTCGCCAGTCGAAACGCAAGCCCCTTCAGTATTGACTTAAAATATATTCATAATCTGAAACATTTAAAGGCTTTTAGAAAATAGCAAAGCAGCGCTCAGTAGCTCTAAACGAACATTCGCGTAATTTTAAAAAATTCCCCACGTTGTGTTTCCATGCTACGAAAATCTTTTTTACATAAACAAATAATGTTATACGAAGAGGTTTATTTGTTCTACGATTGCGATTCTACTGACTGCGGCCTATATTTGGCGCAGCTTTCTAGACTGAAAGATTTAATTATTTGTTTTATGACTTAACGAAATCATTTTTTATATAACGTGTACTTTTGAAATTTTACCGGTATATATACACTTTATGCAAAACAAACTTTAATTTGGTGCAATCTCATATTCAATAAAGATAAAGAATACTGTTAGCCTTTTTGGACTGTCCAATTTGCCACCGTTGGAAAAATTGTGCCTATATCCTGTCGGGCTATACATAAAGAACTATGGAATTTAAATTTGAATTAGTGCCAGTATGTTATTTCCATTCACATATATGTCGTTGGACATTTTAGCGCTCTCGGGAAAAGTGATTCGAAATGCTTTTATCATTTGCTAAAAATTTTCATTTGCTTAAAGGTCCCCTCCACCATTTCATACTTATTTCAAATAAATATAATACCAATGTCCTCCCAAAAGACTTCGATTGCTAAAAGTGGGCGTGTACAAATGTGGGCGTGGCATATACACAATTTATACACGTCTCGCCTATTCATAATCAAAATGTAAGGATATTTTCTAAAGAAAGCTTATTTTCCATAATGGAACACAATTGTGAGGATGTTAAATTCGTTTAATTTCTTATAGGAGTCAGAGCTGCCGTTACTATCTAACTTCGGCGCTATTCAAAAGTAAAGAATAAGGATCCGTTTACAATTTTTATTAAAAATAATACATTGGTACGCACAACAGCACTTCATACCGATGTCTTTCTTCTCAGTCTTTCTCAGTTTCCAACCCCTTCTTTTAGGTTCGGTCTTACCATTTAAAGCTTTTAGGGAATACAGAAAATTTCGAAAATCTCTGAGAAATAACATCTATTTCCTGCAGCAATTCTCTCTATATCTTAATCTCTATACATACCATTTTGAATTTTCCTGTCAAAATAGCTCCCAAATATTTCTAAATCCTACTCGTTTATCTTCACTACTTTCTCATCTTTGAATCTGCCCCTGTCTCTTGTTACTTTCCTTATATACATAATGTATAAGGAAAGTATTGTGACGGGATTGAAAATTCGAATACGAGTTTTCGACGGGAGAGCACGTTTCAAGCATCCCTGATCACGAATCTAACATTTTTTAAGTGATGTCTGTGTGTGTGTGTGTGTGTGTGTGTGTGTGGAGACGATAACTGACGAACGAATGGACCGATTTGAACCAAATTTGGTACAAAAATCACAATTCGTAAACACTGGAAGCCTATTGTTTTTATACGCAATCGAATGTTTAGAACCCCCTAAATTTTCGAATGAAACTTTGAAAAAATCGTCAAAAAATCAAAACCGCTAATAAAGTTACGCAAATAGACATTTCTTATGTAATTTTTCATTAGAAAACGAGTGGCATACATTTTAGAACGCTAACATGAACCGTTCTCGAGATATTGTATATTTTTCAAAAAAATTATCAAAAAGTGATATAAAATGAAAAAAAAATATTTCCTATTGAGAAACACGTTCACTTTTCATATGTAATACCATACGATAAATTGGGTGACATCATTCTCGTGGATCTAGCTAATTCCATTCATGAAAAAAGATACTTTGGGTAATACATTTGTATTTGAACGCCAATAATCATTTGTCTGCTGTAAAAATAACATATTTCTTCGTTCGTAACGCTTGGCGAGATTTTGGCGACGAATTTGGCGGAATGTCGCCAACTTGGCGCCTTTTTGAAATGTTGCCAAATTAACCAAAATCTCGCCAAATGGATAAAAATGACGCTAAATCAATGAAAATGGCGACTAATTGTCGAAAACTCAATATCTTAGAAGGGATATTAGTATCTACTACAAGAAAAACCTATTTTTTTTACTGTAAAATTTGTAAATTCACTACATTATATAAGGAAAGTCGTGTGTTGCCCACATCAGATTTTATTTTATGCAGTCAATACTAATTACAATTATTAAAGAGAATTTATATTGTAGCGAAGGTTTGAATTGCCGTGGCTAAAGTCTCTTGAAAACCAGAAAGAGAGAACACCTTTGTCAGAGAGTCATTACTATTGCGCGTTTCTAAGGTTGCCATTTCAGGACCGAGGGTTCAGGGCTTCTAGATTTGGTGATTTATCACTAATTTGGCAACTTTTCGTTTGTTCGAGAATATTCTCGATGTAACGAATTTTATGCAAAATACGATCCCCTTCTGGAAGTTTTTACAGGGTATATACAAGAAGTCAACGCTCAGTTGGGGAGCAGTTGTCGTGAAACGAGCTACATTAAATGGTGAAGTATCTCAATGTTTTGAGAATAGTATCGCCGGTATTGTGAATTTAGTACGATATGTTGACATTTTGGATATAAGAGTCAATCAAGATAATAAGGTACTTTAAATGCAGTACATAACCAAATAGTGCATTCACAAAAAACCAATGTGAACGCAAACATAAATATACAGCTTCCATCCCCTCTATCGGAACGAACAAATCAGAAAAGTTGGTGTGACATTACAGGGGGAATTAACATGTGTGTTCCCACAGAGTGAGAGTTGGTGACAAGAAGTATCAGAGATTCGATGGTTAGCCAACATGCAGTGAACACGTGAAAAAAGGAGTGGAATTCCAAGTCCGTCGCTGCTACACATTAATTAGCAAGTGTACATATTACTTTCCTTATATACAATAATGTATAAAGAAAGTATTGTGACTGGGTCGAAAATTGGAATTCGAGTTTTCGACGGGAGAGCACGTTTCAAGCATCACTGATCACGAATCGAACATTTTTGAAGTGATGTCTGTGTGTGTGTGTGTGAAAGTATGTGTGTATGTGTGTGAAAATATGCGTGTGCGTGTCAGTGAAACTGTGGAGACGATAACTGACGAACGAATGGACCGATTCAAACAAAATTTGGTACAAAAATTACAATCCGTAAACACTGGAAGTCTATTGTTTTTATACGTAATCGAATGTTCAGAACTCCCCTAAACTTTTAAGTGAAATTTTGTAAAAATCGTCAAAAAATCAAAACCTCTAATAAAGTTATGCAAATAGACATTTCTTATGTAATTTTTTATTAGAAAACGATTGACATAAATTTTAGAACGCTAACATGAACCGTACTCGGGATATTGCACATTTTTCAAAAATAATATCAAAAATAATATCAAAGTCATGTAAAATAAAAAAAAATATTTCCTATTGAGAAACATGTTCATTTTTCATATGTAATACCTTGCGATAAATTCGGTGATATCATTCTCGTGGATCTAAGCTCGTTCCATTCATGAAAAAAAATACTTGGAGTAATACTTTTGCATTTGAACGCCAAGCCAATAGTCATTTATCTGATGTAAGAATAACTTATTTCTCTGTCCTTAACGCTTAGGGAGATTTTGGCGACGAATTTTTATTGGAATGTTGCCATCTTGGCAACTTTTTTAAATGTTGCTAAATTAAAAAAAAACTCGCCAAATTGATAAAAATGACACTAAATCAATGAAAATGACGACTCATTGATGAAAATTCAATATCTTGGAAAGAATATAAATATCTACTTCAAAAATACTACTTTTTACTGTAAAAGTAGTAAATTCATTGCATTATATAAGGAAAGTCATGTGCTGCCCACATCAGATTTTTTTATTGTAAAAATAGTAAATTCATTGCATTATATAAGGAAAGTCATATGTTGCCCACATCAGATTTTTTAGTACAATAACTGTTGAGTGACAGCAATGTGTTTGCTGAAAGTCTGAGAAGTGGCCTCGCAGTATCGTGAGCATCTAAAACCGCTACCTACAAAAATAGTGCTCCCACTGCAATATAATCTGTGTGCTAGAATGGATCGCTGTATTCATTTGTCACTAGAGTTTATCCAAAGCCATGCAAATTGATGTAGTCTTTATTAAAATCGGTCACGGAAGGAATATATATTTTAAGCATTGATATTAGTAACTGAATAAGAAAGAACTCAAATATGAATAAATAACAGCTATACTCGTATGTCTGAAATGTAATATATATATATATATATATATATATATATATATATATATATATATATATATATATATATATATATATATATATATGTATATATATATATATATATATATATATTACAAGTGTCATAAATACGGAAGCATACTAAAAGAATTAAGGATACTTTGCAAATATGAATTGTTAAAAATACTACAGATATTAAGTAAAAAAAATAAAGAAACAAAATACATTTATTTAATTGTGCAAATGCAGCATATAAATAAAATGATTTCAATAATAATAAACGTTTGAAAATCCAATGAAAGAATATAGAGAAGTTTCAACTCAAAAAACCCCAACATTAAAAATTGCCTTACAAATAAAAGTATCAAACAGAGAATCATCAATCAAGTG
Source organism: Amaurobius ferox (assembly GCA_951213105.1). NCBI lineage: Eukaryota > Metazoa > Arthropoda > Arachnida > Araneae > Amaurobiidae > Amaurobius > Amaurobius ferox. Next base: position 84,268,817 of record OX578152.1, on the reverse strand, counting down.
AGAAAATGAAATGCAAACCTCTACTCATTAAGCTGAGGACAAACAAAAAAACATCAATAGAAAGGAATCGATAAAATAAAATAAAATAAAATCCAAGCATGACAGCTTTACACGTAGACAAGCCCTAGATCTAATAATGAATTGTTCATTTTGATAAAACTCTTTATCAAGTCCAAGTATTTTATAGAAATGAACACAAAATGCATGTTTCTGATATCAGTGATAGATTATGCCTATAAACTCGGAAAACTTAGACAACATGCATAAAAATTGAAAAATATTAGGAAACAAGAATACCTGAAAAAACACTGCATACGTCTGATCCATTGGAGCCTTGAATAAAGAGACCAATGTTGCCAATCTCAAAAAATAAGAAATCGAGAACTGCTGTTGAAGTAGTACAGTGTTCTTCAACCTTTGTCATCCCGCGGAACCTTTTTTGAGATATTTTTTTTATGGAACCCTTCGTTCAGTAGCACACCCAGATTTGATTTTAAGGGGGATGTGTCATATTACGTATTACATGTTATGAACAAAGTGCGTCCCTGCTTTTGTTATAAAAACTTTATATAAGATATAAATTTGCATTAATTCAAACAAGAAGGTAAATATTCCATATAAAGTATTTGTATTATACATACACTTGTCATATGAAATTGAAAACAAAGAAAAACAAAACAAAAACAAAAATTATAAAAAAATATTTTAAAAAAATTAATGACTTTGCTGTGCTTGTTTATTACTGCACAATTTATCAATATCCGGATAGATCGGTGATAATTGGAGACGCAAATCGTTTTCGGCATTAAGTCGATTTCTATACTTGTTTTTTGCAGCGCCGTATGTGGAAAATGATGTCTCACAGAGGTAAGTTGTTACGAAAGGCATCAATTATTTGACTGCGCGTTTGGAAATTTCCGGATATTCTTCCATTAATTTTATCCAAAATGGGCCAGTGCCATCCTGTCCAAATGTAGATTTTAATGTGGTGTCGGTACATATATCTATAAGTTGCTTTTTTTTTTTTTAATTGGCAAGGTATCTACATCACTACACTCATTAAAAGGATTTTCGACCCAACTCGGTCGTGAACTCAGATTAACATTCGAATTATAGTATCGACTCGCAGAACCCCTAAAGCGTTTGAGTGGAACCCTAGGGTTCCGCGGAACACAGATTGAAGAACACTGAAGTAGTATATTGGCTGTAGTAACAGTATATTTTCAAGATGGTTGTAGTAGCAGTATATTAGCAAGGTGGCTGTAGTAGCAGTACATATTTATACCTTTATCATTATGAAAAATATTTTTCTTCAACAGATTATAAAATTTACAGATTACGTTGATGATCTGATTTGTTTGGTCTTTACAGACAACTGTGTTATAAATATAGATTTCTATCCGGATAATTTGGAACTAATTCCTAATGAAGCCATTATTAGTAATAAAATTAATTTTTTTAAATCTTATTATTGAACCTACTAATAGGAAAGTTACTAACTTATATGATAAAAAAGACTATTTTAACTTTAACATTAATAAATTATTACCTTTTAATTCCTATAACTCGATTCAATTGTTTAGAAATATTATACTTAATCAGCTTTTTAGGATTTATAGATTATCTGATAAAAAATTTCATGCTATGCATATTAATAAACTTAAAATTACTAGCAAATTATATAAATATCTAGATAGTTTAAAAGTTTGGAATGGTAGATTATACTTGAATTCTCTCCTTAGCACCTTATTCTAGCCTGACATCCACTTTCTCTTGAATAAGCATTACCATGTATTTTTTACATGTTCTTACTGTTGAATATCACCTTTTATCGTCTTTTCGCATTACTGTTATTTCTTTCTCACGATTGGCAACAGTAGTTCTCAACCTTTTATTTTTTTTAGATTGGCAACATTGGTCTCTTTATTCAAGATTCCAATGGATCAGACGTATTCAGTGTTTTTTCAGGTATTATTGTTTCCTATTATTTTTTAATCTTTATGCATGTTGTCTAAGTTACCAGAGTTTATAGATATAATCCATCACTAATATCAGAAACATGCATTTCGTGTTCATTTCTATAAAATACTTGGACTTGGTAAAGCGTTTTATCGAAATGAACAATTCATTATTAGGCTTAGGGCTTGTCCACGTGTAAAGCTTTCATGCTTGGATTTTATTTTATTTTATTTTATCCATTCCTTTCCATTGATGTTTTTTGTTTATCATCAGCTTGATGACTAGAGGTTTGCATTTTATTTTCTCACTTGATTGATGATTCTCTGTTTGATACTTTTATTTGTAAGGCATTTTTAATGTAGGGTTTTTTTCAGTTGAAACTTCTCTCCATTCTTTCATTGTATTTTCAAACTTTTATTATATATATAACATGGAGTTACACATTTACTTGTACAAACAACTAAATGTGACTCCCAGTTTCACATTTAGTTGTACAAACTGTAATAAGGCAAAGCATGTACATGTAGTGGTTTTATTTACCCCTAAATTGCTACAACTGAATTCACTGCACTACCAGGACCAAAAACATGGTATTCATCGATCTTACTATACTGGTTGAATGTTCATCGATGTTACTATACTGTTTGCGTGTTCACTGTTATTTTTAGAGTGTCACGCATCTACCGTCCTATTCCAGTGCAAATTTCGCTTCAATTGACAAGAGAACATTCGCCCATTGTGTCAATTCACATAACTTTTGGAGGGCAGTGTATATGCACCTTCTTTATAAATTTAATAATATTGCAGAACATGATAACAAAAAAACCAAAAATGTTTAACCCTTTTACTGTGTTTTTTATCAACGTACATATAGAGAAATTTATTACTTTTCATATAAGTTTCAATTATCCCTTAATTCGAATCGAGCGAGAGAGAGAAAATTTTCTTTTTCAATTTCTAAGTCTGTGCGTGCTTGCAGGTAGTGTTTGTTCACAGACTCCTAATTATGACTGATATGAATTTAGGGTAAAATCCTAGAGAGTGTTGGAGATTTTCTAAGAATTCGCTCTGCAAAATAATGTTACATGTTATCATCTAGAAAAGCGTCCAATGTTAGTGTACTTTTCAGTGCTTGTGCTGTGTATCTTGATCGTCATGATTTCGCATTGAAAGAAATGAAGTACTTGTATTACGCAAAGTCCTTTGCTGCTCACATCTGCTTTTTTCGATTCGGGTTTAAAATATTGTTGAAACGTCTATATTTCAAGATTGACAAAACATATAGATTAGATGATATGACTTCACTATTAAATTCCAGAAGTGGTCAAGGGGGGGGGGAGTCACTAAAGATATTCACTTCCGAATTTTTTTTCCACTTCTGTTACAAAAAATCTGATGTAGGCAGCACATGACTTTCCCTGCAGACTCAAATTCATATATTTTTTATTTCTTTAATAATTCATTAGATTGAGTTTAATTGAAACAAATAACACAAAATTTGCATTTTCAATTCAATTTTTGTTTTTATTTGGCAATTGGACATTTTTCCGAGATCGGCGTAACAAAAATACAAGAAAAAGGCAGGTTGTTCTTTTCCGAATCGTACCAAAATCTAATCAGCATCAGAGTATTCCACAAGAAACTTATCTACCAAATTTTGTGAAATTTGGACAATTAATATTTTAGCTAAAGTGGATACATGAAGTTTTTGCGGGCCATTTCGTAAAAAAAGGCGGGTTCTTCTTTTCCGAATTGTACCAAATTCTAATCAGCACCAGAGTATCCAACAAGTAACTTATCTGCCAATTTTTGTGAAATTTGGTCAATTAGTATTTTAGCTAGAGCGGAAAAATGAAATTTTTACTGGCCATTTTGCCAAAAATGGCGGGTTCTGTTTTAACAAATCGTACCAAAAACAAATCAGCACCAGGGTCACATCCAAGTGACTTACCTACCATATTTTATGAAATTCGGTTTATTAGTTTTTGAGTTAGAGTGGATAAATACATTGCACAGACACACACACAGACGTTAGGCTAAAAATAGTTTTTTCGTATTCTAGAGGTCTCGAAACGTGTAGATCCGTCGAAAACTCGAGTTGCGATTTTCGACATGGTTCCAATACTTTCCCTATACATTACCATGTATTGTAGGCAAAGTAAAAATCTGATGTGGACTGCACATGACTTCCCTGTAGACTTATATCCACGTTCTCGTTGTTTTAATTAAATTTATTTTAATTTTAATTCAATTTTCATTCTCATTTGATAACTGGAGTTATTTTCAAAGGTGGCGTAGAGAAAATACAAAAAAAACTAAAATATCTCGAGAGCGGCTAGTCCTAGTGTAATGGGGTTGGTTTTATTCGTTTCTTCGTTAAAAATTACGTATTAAATAAGCATTTGATGGATATATTTGAGCATGCATAGTTTTTTATTTTAGATTTTGACGATTTTTGCGGATAAAAGGCAGGTTATATTTTTCCTAATCGTACCAAAATCTAATTAGCACCAGGGTGAATGACAAGTGACTTATATACAAAATTTTGTGAAATTCTGTCCATTAGTTCTTTAACTAGAGTGGATACAAGCCTTTGCGGGCCATTTCACAAAAAAAGGCGGGTTCTTTTATCACAAATCATACCCAAAACTAATCAGCACCAGATTCATTCACAAGTGACTTACCTACCAAATTTTATGAAATTCTATCCATTAGTTTTTTAGTTAGAGTGGATAAAAAATCTGCACAGACAGACAGACACACAGATAGACACACACACAGACAGACACAAACACAGACGTCACGCTAAATATGGTTTTTTTGTATTCTAGAGGTCTCGAAACGTGTAGATCCGTCGAAAACTCGAGTTGCGATTTTCGGCATGATTCCAATACTTTCCCTATACATTACCATGTATTGCAGGGAAAGTAAAAATGTCCTTCAAACATCTATTCCTCATGACTGGCTATATATAAAACTTAAATGTCTACTGATATGGATCCAGCAACGAATAGAGGGGGTTAAAGGATTCATTGAAAATTTCCATTTCCTGTTCTGAAGATGACACTTTCGGTTTTTTCTATAAATTTATATGACTGCAAGAAACAAGTATGCAAAAGAGAATAAACATGTTTATAGTTGCCTCGAAACTGATGTGTTTTTTTACACCCTATTTTCCACTCTATGAAAACTCTTTCATAAATTTCTTGTTATGCAATATATGGTAGTGAAAACAATACATGTTACAGCCTGCAATATCCCAGTCTCACATGTGTTACATTTTATCCTAACTATCCTTACATGGCATTCCTTATAAACGCTGTGTTCCTTCAAGACAGCTATAATAAAGATATTCATCATCCTGAGGTATGAAGATAAATTGAAGAACAACTCCTTCCCGACAGTTTGATAATAAAACTCAATGTCAGGGTATATATATGGATATTCTATTTCAGATTAATGTCACAGATTTCTTTTTACTTTCCCTGCAATGCATGGTAATGTATAGGGAAAATATTGAAATCATGTCGAAAATCGCAACTCGAGTTTTCGACGGATCTATACGTTTGAAGACCTCTAGAATACGAAAAAAACATTTTTAGCGTGACGTCTGTGTGTGTGTCTGTCTGTCTGTGCAGATTTTGTATCCACTCTAACTAAAAAACTAATACACCGAATTTCACAAAACTTTGTAGGTAAGTCACTTGTGGGCGAGGCTGGTGCTGATTAGTTTTGGGTACGATTCGGGATAAAAGAACCCGCCTTTTCTTGCGAAATGGCCCGCAAAAGCTTGTATCCACTCTAGCTGAAAAACTAATGGACCGAATTTCACAAAATTCAGTAGATGAGTCACGTATAAGTCACCCTGGCGCTGATTAGATTTTGGTACGATTCAGATAAAAATAACCTGCCCTTTTTTGCAGAATGGCCCGCAAAAATTGTCAAAATCTAAACTAAAAAACTACGTATGCTCAAATATATCCATTAAATGCTTGTTTAATACGTAATTTTTAATGAAGAAAAGAATAAGACCAACCCCATTACACTAGGAATAGCCGTTTCCGAGATATATTAGTTTTTTTTTCGTATTTTCTCCACGCCACCTTTGAAAATAAGTCCAGTTATCAAATGAGAATGAAATTAGAATTAAAAGTGAATTAAATTTAATGTAAATAAAGAGAACGTGGATATAAGTCTGCAGGGAAAGTCATGTGTTGCCCACATCAGATTTTTTGATTATCGCAAAGTAGAGGGGCAAACATTAAAGTCAGCTCTTTAATAAATATTGTATTTGTCACGATTGCGCTCTAGAGAACAGCTTCTATAGTTTGCAGTAATAAACAGAAGCGGTTTTACAAACTAAACTGATCATTCATCATCAACCACGGACCATGATTTCGTGGTCCTTGCACGGTGCACACGATGAGATTATCAGTGCGTGCAAAACTTCTTAAAGCAAAGATTTTAGAATATGCTGGTATAAGTATTGTAATTTTGAATATAGTAATGAACGGGGGCGTTTTTAGCCCTACCCACCGTTAATAAAATTATAAGCCCTCAAGGTAGAGAAATTCCCGGTAACTGGCGTTTTCCTTATAGGCGTATTGTAGCTTCGAAAGCAATGATCCATGGGTGGTGATGGATGATTAGTAGAGTATATTCTTCTTTTAACCCCTTACTTGTGGAGTACATTTCAGGAAAATGTGTCAAAAATGGAATTTTTTTTTATGCTTCAGTTTTATGCATTATAACATTTAAAAAGGTTAAAAAATTTTATTTTGTAAAAATATAAATTTTTATATGAAATAACTACTATATTTAATATTTTCACATACATGTGGAAAATTAATTGATTATATTCATATTTTACTCAAAATTGTTTAATTATAGCAAAATAAATCAAATAATCTTTTGAATTTCACAAATCATTTCACAGAATCATTTTTCAGAATTTCACAAATCCTTTATAGTATGATATATACGAAAACATGGCACGGCACACAAGCCTACATCACACTCTGAACAATAAACTCGGTTTATGTCCCCCCTAATCCAGCTAGCTGATCCCGCCTACTTCCAAAAAAAATGTGGACAAGTATCGCCATCTATTGGAAAAACAGTGAATTATATTGTAAAGCATTTGATAAAACAAAACGATCTCAATTCGAGATCAACGGAATAGAAACACTGATTTTTCTCTTTCCCGAAGTCAGTTCAGGCATTCCAAATTTGGCGCAGATGGGTTGCCCGAGCTGGATTCGGGTGACACAGGCAAGGGGTATATTGCGGACTTCAGAAAATGGTAGAGAATTTTTTTTTCCTGTTAATCATAAAAAGTCTAAACTGATTTCCTTCCTAAATGTTTTAAAGCCAGAAGAGGCATTATTGAAATTGGTCACGGTTTACTTTTCAAGAAAATAGAGGATTTTCAAATGGCGACCGAGAAGGGCACTTAAGGCTACCGATCCTACATGAAATATCCTTTTCCGATATTTCTTCCCTCACTGATATTTCTTCCCTCTCCGATAAATATTCCCTCTCCTAGTTGCCAAATGCACGCCACACTGTATAGAACTGATCTATGGGCAATTCACAGATCAACACACGGTATAACCACGATGTTATCCTCCCTATAGTTTAAGTAAATACAGTACCGAGCTGGTTATTTAATGAATTAAGGTTTAGATACACACCGGCAGGCGTTTATGACGAAATCTAATCTATATTGAAATTCCAACTCTACTATTGAAATTCCTATAATGAATTTCAAATCGGGCACTTTACTCTTGATCGGGAAATTATTAATTGTGCTGCTTTCGGGATGTGTTATTAACTTTCCCCAACATACACAGTATAATGTACAGGAAAAGCATCATGACGGGGTCAAAAATTCGAATTTGAGTAGATTAAAAAGATAGGATACTCCACAAGAAGACATTCAAAAGGGCCTAGAAGAAATTTTGCTTCAAGTGAAAACATTTTGGATATATGGAAAAAGAGCAGTCGGTATCTTCGCTTGAAAGAATTATCTTTGAAGTATTTAATCATGCCGCTGCCAACAGTATTTTGCAAGCGATTATTCGACACCTTTGTTTGATTTTCGACGAAAATAAAATAAAATAAAATAATATGGGCGGCAGCTTCAGTTGGATGGACTCGAAATGGTTTTGCATGAATCTCATCAATCATTAAATATCTTGAGAATCCCGAAGTTCCAACCTCCTCATTTTTACTTTCCTATATACACATAATGTATAAGGAAAGTATTGTGACGGTGACGAAAATTCGAATTCGAGTTTCCGACTGGAGAGCACGTTTCAAGCATCTCTGCGCACGAATCAAGCGCTTTTGAGGTGATGCCTGCGTGTATGTATGTGTGTGTGTGTCTGTGTGTATGTGTGTGAGCCTTTGGAGACGATAACTGACGAACAAATGGAGCGAATCGAACGAAATTTGGTACAAAAATTAGAATCCGTGAATACTGGAAGCCTATTGTTTTTATACGCAATCGAATGTTTAGAACCCCCATAAATTTTCGAGTGAAATTTTGCAAAAATCATCAAATGATTAAAACCTTTAATAAAGTTACGTAAATAGTCATTTCTTATGTGATTTTTCATTAGAAAACAATTGACATAAATTTTAGAACGCTATAGCATGAACCGTTCTCGAGATACTTCACATTTTTCTGAAAAATATAAAAAATCATATAAAATAAAAATAAAAATATTACCCATTTTGAAATATGTTCACTTTTCATAAGTAATATCATGCTATAAATATTTAGTGACATCATTTTTGTGGATCTAGCTAGTTCCATTCATGAGAAAAGATACTTTAGGTAATATTTTTGTATTATCTGCTTCAATAGTCATTTATCTGCTAAAAGAATAACTTATTTCTCTGTCCATAACGCTTGGCGAGATTTTAGCGGAATGTCGCCAACTTGGCGACGTTTCAAATGTTGCCAAATTAACGAAAATGTCGCCAAATTGATAAAAATAGCGCTAAATCAATGAAAATGACGACTAGGTGATGATTGGAAAGAACATAAGCGTAGACTATAAGAATAACACATTTCTCCGTCCGTCCGTCCATCCAATTTAGCAGGACGTGGCCAACTTGGCGACTATTTTAAGTGTTGCTAAAATGACAAAAATGGCGCCAAATTTATAAAAAATGACGCCAAATGGGAAGTAATGTCTCTCAACTTCTGATTTCCGTCATATGATGGGCATACCTTCTAGTATATAAGAAATACTCTTCTCTCCGTTTGTCTGTAGCACTTAGTGATACATTTGACAAACTTGGCGAATAATTTAGCAAAGTATTGCCAACTTGGCGATATTTCGTTCCAGATTGACAAAAATAGCGTCAAAATTGCAAAAATAAGGTTAAATTAATGAAAATTACGCCTAATTTATGAAGTAAGTATTAAAGCATTTTAATATATGGACTTATTGAGGATGCTATCAATATTGATGATTGTTTATTTAGAGTTGCGCGAAGTATAAGTTAATTGAGTATTTTGATACAGCTTTACATGTTGTCATCCAGAAAATCACCAAATGCACAATTCAACTATAAAAACACAGCGCTGTGGATCTTATACATTATATTTTGACTGTAAAACTAGTAAATCCATTGCATTATATAAGGAAAGTCATGTGCTGTCCACATCAGATTTTTTTAAACAGAATGAAACATCTCGTGCTTATGCACTAATATTTCATCACAAATTGAACTGCAAAAAATCAAATTATAAACAAACTGAACTGCAAAAATCGTGACTTTTAAATATTACAGCTTTCCCCCACCCATTGGGAGACCCAGGTTGAAATACTTAAATATCGAAATTATAACCATTATTTACTTCAAAAACTAAGAGCCCGGTCCCAAATCCAATTATGTACATTTGTAGGGCTGTCAATGAGCTAAAAATGCCTTCCTTACTGTTCATAGCTAGCAATTTTAGTTTTTAAGATATAAGCATTACACACTTGAAAAACGGAAAAATTCCAATTTTCTTCAACTTGACTAGACGATTACTCGAAAATCTTAAAATTTTTATTTTAAATAAATACAGATTTAGAAACCAAATTTTCCTAATACATATTTTTGTCGCTTGCTATTTATTTCAAGCTATTATAGTTTCGAAGAAATTTCGAGTAGTCAAAGTAAGAAAAATACAAAAAGAAAACACTCGCTCGGACAGATACTTTTAAAAGTTTTTTCGAAAAAATAGATCTCGATCCTAAATCTAATTATATACACTTGTAGGACTTTTAAAGAACTACAAATTCTTGCTGAGTGTTCAAGTCCATCCCTTTCAGTTTTTAAGATATAAACATTAATCTTGAAAAACAGAAAATTTTTAATCTCCTTCAATTTAACAAGACGATTATTATAACAGTTTCTTTTTTTTATTCAATAATAAATATAGATTTTAATGCTAAATTTTTTAGTACACATTTTTTTCGTTTACTATTTATATCTATTTTTATATTGTACTATATATTTCGAGTCTTAATTCGTAGTTAGAAAAATGAAAAAAATCACTCGCTCGATCTACTTTTTTAAGTTTTTCGAAGCAAACAATTCAAAATATTAAAATTTGAAATCTTTTTCATATAATCATAATCTGGGCCCTATTTCTGAAAAGAAAAATTATTTACATTTTTATTTATTCGGAGGTAAGTCCAAAGTGTTTAAAATTTCTATAACGTTCCTTTTTCCGTCAATGGAATGTCAAGAGCAGATGTTATTCATATCAACAACAACAATAACAACAAATAAAATAACATCTATATATACTAATTGCCAAGTGTCCGTCTGTCTGTCCGTCTGTCTGTCTGCCTGTCACGCCTTTTTCAGGCACTTCCCGAATAGATAGAGACTTGCAATTTGGTACACGGCTCGGTCGTTCGATAAAACCCCCTGGAAAAATCGAATTTTTCGAAAACGTTCTATAGAGGGGGTGCCCCACACCAAAACGTTCGAAAAGTGAAATGACGGGAAAGCATGCTTTGCGATGAGATAGAGACTTCAAATTTGGTGTATGGGTAAATCGTTCGAAAGGAAGAAAGTGTGCAATTTCAGATTTCCAATATTTTCTACTTAAGGGGGGGTGCAGCACACAAAAACGTTCGAAAAGCGAAATGACAGGAGAGCATGCTTTGCGATGAGGTAGAGACTTCAAATTTGGTGTATGGGTAAATCGTTCGAAAGGCAGAAAGTGTGCATTTTCAGATTTCCAATATTTTCTACTCAAGGGGGTGCCGCACACCAAAACGTTCGAAAAGTGAAATGATAGGAAAGCCTGCTTTGCGATAAGATAGGGACTTCAAATTTGGTATATAGGTAAACCGTTAGAAAGGAAGAAAGTGTGTAATTTCAGATTTCCAATATTTCCTACTTAAGGGGGTGTCGCACACGAAAATTTTCGATTTTCCGAATAAATGAGAAACGGCCCCTTTAAAATTTGATAGAGGCTCAAAATTTTAAATATAGACTTATCATTTGATGAAAACACCCAAAACGAATATAATTTTTCAAAAATGTTCGTTTAAGGGGGTTTTCCAGAGGAAAACGTTCGAAAAGTGAATTGATAAAAAAAAACATGCTTCGAAATAAGATACAGACTTCAAATTTGGTGTACAGGTAGATAGTTCGAAAGGAAGAACATGTGCAATTTCAGTTTTCCGATATTTTGAACTTTTGGGGGTGCCTCAAAACTAAATGTTCGATTTGCCGAATAAATAAGAAACGCGAATTATTAAAAAATTTACATTATTCAGGGGTTGCTTAATGTGGGGCCGTTGATTTTCAACGGGTATGCGGCTAGTATATACTAATTGCCAAGTGTCCGTCTGTCTGTCCGTCTGTCTGTCTGTCCGTCTGTCTGTCTGTCTGTCACGCTTTTTTTAGGCACTTCCCGAATAGATAGAGACTTGCAATTTGGTACACGGCTCGGTCGTCCGATAAAACCCCCTAGAAAAATCCAATTTTCCGAAAACGTTCTATAGAGGGGGTGCCCCACACCAAAACGTTCGAAAAGTGAAAAGATGGGAAAGCATACTTTGCGATGAGATAGAGACTTCAAATTTGGTGTATTGGTAAATCATTCAAAAGGAAGAAAGTGTGCAATTTCAGATTTCCAATATTTTCTACTTAAGGGGGTGCCGCACACACCAAAACGTTCGAAAAGTGAAATGATAGGAAAGCATGCTTTGCGATGAGATAGAGACTTCAAATTCGGTGTATGGGTAAATCGTTCGAAAGAAAGAAAGTGTGCAATATCAGATTTCCAATATTTACTACTTAAGGGGGTGTTGCACACCGAAACGTTCGATTTACCGAATAAATAAGAAAAGGCACCTTTAAAATTTGATAGAGGCTTAAAATTTGGTATATGGGCTAATAATTTGACGAAAACACTAAAGACGAATACAGTTTTTCAAAAATGTTCGGTTAAGGGGGTGCTCCAGAGTAAAACGTTCCAGAAGTCAATTGATAAGAAAACCATACTTTGGAATGAGATAGAGATATCAAATTTGGTGAAAGGGTAGATAGTTTGAAAGGAAGAAAGTGTACAATTTCAGTTTATCAATATTTTCTACTTTAGGGGGTGCCGCACACCAAAATGTTCGATTTTCGGAATAAAGGAGAAACGCTCCTTTAAAAACGTGTAGAGGCTTTATATTTGGTATATGGGCGAATCATCTCTTAGAAATCACAAAAAGAATAGAGTTTTTCAAAAATGTATAGTTAAGGGGGTGGGTACTCCACACAAAAGCATTCGAAAGATGAAATGCTAGACAAGCGTGCTTCATGATGAGATAGAGACTTCAAATTTGGTGTACGGGTAAAAAGTTGGAAAGGAAGAAAGTGTGCAATTTCAGTCTTCCAACATTTGCTATTGTAGGGAGTGCCGATCACTAAAATGTTCGATTTGCCGAACAAATGAAAAACGCCTCATGTACAATGTGATAGAAGCTTGAAATTTAGTATATGGGCTAACCATTTGACAAAAAAAACAAACATGAATACAGTTTGACAAAAATGTTCATTAACGGGGTATTACACAGAAAAACGTTCGAAAGGTGAAGTGATAGAAAAAACATGCTTCTCGATATGATAGAAACTTCAAATTTGGTCTACGGGTAGATAGTTTGAAAGGAAGAAAGCGTGAAATTTCAGATTTCCACTATTTTCTACATTAAGGAGTGCCGCACACTAAAATGTTCGAATTTCTCGAATAAATGAGGCAAGCTTCTTTTTAAATGTGATAGAGGCTTGATATTCAGTATATGGGCCAATCATCTGATAAAAAGCCCAAGACAAAGAGAGTTTTTCAAAAATGTTCATTTATGGGTGTGCTTCACAGAAAAAAGTTCCAAAGGAGAAATACTTATATAGGGGTGCCTCGGGATGAAATAGACTTTAATGTGGTGTACGGGTAAATAATTCGAAAAGAAGAAATGCGGAAATTTAGTTTCCCAATATTTTCTTCTTTGGGGGGTTCTGCACACCAAAATATTCGATTTGTCGAATAAATATGAAACGCGAATTATTAAAAAATTTACATTATTCAGGGGTTGCTTATTGCGAGACCGTTGATTTTCAACGGGTATTCGGCTAGTTAGATACTAAATGTGTTGGAGTTCTTGTTTTCTTAAATAAAAATCTGCAATAGGTGAGGAACATTTGCAATTATCCAATTTATTGTAGTCAAGCGTGCATAAAATAAAATGCGACTATATAATAATTGAAATTTTAGAAAAAAGTTTCATTTCTGAATTATTGTGGTTATGGTATTATTGAATTTTACTTGTTTAATTTGTTTTCTAATAATTAATAATAATTAATAAATGTAAATATTATTTATTAACAAAATTAAGTAACTACTCGGGGCATTTGTTGTTATTCGGTTGAATATTCGAGGCATTTGAATATTCGATATCTCGTTTGTATTCGAATTCGAGAAAAGTGTTGTTATTAGTCCCACAATTTAGCGCATATTTCTAAATGACACACGCTTGTGCCATTACACTGAGCAGCGCAGGCGTGGGAACTGAGTTTCAATTCTTTTTTGCAAAGAGCATAGGGTTACATTAATAGGCAATGTATTACTTTACTTCACGAAATGGTGATATTTATTTTTTATTTTCTTATTTATAATTTTTATATTATTCGTACTTCAATTAATGGATAAAGAGCATTTATAGTATTTACAGAACCAATGTTTTAGTTAATCATTTCCAATAATATAAAAGCGAATAGTTAATATAAAGTAATACTTATATTATTTTATAATTCCCGAATATTATTTTCATAAGCATTTTAAAGGAATAACAATAAAACCTTTACACTTCGACACTTATAACCTTGGCACTTATAACACATTTTGAGTGAAATGCATTTTCTCACAAGGAAGGAATTGAAATTGAAGTAGATTCTTTTCATTGATATGATTTTTAGTGCAGAGTTAATGTCCATAAGGAAGATCCAGTTATTGAGATTGTTTTTAGATTTTATCTTAATGGCTTTAAGGTCCTCTACCTTAATATCAGAAACATTTTTAGTGATTAACTCTTTAGCATCATCCTCCTGGAGAGAGATTAGAAAACCAAAGATAATTACTTGTCTTTTTCTGGACTCTTGTTTGGATATGGTGAACTTCTTCGATATATCTGAGTTAATGAATTTAGGAAATAATAGATAAAAATCTATTTCTCTGCATGTAAGTTTGATGGTACCGTTGTTCAATGAAGTAATGCTTTTAATATGGTTATCTTTAGAACAGATAAAGGTAGATAGATCTTTAAGTAGTTACATTTCGTGTCGATGCCTCTGAGGAGGATAGCAAAATAAAAGTCGCTAGTTGAGATGGGAGATTTTGAGATATTAGTTACACATATACATTAGATACACATATACATTTATATACATTAGAAATATTTTCGTTCGTGAGAGCGCTATCTATGTTATCGCTTACAGCTTTTGAAATAAGATCAGGAAGGTTATTAGTTATTTTATTGGAAAATTTTTGAAATTCTTTCATTAAATCGTTCTTCAAAGAGACCAGGTTGCTGGTTGAAAACTCATTGATTGAGTTATGGTCTTCGGGTAGTTTCTCACAATGAAACGTAGGATCAGAAATTTTATTTTCATAGATAACATTTGATTTTTTAAAAGAGTCGATACTGCTATTGATGTAGTTCTTCTGAATCTGTGTTAATCTTACGTTCTTATGAAGATCATTTTGTAGTCTGTTTGTAAATTTTTGAACTACTAAGAGTTAGTTGTTGCAAAAGTCAGATGGGCTTTCGTCATGAATATTCGAGTAATTGGATATAACTAGGTGTTCTTCATTAGAATCATGGATTATTTCAGGTTTAGAGGCGAAATTGCATTTGGAAATAAGTGAAGTTGTAGATGAGATAGATTTGTTATCAGCAGAGATAGACTTTGACCTTGAAGAAGAATTTTGTACTGACTTTGTTGCACATATTCGTATATTCAATGTTGTTACTTGCAGCTAATTGAGTAATTTCTTGTAGAAATGGGTTAAGTGGAGAAAGAGACACGGATGTTAAAGCTGGAAATTCTGTATACGATGGGATATTCATAATTGTAAAGGATATTAAGAAGTAAACAAATAAATACTATATAATTGCCAAAAAGTATTAAAAAATATTTAAGATAGTTATAACATCAATTATAGTCATTCAATGAAGCAACAGAAAGCAGCACTTGCATAATTAAATTTAAAGAATTAAAGTAAAAAGTTTATTTTAAGAGATGGCAAATTCTAAGAATTAAAAGAAAAGGGATGCAATAGTGCACCATGATGTAGAACTTGAACCAAGATAAAATCATTTTATATTTAGATAGGTAATGAGACATGATGAAACTATAGAAATTGTTAACATTATTTCAAAGAAATTTATAGTAAAGAATATTGAATAACACCGGATATGAAACAAGAGCCTTAATAATGTTTAACAGGTATATTAACACAGAATTTAGACAGAATGTGGAATGTATTCATAAACATTTATAGGTAATTGAGACATCATATTTTAGCAAAAATAAAATGTAGCGATTTAAATGATCGAAATGAGTAATAAGGTGAAATAGAAATATATTAAAATATTTTAATATAAGAATTCCATATTGTAAAATTTAGGAATATATTGGCTAAATCCCAGAGACCGACCGATACAGTCGTTTTTTTTTTTTATATCGCCAAATCGGCGATAAGCGGAGTGCTATGTTGCGACAATATAGTTTTAATAGAAAAAAAAACACTGTTCCAAATAGATATAAAAAAAATGAAAATTAAGTAAACATAATTACAATTATTGTAGATAAGATCAGTTGGAGAGTCTTGAAACTGTAGTTGACATCAGCTATGATATTGAGCGATAAAAGGTAATATACTGCAGCGATAATCAGTTCCATCAAAAAGTTAATAAAATGGAAATAAGAAGGGATGAAGATGAACTTGGTATCGTTTAAAAGCGGATAAAAAATTACTTATTTTAGATGGTTTAATTTAAAAATTTTTTAAGAAATTAGCAAAAAGATGACTTTTAAAAGGAACATCGCGAAAAACGCAACAATCAACAAGTAGTCAATGCTGCCAACGATTCGACCTTCTTTGTAATCATAGAGCTCAAGTATTTACAGATTGTGATAACCGTACCAAATTTCATTCAACTGGTTCACTTTTTGAGATATTGAGCCCACAGACCTACACACGGATATGCTAAAAAACACACACACATACAACAAAAACGTCTGATTCACATTTAGGAATGCTTTAAACGTGTGATATATAAATAAGTAAGCCCATAAAACAGTTTTTAAAGTGCAAAAGCAGGGTGATATATCGCTCATTATGTATCGTGTCCGCTATTTGGAATGTTCGCAATCATCTCCATACAACAAAGCTGCCCGTTAATAAATACATTTTAATGCTGCTATTTAACATTATGTAACGTAATTTGAGCAATTTCTTAACCATTTGCTTACGAGTGGGATAGCGTTAATCCGAAACGAAGTTCGACCCCCCCCCCCCTTTGCAGACATTGGCGTCCATGGACGCTAATATCTGCAAACAGGGATCGAACTGTTTCGGATAGAGTATGTCAAATACCTGTCTTTTTGGGAGGTTCATCGTTTGGGATTAACGCTGTTCCACCCGTAAGCAAAAGGTTAAATGATCAGAGTAGTGCAGCTGGTAGCTCAATTTCGAGCAATTCAGAAGACCCGGTTTCGATTCCTGTTTTCGACCCAGTTTTGTTTTGAATTGAATCGAGTCTAATATTCCAACATTCTCTTCAAGAACATTTTAATAACTTGGCATTTTCAAATATCTTGTTCTAACAGATTTTATCAACAAACTAATAATAGTACTTTCGAAATTGTTGTAAAGAACTCATAGCTTAGCTGGAAATTGAACCATCTCTCTGGTTGACCAGATACCGCGCTTAACGGCAGCAGATTATGCTCCTGAGATGTTTATATTTCCTTTTTCATTGAACGCCACCTTATATTTTCTTCTCTCAGATTTTAGATCGTAAAGCACCTTATGATTTGTTTTACAGCATTATATTGCTATACTGTTGTTTAATATTGTATTTTAATATTAACAGTTTTTAATGCATTCCGAATTAAGATTTCATATCGATTTTAGAACTCTACAGTACCAGTTTTGTAAATACTATTATTATATATTATACCCAGTATTGCATCATTTACAATCACAAATAGACCCCTTCATAAGAAAATGCCAATTTTTAAAAAGAAATGTAAACATTTAAATTCTAAAATGTATTTATTTTTTTAGATTTGAATAATTTATTTGTTTTTAAAATTATAAAGTAATTTGTTTGATTACTGTTTACGTACTTTCAATTTCTAAGAAATATATATATATAAATAAATAAAAGAAACTCTACTAAATCTGTACATGGTAAGTCAGTATTTTACCAAAATAAAATATTGCACCTGTCAATCTCAACATCTCAACAATCTAACAATTATCAATCATCCCCAACGTAATTCTCAAATTCCGCCATGATCTTTGTGAATAGCTGTTTTTTATTTTGGCGTAATGTCAGAATTCGTCAGGTTACTAGAATGCTAGAAACCGCCAAAGCAATCAATATTCGGAGAATCAGATAAGAAAAACAAATTCCTGAGCAAGCCAAAATGTCCCGATAGCACAAGCGTGTGCCGTTTAGAAATGAGCAAATTTAGCTTCTGCCAATAACTAGATTTATGACTAAATGGCTAGACGAATTTCTATGGCGAAAAGTCCCAAAATATGGTGAAATATAGCCATATAATGGTTATGTTGGCAACTCTAATCCCAACCTGATGAACTTCAATATATCCTGTAGTCTCAAGCTAATGCCATTGTTCCTTCATAATGTTGTAATTTTCACAATCGATAATGTATAATAATATTCATTGCTATGAAGCATAACGATGAGTGTACGACATACAAGATCAGACTATGTGATTTATATTTCAGTTCACATGACCGGCAGAATGTGCGGTCATGTTACTTAAACATATTATTTGATTTCTCATTTCTGCATAGCAAGATGCATTATATACATAATTTAATTTTTAATATAATAATATTTATTTTATTCTTTCTGAAAGTTATTTTAAGGACTATTATTGTGTCAGATATTTCCCTGAATATTGAGAAATAACCTTCATCCTTAGAATTTAACATTTATGCTTAGGGTACCTGTGGCTGAAAACGGAGGGTTACGAAAAATGCAGACACTTTGGATACTTTTATATCCGAACTTAATAGATATAAACGTAAACAATTTTTGCTTTTTCTGTTTTAAATGTTGTACAGATTAAGAATATATAAAAATAATTTCTATATTTTTATATTTTGGACTTTTCTTTTTAAACTTTAAAAAGCATTTGTCCAACCGAGTTTCTTTTTTTTTTAATTTTTCTTACTTTCACTCGAAATATCTTCGAAATATAAGAGATATGTATACATAGTAAGTGACAATAATATGTATTAGGAAATCGAGTTTCTAAATCCATATTTTTAGGAAAATGAAAAGAAAAAAATTATATTTATAGTTAACTTTATAGTTTTTTTTATTTTATTGTTAACTTTATAGTTTTCGAGTAATCTCTTTGTCAGGTTGAAGAAGATTGAAAATTTTCCGTTTTTTTTTAAGTTTGTAATATGCTTATATCTCAAAATTAAAAGTGGTAACTATTAACAATAAACAA
Source organism: Amaurobius ferox (assembly GCA_951213105.1). Lineage (NCBI taxonomy): Eukaryota > Metazoa > Arthropoda > Arachnida > Araneae > Amaurobiidae > Amaurobius > Amaurobius ferox. The sequence continues at coordinate 84,249,575 of OX578152.1, read as the reverse complement.
TAATTTGTAACTCTTTGAAAACCCTATAACAGTATACAATTGGATTTTGGATCGAATACTTAGTTTCCGGAGTAGAGTGGTTATAATTTAGATATTTCAGTATTTTAACTTAGGTGGGAAGGCTGTAATATTAAAATGCTAGGAGTGCACACCAATGTGCTTATTTACTCCTTGTTGAAATATTGGTGCACAAGCACGAGATGGTTTGATTTGTTTAAAAGGAAAATTAGAAGTTAAATGAACTTGAGGAGTCAAAAGATGTTTAATAATTGATGAGAATTGAACAGAATGAATGGAATTATACGTATACAAGTACGTATTTATGAACTGCTAGGCAAATTGATTGTAAATTGATTTGATCTTCAGGTATATTTCATAAGTTTAATTTATATAATGCCAAACAAGTTGGTAAAATAATTTGGTATTCCGACGTGAAGTCTACGGTTGGAGTATCCAGATGAAAACGGGGCGAAACAAAATTGTGAGCTAGCTATCAACAGTCATTTGTAGCGCCTCAAATGCCTGTAAACGAAGCAAATGAGTTTGCAAAAACCGGATATACTTATCGAACTTTATTGGTGTTTTATTTTACAAAATGTTATTCAAGCAAAACCATTTCGCCTCCATCGCACCTGAGCCACTGCCGATTTTTTATTTACTTTATCAATAAATTGATTAATAATTAATTAATCATATTTAATAAATGTAAATATTACAATTCAAATATTCGAAATTTGTTAAATATTTGCGTATTTCTAATTTATGCACCACGTTTAGACATTTTCCGCGTACCTACCACAATATATCCACAGATTTATATCCTCCTGGTAATTCAAAGGACACAACTCATATACATGGCGATCCTAATAATTTAATCAATTCAATTACACCCCGCGAGAGTTTATACCATAATTCAATCTATTGAAATTCTCACTTGAAAGCGATGACTTGTTGACTGCCCGGAACATACGCTTCGAAATTATCAACAGTTCTGGAATCAGTTAACTATTGCAAATAAATTAATCTACATTTTAATATTCGTTGTTAAATGTTATTATAGGTTACGTTGGGTTCCTGTAGGAAAGCCTAAAATAACTTGGGAATCAAAGATCCTTACGTGCACATAAGACTATACGCGCAGTAAAATGACTATGCCCTATTGAATAAAAACTATTGCAGTGCCGTCAGTGGAGAATTAAAGTTAGGAATAGTAGCATGGCAACGAAGCTATATAAAAAAATCTGATGTGGGCAGTACATGACTTTCCTTATATAATGTAATGCATTTACTACTTTTACAGTAAAAAAATAGGTTTTTCTTATAGTAGATACTAATATTCTTTCCAAGATATTGAATTTTCGACAATTAGACGTCATTTTCATTGATTTAGCGTCATTTTTATCCATTTGGCGAAATTTTCGTTAATTTGGCAATATTTCAAAAATTCGCCAAATTGGCGACATTCCGCCAAAATCTCGCCAAGCGTTATGGACGAAGAAATAAGTTGTTCTTACAGCAGATAAATGACTATTGGCGTTCAAATACAAAAGTATTACTCAAAGTATCTTTTTTCATGAATGGAACGAGCTAGATCCACGAGAATGATGTCACCCAATTTATCGCATGGTATTACGTATGAAAAGTGAACATGTTTCTCAATAGGATTTTTTTTTTCATTTTATATGACTTTTTAATAATTTTTTTGAAAAATGTGCAATATCTCGATAACGGTTCATGTTAGCGTTCTAAAATTTATGTCAATCGTTTTCTAATGAAAAATTACATAAGAAATGTCTACTTGCGTAACTTTATCAGTGGTTTTGATTTTTTGACGATTTTTTCAAAATTTTATTCGAAAATTTTGGGGGGTTCTGAACATTCGATTGCGTATAAAAACAATAGGCTTCCAGTGTTTACGGATTGTGATTTTTGTACCAAATTTTGTTCGAATCGGTCCATTCGTTCGTCAGTTATCGTCTCCACAGACTCACTGACACACACACACACACACACACACACAGACATCACCTCAAAAATGTTTGATTCGTGATCAGGGATGCTTGAAACGTGCTCTCCCGTCGAAAACTCGAATTCGAATTTTCGACCCCGTCACAATACTTTCCTTATACATTATGTATATAAGGAAAGTAAAAAAGTGTCAATTACAAAATTGTAAAACATTTACTAATCAGTAGCAATCGGCAACAGGAACGCTCAAAGCGCGTACATGGAAGGTAATAAATCAGCGTCGCAGCATAGTTAGTGTGAGCGCTGCCCCTGCATTAGGCGCCGTATCGCGCCACGGTGGCTCCATCATTATGGTGTATAAGAAAAGAGGCACAGTCAAAATTATTTCCCACCAGGCGTCAAATATTGTTGCTGCTGCACTATAATAAATACCCGTTATAGCAAGGTTCTTTTATAAAAGGTTAGGTCATCAGCCCGGTAACCAATCAAAAAGTTGACATCTTGCATATTTACTCCTAATTACAAAATGAAACTTTTTCAAAATAATTAATCTTTAGCGCTAAAAAGCTTGCAACACTAAAATATCTCGAGAACGGCTAATCCTAGAATGGGGTTGGTCTTATTCATTTTATCTTCACAAATTACGTATAAAACAAGCATTTAATTAATATATTTGAACATGTTCAGTCATTTATTTTAGATGTTGACGATTTTTGTCCGCCATTTGGCGAAAAAAGACAGGATCTGTTTTTCCGAATCGTATCAAAATCTAATCAGCAACAGAGTAACCTACAAGTGACTTCTCTACGAAATTTTATGAAATTTGGTGAGTTAGTAATTGAACTAGAGTGGATGCATACGATTTTTGCTGTCTATTTCGCAAAAAAAAAAAAAAACACAGAAAGAATGGCTCTTTTACACCGAATCCTACCAAAATCTAATTAGCACCAAGGTAATCCACAAGAAACGTACCTATAAAATTTTATGAAATTTGGTCGATTAGCTTTTGAGTTGGAGTGGATACATATATTGCGCGCACACACACACATACACACACACACACACATTCGCACACAGAGATACGCACGGAGTCGTCACGCTAGAAATAGTTTTTTCGCGTTCTAAAGGTCCCAAAACGTGTAGATCAGTCAAGAACTGGAGTTGCGATTTTTGACACGATTTCAAAACTTTCCCTATACATTACCATGCATTGCAGGAAAAGTAATAGAAGAACTTGCCGTGAGGGCGCATACTCGGCTGCACCACGAACGTTGCATTTTTCTTTTAAATATACAATATAGCTTTCCCATAGTAGTTATGCAGTTTCATGTATATATCATAATTAATTACAGAATTGTTGAAAAGTACATTCTTAATCTGCGAAATTTTCTCAACAACTTCGAACTTTTTGATGGCGTTGAAATGGAAACTTTGTGATAATATTTTGGATCGCACTAAAGAACGGATTTCTGTAAAAATCGCTGAAAATTGCGCTTCAAGTTAATTCGAACTGAAAACCTAATTCGAATTTAAAAATAATCTATCCGAGTTATCTTTGGACTTGACCTGAAGTATCCCTGTACCAAATTAAGTGACCATGGGTCGCAATTTTCCTCTACGCGATCAACAAACAAACAGATCGACATATTCTTTCATTACAGATAAGAACTCTATCAAGTATCCTATACATGAGTATCTATTAAGTATCTATCTGTAAAGATTTTGCAGTCAAATCTGATAGAACACATGTCAAGTGGGAAAATGTTGTATTATATTCTCGAAAGTTTATAGGGTCCACGTCAAATATAGAAGAAAGTATAAGTAATGTAATGGACAGTAATGTAATGAACAGAGCGTCTTAGTATTGTAATGGATAGAACGTCTTAGTAATGTAATAGGCAGAGAGTCTTGGTGTTGTAATGGACGGAGCGTCTTAGTAATGCAATGGACAGAGCGTCTTGGTATTGTAATGGACAGAACGTATTAGAAATGTAATGGACAGAGCATCTTGGTATTGTAATGGACAGAGCGTCTTTGTAATGTAATGAACAGAGCGTCTTAGTAATGTAATGGACAGAGCGTTTTAATAATGTAATGGACAGAGCGTCTTAGTAATATACTGGACAGAGCGTCTTAGTATAATGGACAGAGCTCTTCAGTAATGTAATGGACAGAGCGTCTTAGTATTGTAATGTGCAGAGCATCTTAGTAATGTAATGGACAGAGCGTCTTAGTAATGTAATGGACAGAGCATCTTAGTAATGTAATGGACAGAGCGTCTAAGTAATGTAATGGACAGAGCGTCTTAGTAATGTAATAGACAGAGCATCTTAGTAATGTAATGGACAGAGTGTTTTAGTAATGTAATGGACACAGCGTTGTAGCCAGAGATTGTGCTTTGATGCCCGTTAACACATCATACCCAGATATAGATACCCAGATATAGATACCCAGATATAGATATAAACGTTACCCAGATATAGATATAAACGGAGAGATAAATCAAGGTGTTTATATTATAAATATCAAAGTGAGATATTTTACTCTTTATTTTCTTACATCAATAAACGTCTGGAGTAAAAAGCCCCTGTTGGTTTTCATGTGCTAGTCGCTATTACGATTCTACTGCTAGAGTCTACTTAAGGTCACTTATTATTTTGAGTCTGTAAGGACAGCCATGGGCTGCCCACATCAGATTTTTTTTTAAGTTTTGGTTTGTTGGCTTCATTTGAAAATGTACTAAAATGTCAATAAAGAACACTTTTTATAAACAGCAAATATATTTCACGTATTATTTTTTTGCGATAACGAATTTAAATAATATGAGATTGGGGGGAAAAAAATAATTTCAGTATGCAGCGAAAATTACATATCATACTAGCAGCATATTCGCTCTTCGTACGGAGTATATAATATAAAGAAACTTCAAATTCACAATCATGTGCAAATTCCTATAGTATACTAAATGACATTTTCAATCAAAATATTTTGTTAAAATATTTAATTTAATGTTCCTAAAAAGAAGTTTAAGAATCTCTGTTCGCGCTAGAAAGATCTGCCAGTGAAAATAATTTATAAAAAATTAAGTGAAGATAATTTTGTATAAATTATCTTCACTGGCAGATCTGAAGAATAAAACATCCTGGCTCCTTTTGTAAGCAAATTTACAAAAAAAAAAAAAAAATTGAACCAATATATGCAAAATGAAAGCGTTAAAATTGTATGGGACCCGTACTACTTATATACGCGAATATTAGAAGATATAGCCTGCATAAGTACATTACATGTATAAATTGAAAGTATCAATAAAGCCGTAATTGACTCCAATATGTGCCAGAATGAAAGTACTAAAATTATATGGGAATATATATATATATATATATATATATATATATATATATATATATATATATATATATATATATATATATATATATATATATATATATATCCCCGTACTACTTATTTTGCCGCAGATTAGAAAATATGCCAGTGTGTTAGTAGAAGATTACCCGTATTACAATATGAGTCTCAAAAGTCTTTGTCAAAATAAAACAGATGACGTAATAAATTGAAAATATCAATAATCCCCGTAATCTTTACACCAGAAGGTCGTAATTGATTCCAATATATGCCATTATATATAAAATTACATGCCAATATACCTGTACTATATACTTATATTCTCGTAGATTAAAAGATATATCCGTGCATTTGTAGAGGATTACTCGTACAACGAACAATATATGAGTTTAAACAATTTTTGTCATAATAAAACAATGGCATAATAACTTGAAAATATCAATAATCCCCGAAAATATCAATAATAATAATGTTTAAACCTAAGACCGTAATTGATATTATCCAGTCTAAAATGCAATGTCAATGAAATGTATTTTAGATACATATCTTTATTATTCAAATCGGAAAATATTTAATAAAAATCGTATACCGCATAACAAATTGGATTTACATCCGTTTCTAAACGACATGATATCATCTGCTTCAAATAAATTGATAGATATATCGTCTGAATAATGATATCTCCATGGAAGGTTTGGCGGCATTTTCGTCAATTTAGCGATAATTTAAAAAATCGCCAAAGTTATCTGCAAGTAGGACTATAGAACTGAAAGTCCCATTTTGCGACAAATTGGCAAAACATCATCACAATGCTATCCCCTAACAAAACACAATTAATTTCATTTATTAAGAGCAATTTTATCAATTTCATGATATTTTTATAGATTTACAAACATTTTTATCAATTTGGTGATATTTTAAGAATTCGCTAAATGTGTTACTAAGTAGGATGGATGGACTGACCGACAAATGCTACCGAAACATCATTTCAGTACTCTCTTCTAAAAAACAAATTTAATTTCATTGATTTGAGTCGTTTTTATCAATTTGGCGACATTTCCGTCAATTTGACAAAGTTTAAGAAAAGTTGCCAAGTTAGCGATATTTCGCCAAATTCGTAGCTTCGAATTTGCAGATCTGAAGAATAAAACATCCTGATGCCGTTTGTATATACTAAATGAAAACACTAAAATTGAATTAGGAGAGAGATATATATACCCGTTCTACTCTTTTTCTGTTTCAACAATCGGATAAATGAATTTATTGGGTAAACATAATATATGAGTTTATTAGCTAAACACAATATATAAGCTTAAAAACTCCTTGCCAAAATAAATGAAAGTGGTGTACAGTGGTTAAAAGAAAAATCAAACCGTTCTTTTCTAAAATATATTTTTATATCCATTTATTTATTATTCAAATCGAAAAAATAATAAATAAAATTAACAGACAGATTTAATTTAATTGCGTTTCTGAGCAATATGATATAAGATAGAATCTTCCTGATAAACTGCGAAATTAGATAACCATTTTGATTTCTTTATACTTTTCATTGTTGAGTAAAAGCTCGTGAAAAATAAACCCTGGAGATAGATTTTCCATTTAAATTTATGTTTCAAACAATTCATGTTTTCAGAAAGTGACTAATTAGTGCAAAAAATCTCCCACCAAACTCAGAAATGAAGTTTTAATTCACTTTCAAACGATTTTCAATCTTTTCGTTTGGGTAAACCGCGGAGTTAGAGAGTAGAACTCCTAGGAAAAAGTTTCGTTTATCATTAATATCTCGACAACCGCTGGTTTTAGAAACTCGAAACTTGGACTAAATGGATGGGGGGGGGGGGGGGGGCTATTTCAAGGCTATCTACACAATTTCATTAAATTCGATTCAGCCGTTCTCCCGTGATGTTGATATAAACAAAAGTTTCGTTTTTTACTAATATCTCGAGAACCGCTAGTCGTAGTAACGCCAAATATAGACTAAATTTTAAGTGGGGCTATTTCCAGGTTACCCGCAAAATTTCATCAAATTCGGTTCAGCTGTTCTCCCATGATGATGGAACAAACAGACAGACATACAGACAGACAGATTTTCAATTTTATTTATATAGATTTATTACAAATTACTTTATGATTCTGCGTATATTCTCCAAAACTTTACCAAACACATGTTTGCTGTGATATAAGAAAATAAAAATATCGATTTCCCGGATAAATCTTCATCGAAAATGTTTAGAAATTCTTTGAAAGGTTTTTCTCCAATATTTTTAGAAAAGACAAGAAGTAAAGAAACCAAGTTCTAAGAGATTTGAAGTAGAAAATCCCTTAGTTCGTAAACAAGTATCAATAAGGAATAGTTTTAGTAATCTTTGAAGTCATCTAAATTATTTTCAGAGACTTGTGTAATATTTATAATATATATTGAAATATAAATGTTCAGGATTATAAATTCTACTTCTAACGTAAAGATCGTGTATTCATGTTAGGTGTTGATACTATAATATAAAGAAAATATACTTTCCAAAATTTTTCAAATTTAATATTTTGAGAGCCTCTTAAGACAACTTTTGTCTTAAGATAGATTTGTAAACATGTTTGTCTGCGTGTGTGAGTATGTGTGTATGTATGTGTGTGCACGTGTGTGTATGTGTGCATGTGTGTGTATGTGTGCCTGTGTGCAGTGTATGTATCCACTCTAACTGAAAAACTAATAATCAAATTTCCTGAAATTTTATAAAAATTATTAAAACACTTCTAGGTGACCCTAATGCTAATTAGGCTTTGGTACGATTCGGAATAAAAAAACTTGTTTTTTATTTAGAAATAGTCAGCAAAATTCGTATGCATCCACTGGGGACCTCTTTGGGTCCTCTAGAATAAGAAAAAACTACATTTAGCGTGACATTTAAAGTATTCACGAATACCCCATAGAACTACTATATCAGCTTCCAAAAACCTAAAACGTTCGTTCGAAGAGTGGTTGCCATATTTGGCGATTTATCGCCCTTTTTGGGATATTTGCGGACTTTCCAAAGGTTCGAGGAACACCTCGAAATAACGATTATTCTACGAAATATGAGATATTTTCAGAAGTTTCTACAGAGAGAGTCTATAAAGGGAGTCATCACTCAGTTGGAGAACAGTTGACGAGATATGAGCTACGTTAAACTGTGACTTACCCCAATGTTTTAAGAATAGTAACCCCTGTTTTGTGAAATGTCATACGACATTGTTTTGAGAATAGTATCGCTTGATTTGTGAAATTAGTAGAGCATTTATTTATGCACTGTTTTACTGTGTATTATTCCTCTATTACGCTGTGCTAGTGAATAAACGTGTTAGTTATCCAGATATTTGGACACATTCTTGTATCCTGATCGTACACCCATGATTCTTAAGGATGCGTCTTAACTCTGTTAAACTCTATTAAACATTTATTTTGAAAATACTGAATTCTTCCGGGTAATGGAATTTTTTAGCCCCACTGTGACTCATTTTGGATGTACTGAAAGGAAGTGGGCATGTAAAATATCCTTCGTAATGGAAAAAAAAGAAAAAAAAAGAAACAGAAACGCGTCACCAGCTCCTTGATAAAAGAAAACTTCTGAGAGCAGCGTTAGGAAGTTTCTGGAGATTGTGCGGCTTCTTGTTTTCTCTGCTCTTTGTGATTAAATGTGAAGCCCAAACAATGCGTGTCCTCTACGAAAATTTTTAAAATTACATTTGTGGAAATTTGGAAACAGTTTTCAAGTCACTAATCCTTGAAACCCGTATTTTTCTGACTGATTACTTTCCCTGCATGTACAGGAATTGTGAAATATTGTGACATATTGTGAAATATTGTGGCTATTGTAAAATATTGTGGCTTTTTTTATGTAAAGTAGATAATGAATTGAAGTAGAAACAGAAGAATAAATACTTTGTTAGACTACAGCAGTGGTTCTTAATGTACTGCGGAACACTAGTGTTCCGTGAGCTTGTTACAAGTGTTCCACGAAATTGTGAAAGCGGCATAAGCTAGGAAACTACGATTGAACAAACTTGAACGTAAATTCGCAGTGCCGTTTACAACGATCGCAAAATGTGTACAGAAGATATTTTTGACTCTGTTACGTCATATTAAAATAAGAAAAGTCAATCTTGCATAAAGATGATTATGAGACACTTTTCAACTTCAATGCAATTTCATTTAAACATCTCTAAAATGTGATACATTCCTTGGTAATATTTTAAAAATTATCACAATACTACATTACTTTATTATACTTAAAAACTTAAAAGTTCATCGAAAAAAATTAACTTCATTGAAATGACGTCAATTAAATATAAATCGCCTGGCTTCTCGGTAATGTTTTTAACATTATCATAATACTACAATAATTTATTATATTTGAAAACTTCATCAAAAACAACTGAAATTTATTCAAATGACGCCATCGAAATATAACACGTCTCTCTATAAAAGCAGCATTTCATTCATAAGCATTTTCCCATTCATTTCATTCATCACAATACTATAATAATTTATTTTATTTAAAAACTTAAGATCATGGAGTTACAAGTAATTAAACTCTATGCTTAAAACTTCATCGAAAAAAATCGTCCTTCTCTCTGTAAAATCAATGAATATTTCATTCATATCAGCCATGCAGACTCCATGAGCTAAACAATTTTGCATTAAAGAAATACCGCAATTCTTATACAACTCATTCTACATATTTTGCTGTTTACATTTTACATAAGTGAAAAATAGGCTTCGTTATAGACATAATCAAATTTGGATGATCATTTAAACTCAAATATTTTGTAATTGCGTTGTTTCAGTATGTAGATACACAGAATTTAAGCAAAAATAAAGCGGTTTTAGGACGGATACAACACTCAATATGAATTAAAAAGAAATTTAAAAATCACGATTTTAAGGCAAGATGGATGCCACATTTCATTTTGAAGTGGGTCACGAGATCGCTTCATATAAGAGGTGTAATTATTATTTTAATTTTTATTTAAAAAGCTACTGAATATATTTTGATGAAATTTTTTATATATATTTTATGGGATAATTTGAATATTACATAAAATTTTCGAAGCAATTTGTGAATTTTAAATCCGCTTAAAAATGTTTGAAAAATTAGGTCGCATAGGGTTCAATGTATTTTATTTTTTCAACCCGGGTTCAATCCAAAACTAATTGGGTGATATTATTCATTTATATTCCCATAGGTTCCACAGATCGTCTGAACAACATACTAAAATTTCATTTGGATTAAGTCATTTTTACGGCAGTTATCGTGCTAGCGGACAGACAGACAGAATGAACAAAGTCATAAACACTTTTCAACTTTGTTGTAAAGTGTTAAAAAAATAAATGTTATGGTAGCTATGTGTAGGAATTTGTACGGACATTTCTGCATCAAAAGTAGACTCTAGTAAACAATTTAGTTATCCTTTCAAAGAGAAGAAACTCAAATTAGAACACTTGCAAACCAATAACTTGCAAAGCCTTATAAAAGAGTTACACGCACTAACTTGGCTTCCCGGCCATCCAAACAGTTACCTTACACCTTTCTGGTAGGTCGGACGGTCTGGGTCTCAACAACAACAACAACAACAACGCACTAACTTTCAAAGAAATATAAAAGAGTTACACGCACTAACTTGCAAAGAGTTAGTTACCTTTGTAAAGACAATAATTCAAAACAGACAAGAAATTCTCTGATATAACTCTTGGGAAATTTTGGATTTTCGTCCCAATCGAAAACCTAGATCAAATATTATATCTGAGCACTGTTTTTTTTGTTGTTGTTGTTGTTTTACAGAGAATTCCTAGTTTTAAAAACATTACTGGCAACATTAAAGCCTGCGCATTAGACTAAATTGTAAATATGGTAAATAAAATCAAGTCAAGATCTTTAAAAAGATACATTTTTAAAAGGCTTTGTATATCCATGGAATCTCAGTATGAATCTTTGCTTTTGTAGACTGAAGTAAAATAGTTATTCAGGGGTAAAGTGTTCAGAATTTGGGAATGAATTTTTGGGCCTTTTTTTTTCAAAATGAAGATACGTTTACTTTTGTAAAATGACTCTAAAATGATATCAGGTGTGCTAAAATGTCATATTCAGTCGATATTTTTGATGACTTAAATAGCGTTAACAGAAGTATCCAAGGAAAGAATGAAACAATTTTGACATCTATTCAGAAATCGTCGACATTTTAGAAAAAAGCGTCTCTTTGGGACAATCGTATATCAGAAAAAAGTTACAGTAGATAAGTTTCCTTGGCTTCATAATAAATATGTCGAGGGAATTTTTCCGGTTATAACAGAACAAGTAACTATTGGAAGAAAGGATTGCAAGTTACTTTCCTTCCTTAAACATAGAAAATAATGATGGTATACGAAATCAATATGGCATAGTTATAATACATCAAGTTGTGAATTGTTTTTACAAGAAGAAAAAGAAGAATTGATTAGTT